>CM038795.1:224763831-225363831 GCA_021764765.1 Vicia sativa | reverse complement strand
AATCAATTAAATCTATTAATTCAAAAATGCCAATAATTAAACCTTTAATTAAATTAATAATTAAATTTCTAATTATTTAATAATTGAATTAATTTGGGTTGTCACAATAATAGACATAATAATATCCTTTGTGATATATTTCTATGATTTTTTGAGATCTCATTAGGTCTTTGCCCGATTTTTCCTTTCTGTGACACAAAGATGTATAATTGTTTACTATTTCACCTTGTTAGAAATCAATCTTTTGCACACGATGCCTAATACTTGTTCTAGCACTTAATTTAGAATCCATAATTGAGTCATATGATTAGGGTACCATGATATTTGACCCTTAAAGCGACGATTGAGCGTTTTGACTTAGTTTTGCGCATAAATTTGTTTCAATCATGATTTTTCTTGTACATTTTGTTTGATATCATTGAATATGAGTTAGTTACTAACTTGTAGAGTTTCACACATAGTTTAACATAATAGTTACTCAATTTCCAAGTTTTGATTATATTGTGCTGTTTAAAGGCATGTTTCTCCTTTGTCATTTGAATTGACTAATTGTTGGAGTGTAACACAATTTGTTTTTTTAGAAAATTTAGGATATTTTTCCTAATTTAATTGTAGCTAGATATGACCATTGTCTTGGTGTTGTAATAGAATCTTAAAGCTAACCTCTAGCGGTATAATTCTTAGGAACTAGTTTGATACTTGTACAGTTCTTATAGGTTATTCGTACATGATTACTTTGCAATCTTTTCCTCTACCTTAGAGAGATGTTTAGGTAAACCTTAGAATGTGTATATGCTGACCCATATTTGGAAGTTGCACTTTGTGCCCCAATTTTTGTAAATAATGCGTTTTAGGCCATTTTAGTGTAGAGTTTTGGTTTCCAATTTCTCTTGATCTCTAGTTATGCTTAACATTATATTTGAGAACCATTGTGATAAATTTAGCTCGATTGTGATATCGTTCTTGGTGTATTTTGCATTATGTGCGCGTGGTTGCCCGTTTTTCTATTCCTATGTTGATATACATGTTCACATTCTATTTCTTAGCATTTGGATTATATTTTGACTTGCGATTTGAGTATGTAACTATATTCCCTCCTCCTTGTTATTTTTGACGTGTTTGTTGACTTGTGCAAGGTACATTGAGGATGGTTTTGTTGGGTACCTAATCTTGGTACATCAATATACCATTTCACCCGTGGTTACCACTTCATTGCTTTTTTGATGTCGTGCTTACCGTATGATTTTGTGGATGTATGTTACGTTTGCTTGTTTGCACATAGTTGATATCACTTTTTGAGTTTTATCTTTCTGCACTTTATCGATTTTTAGATATCATGAGAAGTAGGGGCTTTTATCGCTTTCCTTGGCATGAGAAGTAGGAATAGAGATGCATGACAGAGATCTTCGTAGTGATTATGTCAGGAATCCCTCTAGTTTATTTAAAGACCCGTTTAGGGCAATTCCGTATTAGTGTGCTATTTGTGTTTGGTGTGTTTAAAATCCTACCTTTGTAGTAGGTATTCTTCAGGTGCATTTATATTTATGCTAAAGACCTCTGAAAAGGCGCCTCATTCTCATTCCCCTATGATAAGTCCTCAAGAAAAGGCAAGCGGAAATGGTCTGCAATTGACCCCTGCACTTTTGTATGTGTCATCCTTAGCTCGCGCGCATCGCGATGCTTCCTTGTTATCGAGTCGTCTAGTGAGTAAGGGTCCACCTTTCTGACCCTCCACGCTTTGTCTGGAGATCGCGCCGACACGCGTTGACACTCTCATCATACTCGTGTACTCTTCCCACTTGGTAATATAATACCAAGGCGTGAACATTATCTCCAACCACAAGACTTGTTTGTTTCGACTAAATTCCTCTCATGTTTCCCCCTTTCTTTCCCGCATATGATTGTGCATTGCATTATTTATGTGCTTCTGCTAAAACACTTGCTTTCTTCCCTTTTATCGTCTTCGACTCTACTTTAAGAAACTTAAAACATTGTTTCGCACACAAGTTACCTAACAAAGAAATCGCACTACGAGAATAAGGCATTGGGTGAGAGAAGATGGAGAGGTAGTTACCAAAAACGTGGTCTGAGCTACATGTTCTTTTTCCTTTCTTTTTTTATTTCAGTTATAACCTTAGAAAACTCTTATTTGGTCAAAATATAACTTTATTTTCTTATAAAAATAATAATAAAATATTTTTTCAATAAATAGAGGCTAACATTTTATTAAACGAGACAACAACTTATAATATAATTTGTAATTGTCTAACACTATTTTATTATGGATAAAAATGTTGCACTGTCATAATTAACATGTATCCAGAGTCAAAATGTAACAATTATTAAGCATGTATACATAATTTTTTTTAAATAATTTATAAAAATTATAATATTCAATGTCTTTATTTTTATTTTAACATCTACTATATAAAGAAAAAAAATCATATAAATATTTAGTTTTAGTATTTTTATTTTTATAATTGTAATAATTTTAATGTTAATATATTTGTTTAATAATTTTCACCTAATATAATTATTTTTTGTATAATTACTGTATTGACTATTTCATACAAGGATAAACTTATATTTTAGTTTACATAATTTTACATTTAATCAAATAAAAATAATAATGTTTTTCTCATATTTTTTAAGTTTATTTTTTAATTTTATAAGTTTTATATTATATTAAATAATTTTAAATAAGTTTATTTAGAATTTTTTATTTTTCTATGTTGTGTTTGTTGAATCTCGATTTTCATATGTACCTCATCATGCTTTTGAGATTCTATAATAAGTAGTTGAAAATAAACTGCTTTTAAAATTCTATAATAAGTAGTTGAAAATAAATTTGATGTTGTCTTCTACTTATTCTCTAAGTTAAAACACAAATTAATTAGTATGGTAGATTGTTAGCTGAGAAATAAAGAGCGTAAATATGAATGATGTATTTATAGTGGTGTTAATAGTTAAGAATTGCATTTTTTTTTATTAATATTATTGAGTACTTAAGAGTTTAAATTTTGTTATAAATTAATTTCAAAATTTATTTTTTTCCAATTTGATATAAAATTTATCTTTTTTAAAATATGAATTTTTCAATTTAAATTTATTCGTATTGTATCTTTATAACCATGATGTTTAAAATCATTTTTCAGAAGAAAAATATAGTATACAATTGTTAATATTTTGAAATTTCATTTAATTATTGTATATCATCTTTATTTTTGAACTGAGTATTTTTTAGAAGAAAATGTTTTAAAATTGAAATTAATTATTATATATTATCATTAAATCTAATTATAATAAAACACGAACATAATTTATGATTTTATTATAAGGAAAAAAATGTAAGTACAATTTTTCAAGTGTGATTTATACTTTTTTTCAATAAAAAATGATAACTTTCTTTAATATATATATATATATATATATATATATATATATATATATATATATATATATATATATATATATATATATATATATATATATATATATATATATATATATATATATATATATATATATATATATATATATATATATAATTATCATCCTTCTTTACTTCTTAAAAGATATTTAAACAAATTTATTATATTTTTATTGGAGAAAAATATAAATCACATCTATAAAGTTGTATCTAAATATTTTCCATATTATAATTACTCACTCCTTCTATAATTATGAGATCAAGTACAAATATTTGTTTGTCCTTTTTGTATGATTATTTGTGTACTTTATCAAGTTTGCCTTTAAGAGAAAGAATTAATTAATGTACTGTGATAAATATTTTTTCAAATTTTTAAATATATATTAATTAACTTAACTGTTTGCTTTTTTTATTTACAATTCCTTGTCATACTTATTTACTACACATAAATTATTAAATTTAATTTATTTTCCATAACTACTAATAGGCACTATTTTAGTTTTTTAAAGGAAAATTTTATTTTTCATCATTTTCAATACAATTTGATCTGTTGAAAGGGTAAAAGACATTAAGAAGCTTAATTTTAAAAATTCAATTTTTCATTATTTTCAATGCAGTTTAATATGAAAGGTTGCATTAAAAGCTAGAAAGACATTAAAACCCACTTCTGGGTGTCTTAACTCAAAATTATTTTGTGTTAGAAAAAAAATTAATTAATTCAATTATACTATTATTTATTAACGCGCGTGACTTCCTGCAACATCTTAGAATGTAAGCGAGACCTAATTTAGAATTTTAAGTGGGTGTAATAAATGTTTGGAAATTAGAGTAAAGTGGTTTCAACAATGAAGAGCGTGAAAAAACATAATAAATTAAATGGGGTCCATTTATACTACCAACTTAGGTAGTATGAATATGATTTTATACAACGTGTTAAAGTAAAATTTTATATAAAGCTACACTTGTTAGGTTTGTCATATTCATGAGTTCAAAATTCAATATATGCGATTATTTGATTAAAAAAAAATATTCTTTTTATTTTTTTATCAAAATTAAATATTATCTTTCACTATCGCTTTTAATATTTATTTTGAGATAAATTATATGAATTTTTAAAAATAAAAAATAACGTTCTCATAATATTTTTCAGAATTATATATATATAATTGTGTAATATATCCTTCAATAATTAATTAATCAATTTCTAATACCAGTACTCATATTATTTTTTAAAGAAATCAATAATTCTATGATAGTCCTGGTCGAAAATCAAACTGGCAGAAAATCAAGAGGTTAAGAATTGACAATGGCCTTGAATTTTGCAATGCGGTTTTCGATAAATTTGGTGTTGCCTCTGGTATCGAAGGCATATAAATACTCCAAGCACTCCATAACAAACTGGTTTGGCTAAAAGTTTTAATCAGACTATTTTGGAGAGAGTTAGATGCATGTTAACTAGTGTTGGGTTAAAGAAAGTGTTTTGGGCTGAGGCTGTTTTGAGAGCAACATATCTGATAAACAAATGTTCTTCGACTGCGTTAGATATGAAGACACCTGAAGAAGCCTGTTCGGGACATCCACCAGATCTCAATAAACTGGAAGTATTTGACTGTGTAGCCTATGCTCACATTAGGCAAGACAAGATCGAACCTAGAACTCTGAAATGCATGTTCAAGGGATACCCTTAAGAAGTCAAAGCTTATAGGCTATAGTGTATAAAGTCGTGTAACAAGAGGTGTATCACCAGTCGTGATGTATTTTTCAATGAAGCTTAAATGACTTTCAAGAAAACTGATGATGTTAGTTGAAGTGCAGAAATATCTAGCGAAGAGCTAGAACCTGGAGAGATTCCTGTTGAGGTGGAGCATGTTGATGTTGAAGTGCGTATCCCAGATGAAGTCGAAGAAGAAGCAAAAGATGCTGAGGAAGTTGAGGAAATTGTCGATGACTACCTATTGGCAAAAGATAGGACGAGAAAAGTCATCAAGGCACCTCAGAGACTTGGGTATGCTGACACTACTACGAAAAATGCATTTAACAACGGTTGAAAAAGATATATAGTCACGCGGGTATAGACGTTGTTATGTAGAGTGTTGCTGTATAAATGTGTAACTTACTATCACAGATTTGGAATCATTGTAGTATACTGGAAAGTTCACATGATATCACAATGATTAGTTAACTTAATCGTTGTTGTATGTCTTTTAATAGGAAAAAAATAGTAGAACAACAATAGCAATAAGAACAACAAGAAAAACAAGAACAAGAAGAAGAAGAAGAAGAAGAAGAAGAAGAACAACAACAATAATAAGAATAAGAACATGAACAACATGAACAACAAGAACAACAACAAGAACTAAAAAAAGAACAATAAGAACAACTAACTTTGCTTAATTGAATCCATACCTCCTTATCTAATTTAAGATGGAGAATAGATGACAGAGTTTTGAAATTTATAAATTAAAGAAATGATGCTTTGAATTTTTGCTTATGGAAGCGATGATATTTTCGAGTTTGGTTTAGTGGAGAAATAAAGTGTCGTACATGAAAGATGATGTTTGAAGGTAGAAGATGAAGTTCGTCTAAGTTGGAAGGTGTCAAGTTTTAGGTTTCACGTGGATCGCTAAGGGTGGTGTTCTGAGTGTTGATGGCCACTGAGTGAACGATTGAGATTTATTTAAGGATGGTGAAGAAACTCAATAAATACGCTACAACAACAATAACAATAACAACAATAACAACAATAACAACAACAACAACAACAACAATAACAACAACAAGAACAACAACAAGAACAACAATAATAAGAACATGAACAACATGAACAACAAGAGCAACAACAATAACTAAAAAAAGAACAATAAGAACAACAACTAACTTTGCTTACTTGAATCCATACTTCCTTATCTCATTTAAGATGGAGAATATATGACGGAGTTTTGAAATTTATAAATTAAAGAAATGATGCTTTCAGTTTTTGCTTATGGAAGCGATGATATTTTCGAGTTTGGTTTAGTGGAGAAATAGAGTGTCGTACATGAAAGATGAAGTTCGTCTAAGTTGGAAGTTGTCTAAGTTCGTAAAACCAGTGCTTTCTGTAAACCTCCCGGTTCGATTACTTTTTTATTTAACGTTAACATCAAAACTGAAATTCTGGTTAGGCAGACTCAGGATGTCGTAACATCTAATTCGACATTACAAAACAGACAAGGTAGAATTATAATTAAAATGCAGGAAACAAAAGAACACAAGGAATTGTTAACCCAATTTGGTTCTAACCAACCTACATCTGGGGGCATACTAAGCCAGGAATAAAGTTCACTATTATCAGTATTAATTCGAAGGGAAACCATCCTGTTTACACTCCTTACTTAATCATACTATCCAATGACCCTTCTACCTAAGATATCACACTTAGATATGAAAACCTCTGCTCACTTCAAATCATCTCAGTGATGTCTATTAGCTACTATCACACCAGCAACTACATCGACTGCTTGGCTCCTAACACAATCAGTTTGGAGATACCTCACTCCAAACACAACTAAAATAGTTTGAAGATACCACACTTCAAACACAATATAAACTAGTCACTCAAGTGACACAAACCAAACTTAGAATTGCTTCACAGCTTCTTCCAAGGACACAACCACACTCATTTCTTCACAACTTCTGAGTGAGTAAAACAATCCTCTTGCCTACAAGCGTCGAGGTAAAAATCAGTGACCATTCCACAATTTGGGTGGTTCACTTACATCGCTAACCCTAAAGATTACATCTTTCTAAAACCGGCTTGCTTACTAAAACTAGGTTACAATTTCTTATTTATAACCTATTACCAAACTGGATTTGGGACTTCAAAATAACAGCATAAACTCTAACAAACTTCTGCAGAAACAAACTTTTGCAGAAACAAAAATGCAGATAACCTCTGCTACAATCAAGGTCCTTGCTGATCTTTCTCCTTAGCTCTTAGACCTCCACATATGCCTTCAAGGTCACGCCACATAAGATACATAATATTACTAGAATATACTGGACTAATTAAAATATAACTGTAACAAACTTAATAGATTTTGTAGCGTGATGTCCTAATGTCTGATGTCTCGACATCTCATATGACATGCTGTTCCAGATGTTGAAACACTTCAACACAACATGTTCAGACATTCTAGATAGGATTATAAGTTGAGAATCCTACTGTACAAAACATTGTTGCTGATATTTATTTGTTTTATTAAAATTAAGCCAATCATACAGATCAGGAACTTACAATCTCCCCCTTTCACATATTTTAGCTAAAATAAATAAATATAATCACAAGTAGTTTAAGGTAGTAGCAATAATTTACAATTGAAAATTAACAATTAAAAAGAATCTTTAGCAGTCTTCATTTTAGGACCCTTTATGTCTTGTAGTCCTTTCGCACAGCTTGGTTTGGAGATAAGCAACCTCTTCATCAGAGTTCTTCCAAGGGAAGATCAGATGGTCTGCTAGTTTGAGATGGTGGCCTTCTAGTTGAAGATGATGTCTCAACATCTATTCTGACTTCTCCTCATGTTTTTGTATTTTCCCATTAAGCCCGTCAAGGATAAATGGAAGGAAAGTCCTGGTGTACATGAGGTAGAAGATAACTTATACTCCCCTTTAATATAGAAACTAATTCTTGCCACTGGGGATGGTAAAAGAGGGCCATGGGAGGCATACTATCTCTTAAGAGATAATCTGAAATTCCCAAGGCAACTCAGAACACAAGTCACAATTGTGTGCACAACTCAGATCATAAGTCACAAGTAGTTAAGAATTGTGACAACTTGATTTGTGACTTGGACATCTTTTTGCTCTCTGCTGCTTTTCTTTCTTCTGCTGTATTTTCTGTGTGATATTATATATATATATATCCCTCTTTTAGCTAGAATTTGACGATGAAAACCTTCACAAACCAAATCGAGGCATAATTTGCCCAAACCTTAATGAAGCGCATGATGGAGAATGGTTGAGTGTTTACTTGTGGTTGGAGAATACCTGAGATCTCTTATAAATAGGGTAGCAGTTTCTTAGGAATTAACGGCAAATTAATTGTTGTTCAAAGTGCATTAATCTAGGCTGAAAAATTGACACTGACTTGCTGAGCACCGTCCAGTCTACCCTTAAGTGATTTTAATAGCCCTTGACTGTTTCTATAGAGATAAAAACAGTCTCAATGCATGCATAAATCACATCATTTATTGTGTTCATGCATAGACATGTTTTGTATAATATCCTGACATCTAGTCAGACATTGTCTATATGACTCACTTTATCACATAAGTGATTTCTCTACTGTAAGGCACTCTTCACTTTTATCCATATAGTTCCATAACTTCTTTCTAGGTGGTCATGAAGGAGAATCTAAACAAGCTTTAAATGTTCTTCAGATTCTCAATGATATTGATGTTTCAACATTTTATGCCACATTCACACAGAGTCCATCTGCCTTGACTCTGAGATTATAATATTACTGCTTCTTCAAGATTTTAAGCACATAGTAATATAAACTTCCCTTTACATCAGCTAATGAACAATCTCTCCCTTGACATTAGTTGGTCATCAACATAGATAATAGTCGCGCCTTCTTTAATAAACATATTGTTCACAGTGATTTCTGGTAAACAACCGCTTGTCTTCCAAACTATCGAATAAACTTAATTACTGTTATTCAACTTCTCTGGTAACTTGCAGGATCGACTAGATTGATCCTATGGGACATAGTCGTTTGGCTAAAATTAATTGTAAAACTGGTATTCATATTTAGGACTTCTAATTAAAGTGTTTTAAAGACATCCAATCCACTTCGATTACTACACTAAATGATTCGATGGATAATTTCTATATGATATAAGGAATGTTCATCAGAAAGATAAAAAGATTCCAGATTGGGTAAATGGCATGATTAAGTGAATGAATGTAAAAGTTATTGAATGTTTAAAGGATTCGAACATAAGAAAAGCGTCTAAATGCAGAAAGAAATAAATGACTCTGAATGTAAAAGCTTTAATGTAAAGGCATGAACGTAAAAATGTTTGAAGCACAAATGAAATGGAAATGAAAGACAGACTGGAAAATATAAAGAGTTTTCATTGAATTGTAAATGTTGGTGTTATCATACGTACATTTTTCGAGCATTCGTTTCCCTATCCATGCGGTATTTTGAATGTTTACTGAATTTGTACAACAGATATGACACACGAAATCCTAGCATTAAGACCTCTATTTATACTATTTCGACCATAACGGTCTTGCTATCAGAATCTGCCACATTCGAAGCATGCAGAGCATTACTTCCCTCTAGCCTCCACGCGTCTTCGAACGCTCCAGCGCTTATATATTTGAATTTCCAATATCCCGCTCACGTTTGAATTTCAAACGCCTTGGAACCTTCACTTCGAATTCGTTTCAAAGGTTATTTTCAAAAACAACTTTCACAGATATTGAAATTCCTGGCAGCAGATACGCGATGTCACAGAGAATGTTATGACACACTATCTGACACTCTGTTAACAATTCACACAATAAATATAAACAGCAGTAAAGAACACAATAAGTTGTTTACCCAGTTCAGTGTCTAACTACACCTACATCTGGGGGCTACCAAGCCAGGGAGGAAATTCACTATTAGTAGAATTAATTCAGGAATAAACCAACCAGTTTATCTCCTTCACTTAAAACCTACCCAATGCAACTTCAACCTAAGTCCTACTTAGATCTGAGTTCCTACTCACTCCCCCTCAATCACAACAGTGATATCAACCTATTGAATAATTGAATTGTGAAGACACACTTCAATAAACTATCTTGATCTTGCTTCAAAGCTTTCAATCAAGAGACAAACACTCGTGCTTCAAAGCTTTGAGTGATAAACTACCCTTACAAACAAATCCTAGTCCAATGCACTTATCAATTGATAGTTGCTTGGCTCACAAGAGAAACTAGAATTACAAAATACAACTGTTAACTCTCCAAACAGTACAAATAACAACCTGCTATATCTTCAATAAATTTCAGAGGCACAACAGCAGTATAAGGGTTGAATTCCTTTTATAGAAGCAGTCCTGAAACTTCAGTTTTGGGCTTCCATAAAGATAGCTAGGGTTCACTTAATTTAATCCTAAAAACATGGTCTTTTCAACAACCAATTTAGGTTTAACTAAGATTAACCTAGCAGCCACGTGAGCATGCATTTTAATAACAGAAAAGCATAATATAGCAGCTCAACAAACCTCCTGAAAAGTCTCAGGAAAAACAGATTCTGCATAACAGAATGTCACACTGATTGTCATAACATCTGTTATGACATCAGACTGTTTTCTGCAGAATTTCCAGCACAACTTTTATCTTCCAGTTCTGAGCTGTCCTTTAACATCCTTAGCAAGTAGGATTTATCTTCAATCTTTGAATGTCATGACATTTATCAAGACATTGCTATAGCCTAGTTTTACCAAAATTGATGCCAACTTAAAACACTAACAAACTCCCCCTTTGGCACATTTTGTGCTAAAACTACTTAACATATCAGAGTACCTATGCAGCAGAAGACAAACTAGTTCTAAGCTTAAATAAACTAGAACCTAGAGATAAGATAAATTCTACCCATACAGAAATCCCACAATTCCCACAATTGCCCACATACAAAATTTTAAATTTCCATACAGTTTCCCAGATTCCCAATACTATTGTCACACAGTAGTTCTTCTCCCCCTTTTTAGCCATAAAGGGCCAAAGGAAACAATACAATTACCCCAAACAAACATTATGCAATTAAGTACCAGCATTCAACAGATTACAATTAACTTAGTCAAGGATTACAGTGCTGGTTAACAGAAAATTACAGTCATCCAAAACAAAGATAGGAAACAGGCAACATAAGAACAAGAAACAAGAACAAAACAGAACAGAATCAACAAAAACAAGGACCATCACAGCAACAGATCAGTTGCTCTCCTTTCCTGAGGAAGCATTGTGATCATTATCAGTGTGAGCAACAACATCATCAACATTACCAGCTACCACTTCAGCCTTAAACTTGAAACCAGAATCTTGATCAGATTCTGTAGGTTCAGGAGCTTTCCTCTTCTTGGCAATTTGTGTCCTCTTGGGTCTTGAGTTACCAACAGATTTGACTCTATACTTCTTAGAGACAGTTCCAGCCTTGGTCATCTTCTCAACTTGAGAACCAGAGATACCACCCTTTGCTTTGATAGGGGAATCAACAGGAGTAGCAATATCAGAATCCACAGAAGTTTTCTGGACATGATTTCCAGATGTCTTGACATTCTCTGTGACATCTGGATCAGCTGCTAAACTAGGGCTAGCAGACTCTTGGTTAAGGGGGACAGAAACTCCAGGTACAGTGTGATTTTCTTCTAGGATCCTGGTGACTATCCTAGCAATGGCTTCTTCCACATACATAGTACCTTCTCTATTTGTTATCTCTGGAGGAATAGACGAAGATGAGTCAGAGATCTTACCAGAGGGCGAAGCTGAAGCTGATAACCTTCGTGTATTCTTTGCATGCAGATTCTTGGTCTTCTTGGAGTCAGTTGCCATTGAACGCTGAGGAGAGGCCTTCACAGGTTCAACATTCATGGCTGCAGCGATTGCCCTAATCTCAGCCATGGTGGGAGATGGACAGTTAGAGTCTTGGGATGAAGAGGATGAAGAAGACATGTTTCGCTGAGATAAGTTGAGAAACAGAAACCAAGAATGACAAAGAGTTTGAAAGTAATTTTTGGATGAAGACGATATGATACTTTCAAATGAAAAGGCTATTATATGGAGGAATCTTTTCATATTCTTGAACCTTATAAAAACAAGAGGGAAATATTAAATGACCCACTTATAATTAATAAAAGGTCTCTTCCCCTCCTTGTAAGCAATTTTAATTGCTACAATTCCTCATACTGACAAATACCCAGTTTGCTCCTTAAATTTTCAAATTGGCTAGCATCAAGAGCTTTAGTAAAAATGTCAGCCAGTTGAAGTTCAGTGACTACATGATCCAATTTAATCACTTTCTCCTCCACAAGGTCTCTGATGAAGTGATGTCTAATGTCAATGTGCTTTGTCCTACTGTGTTGTATAGGATTCTTTGAAATATTAATAGCACTCAGATTGTCACAGTACAATGTCATGACATCCTGTGTGACATTGTACTCAGACAACATCTGCTTCATCCAGACCATTTGAGAACAACTGCTACCAGCTGCTATGTATTCAGCTTCAACAGTGGACAAGGACACGCAGTTTTGCTTCTTGCTGAACCAAGAAACAAGATTGTTTCCCAAGAAAAAGCATCCTCCAGAGGTACTTTTTCTGTCATCAGCACTACCAGCCCAGTCAGCATCACAATAGCCAGACAGAATTGGTTCACATCCATGGGAATACAGGATACCATAATTGCAAGTTCCACTCACATACTTCAGAATTCTCTTCACCTGGTTAATGTGACTTACTTTAGGTTCAGCTTGGTATCTTGCACATACCCCAACAGCAAATGCAATGTCAGGTCTGATGGCTGTTAGGTACAACAAGCTTCCTATCATGCTTCTATATAAACTTTGATCAACCTTTTCACCACTTGTGTCCTTGGACATCTTCAAGTGTGTGGGAGCAGGAGTCCTGTTATGGCTGGCATTCTCCATTCCAAACTTTTTGACAATATTCCCTGTATCCTTTGTCTGTAAGGAACTTGGTTAGCCTTTCATACCAGGCCCTAGGAGCTTGCTTTAGTCCATATAGGGCTTTCCTTAATTTGTAGACATGATCAGGAAAGCTTGGATCCACAAATCCTTTAGGCTGTTCTACATATACTTCCTCATTTAGATAACCATTTAGGAAGGCACTTTTCACATCCATCTGAAATAATTTGAATTTCAGAATGCAAGCAACCCCTAGTAGAAGCCTGATTGATTCCAGTCTAGCCACTGGAGCAAAAGTCTCATCAAAGTCAATTCCCTCAACCTGAGTGTAACCTTGAGCAACAAGTCTTGCTTTATTTCTGGTGACAATCCCTTCTGCATCAGACTTGTTCTTGTAGATCCACTTTGTGCCAATGATGTTTGTTCCTTCAAGTCTAGGAACTAACTCCCATACTTCATGTTGCTTAAACTGGTTCAATTCATCTTGCATTGCTCCAATCCAGAATTCATCACTTAGAGCTTCTTTGACATTTTTTGGCTCTATTTTTGACACGAAGCAAGAGTTTGAGACAGTTTCTCTGGACCTTGTAACAACACCTTTGGTTGGATCTCCAATGATGAGTTCCTTTGGATGATCTTTCTGAATTCTGATGGAAGGATCTTTGTTGGCTTCCTCTGGTTCAGATTTTGGTGGAGTAGGAGCAGGTACATCTTCCTTATCAGGTACTTGAGGTGATGTCTCAAACCATGTCTCAACATCATATGGGACATTGT
The DNA here is from genome assembly GCA_021764765.1 of Vicia sativa. Classification (NCBI taxonomy): domain Eukaryota; kingdom Viridiplantae; phylum Streptophyta; class Magnoliopsida; order Fabales; family Fabaceae; genus Vicia; species Vicia sativa. The sequence goes on along the minus strand of CM038795.1, from coordinate 225,349,950 downwards.
GTTCCCCTGATGATGATCATCAACAATGACATTAATAGACTCCATCATAACCCGGGTTCTGGAGTTGAATACCCTGTATGCTCTGCTGTTAGTGGAGTATCCCAGAAAAATGCCTTCATCACGATCTGTCAGAATATAGCATTTGCTACCAAACACATGGAAATATTTCACAGTTGGTTTTCTTCCCTTCCATAGTTCATACAGGGTAGAGGAGGTTCCTTTTCTTAGGGTGACCCTGTTGTGAACGTAGCAGGTTGTATTCATAGCTTCAGCCCAAAAATGAATAGGAAGTTTCTTAGCATGAATCATTGCTCTGGCAGATTCCTGTATAGTCCTATTCTTTCTTTCCACAACCCCATTTTTTTGAGGTGTTATGGGAGAAGAAAACTCATGATTGATTCCCTCTGAAGAGTAGAATTCATCAAACTTGTTGTTCTCAAATTCCTTTCCATGATCACTTCTTATTCTGACAATACAGCTTTCCTTCTCTCTTTGAAGTCTTTTGCATAACTCTTTAAAGACATCAAACACATCAAATTTTTCTTTGATGAAGTTTATCCAGGTAAATCTGGAGAAGTCATCCACAACAACATAAGCATATCTTTTTCCACCTAGGCTTTCAACCTGCATAGGCCCCATCAAGTCCATGTGCAACAGCTCCAGCACTTTAGAAGTGGTCAGATGTCTAGACATTGGGTGTGACATTCTGGTTTGCTTTCCAACCTGACACTCACCACAGACCCTTCCTTCATCAATATGGAGTCTTGGTATCCCTCTGACAGCCTCCATAGTGATGATCTTTTCATTCCTCCGAGATGCGAGATGTCCAAGTTTTTGATGCCACAACTTTACCTCCTTTTCATCCTTGTCTGTAGAGCACACAGAAGAGAGGTTGGTGTTCTCAGATTCCCACATGTAGCAGTTGTCCTTTGATCTGACTCCTCTCATAACTACTTATTGTTTATCATTGATTACAAGACATTCAGACCTAGTGAAGTTGACTTTAAATCCCATATCACATAGCTGACTTATGCTTATGAGGTTAGCAGTCAAGCCTTTTACCAGCAACACTCCATTTAGATTTGGAACTCCAGAGCAGTCCAAGTTTCCAACACCCTTGATTTCTCCTTTAGCTCCATCTCCAAAAGTAACAAAGCTGGTAGAGTGAGGTTTGACATTGCTCAGTAGGTTTTTTATTCCAGTCATATGCTTGGAACACCCGCTGTCAAAGTACCAATCTTCCTTGGCAGACACTCTAAGGGAGGTGTGAGCTATCAATGTTGCAGTCCTCTTCTTCCACTTTTGAGTGTAGGGTACCTTGATGTTCTTAGGCTTAACATAGGGAGTCTGATTAGGGTATCCATGTAGCCTATAGCATAAGGGTTTTATGTGTCCAAGCCTTCCATAATGGTGACATCTCCATCTTTGAAACTTCTTATTCATATTTCTCTGATCCTGATGTTGACCCCAATCTTGTGACATATGCTTTGACATTGGCTTATTAGGTCTGGTCTTCTTCCTGTTATCAGCAAATTACTTTGCATCCACATGCCCTAAGCCAGGAGCATTTCCTGTTTTATGTTGTGACATCTGCTTTGACCTTGGTTTCCCATGCCTCTTCTTTTTCTTGTCACTAACAGGTTCCTTTTTAGCCACATATCCTAGACCATGCTTATTTCCAGCATTTTGTCCAAGCTGAAGAATTTCTTCCAGCTTATCAGTCCCAGTGGTCAGCATCTTGACAGACTTAGTCATATGATCAAGCTTGGAATTCAACACTATAATCTCACTGTTAAGATGACTTATAGTGATTGTATTTTCCTTCTTCTCGACTTCGACTTCACATTTTCGCCTCAACTTCTCAATCGCTTTTCTTTTTCATTTTCGACATACTTCACCACTTCTGATACAAAGCTTCTTGTAAGTATCAGCAAGTTCTTCAAAGGTCACTTCCTCATCACTAGAGTCATTATCAGGATTGCCACTTTCAGAAGATGCAGTGACAAGTTTGGTTGATTCCTCTTCAGAGTCACTACTTGATTCACCATCAGACCAAGTAACAGTCATTCCTCTCTTTTGTTTCTTAAGAAAGGTAGGACATTCAGACCTAATATGACCATATCCTTCACAACCATGACACTGAATTTCTCTGCTTTGACTTCCTTTATCCTCTGACTTGGATCTTCTGTTGGAGTCATAGGATCTGCTGATGTTAGATGAAATGTCCTTGACATTTGACCTTGACTTTGGATCAATCCTCTTGATGAGCTTGTTGAACTGTCTTCCAAGCATTGCTATAGCTTCAGATATCTTTTCTTCATCTTCCACCTTGCCTCCTTCTTCAGTATTGGATACAAGTGTTATGCTCTTGTTCTTTTTGTCAACAGTTTCACTGATCCCCATCTCAAAAGTCATAAGAGATCCAATAAGTTCTTCAACCTTCAAGGTGCTGATGTCCTGAGCCTCCTCTATTGTAGTCACCTTCATTGCAAATCTATTAGGCAAGGATCTGAGAATCTTTCTCACCATCTTTTCTTCTGACATCTTTTCCCCAAGTGCTCCTGAGGTGTTGGCAATTTCCAAGATATTCATGTGAAACTCATGAATAGTTTCATCTTCTTTCATCTTCAAATTCTCAAATTTGGTAGTGAGCATCTGAAGTCTTGACATCTTCACCTAGGATGTCCCCTCATGAGTAGTTTTGAGAGTGTCCCAAACATCCTTGGCCAGCTCACATTGATGAACTAGTCTGAAGATATTTCTGTCAATACCATTGAATAGGGCATTCAATGCTTTAGAGTTTCCATGTGCTAGCTCTTCTTCCTCTTTGCTCTATTCTTCCTCAGGTTTCAAGACAGTAGTCCCATCTTTCTCAAGCTTGGTAGGATGTTTCCATCCTTTGTCGTGACTCTCAAGCTTTAACATCCACTGATCTTAAAAAGGCAATCATACGAGGTTTCCAGTACTCATAATTAGACCCATCCAGAATAGGTGGTCTACCTCCAAATCCTCCTTCCTTATCCATTATGCCAGAAACTATTATCCCTAGATCTCACCCGAAATAAGGCAGGTGCGCTCGATGCCAATTGAAATTCACGGTAGCGGATACGTGATGTCACAGAATGTTATGACACACTATCGACACTGTTAACAATTCACACAATAAATATAAACAGCGTAAAGAACACAATAAGTTGTTTACCGGTTCGGTGTCTAACTACACCTACATCTAGGGACCACCAAGCGGGGAGGAAATTCACTATTAGTAGAATTAATTGGGAATAAACCAACAGTTTATCTCCTTCACTTAAAACCTACCCAATGCAACTTCAACCTAAGTCCTCCTTAGATCGAGTTCCTACTCACTCCCCTCAATCACACAGTGATATCAACCTATTGAATAATTGAATTGTGAAGACACACTTCAATAAACTATCTTGATCTTGCTTCAAAGCTTTCAATCAAGAGACAAACACTCGTGCTTCAAAGCTTTGAGTGATAAACTACCCTTACAAACAAATCCTAGTCCAATGCACTTATCAATTGATAATTGCTTGCTCAAGAGAAACTAGAATTACACAATACAATTGTTAACTCTCCAAAAGTACAAATAACAACTGCTATATCTTCAATAAATTTGAGGCACAAAGATAGGGTTGAATTCCTTTTATAGAAGCGATCCTGAAACTTTTTGGGCTTCCATAAAGATAGCTAGGGTTCACTTAATTTAATCCTAAAAACATGGTCTTTTCAACAACCAATTTAGGTTTAACTAAGATTAACCTAGCAGCCACGTGAGCATGCATTTTAATAACAGAAAAGCATAATATAGCTCAACAAACCTCCGAAAAGTCTCGGAAAAAGCATAGCAGAATGTCACCGATTGTCATAACATCTTTATGACATCGATTTTCAGAATTTCGACTTTTATCTTCCATTGAAATGTCCTTTAACATCCTTAGCAAGTAGGATTTATCTTCAATCTCTGAATGTCATGACATTTATCAAGACATTGCTATAGCCTAGTTTTACCAAAATTGATGCCAACTTAAAACACTAACAGATATAATCTCATCACTATTTCGAAATTTCTTTAAATTTATACTCTACAACTATCATTCGAAATCTTGAACTTTAATATTTCCATTCGAAAAAACAGTCTCTTCCATTCCAAACCATAAAACTTGCTTTATTCCAACAAAGCCCAATCATTTCATTTCGAATCACAATATCAAAATCTTCAGCCAATAAAATGCCCCTTTAAAATATGTATTTCGAACCCTTTGAGTAATCATGACATTTACTGTGCATGACTTTACCCACGTCAATCAAGACGCCTCTTTGAATACCTAACCGTCTTGAACCAGTTACCACAGCATGGTGCGGTTTTAAAAATAATGATTACTATTAATAACACTCATTTCCAACATTAGATTTTACGCCACCTCTCTCTGAATCCAACCAACAACTTCCACGTATCCCTAGTCTCATTTAGTGGGTGTTTAAACTTCCACACTCTCTATAAAAACTCATCAGTTTAGTCTTCTCTTCTTTTTTCGCAAAAATTCTGAAACCCTTCTTCTTTTTCTTTCACTAAACCCTAAACTTCCAACAATCTCAACAATGTCTTCATCAACATCATCTCAATTGAAGAAATCATCAAAGAGGAAAAACAAGAACAACAACACGGAAACTGTCATGGAGAGCAAGGTGGGTACTTACCAGAATCAATTTGTGCTCATTCCTCAAACAATCTCCAAAGAGAAAGAAATGTTGTATGCTTCACAGGTATTAATCCCTACCAATGTTGCTGGAAAAAAGTTTACCCTAATGGGTCCTTTAACTGTTTTTGATATTCTGAAAGATACTAGGAAAATCTTTCCCGTTTGCTATAAATTCAAACCCCTATTCAACAAAATGGATGCCCCTAAGGCAAGAACTGAAAACATAAGTGAATCATCTGATTCGAAAACCACTGAGACTCCAGTCTCACCTCCAAAAGATCCTTTTATCTTAGATTATGTCAAAAGCAATTTCAAACCATTTCGATCCTGCCCTACTTCAGATATAGCGTATCAAAACTGGCTTACTAAAGTAGAATCCAAAAAATCCCAGCAATGGGAAGAATTAGGAATTTATAATTTCATCAAACTGTCGAAACCGGGCTTTACTTACAGTCACCCATTGTTATTCGCTTCATTGTACTTCTGGGATAGCACCTATAACACTTTCCATCTTCCTGACGGAATGATAACACCCACCTTCTTTGATATAGCTACCATCATTGGTCTTTCACCAGTGGGGGAAACTTATATTCCTGATAACGAAGAACATTCTAGCATCATTGACTTCGATGTCAAACTAGCTAGCTTTTCAAAATTCATCAGCCATTATCATACTGAAGGGGAAGATGTCTCAGACGTAGAACACATTGCTTTCCTTACCTTGTGGTTGTCACGATATGTGTTCTGTAGAAGATCCTTGTAAGTAGCAAGTAGGTTCATTCCCCTAGCCAGGGATTTCCATGAAAATAGGAAAATCTGCCTGAGTGAACTGCTACTTGTAGATCTTTATGAGAGCCTAAGGTCAGCAATCTCTAGTTTAAAATCCCATACTCCAAAGAATATTCTTCTAGCTGGACCCTTTTGGTTGCTTCAATTATGGCTTAATGCCATGTTCGAATCTTCTTTATCAACTGCTGATACTCTCATCGAACAAGATCCAAAAATAGCTGACAGGATCATCGAAGGCACAAGGCTTCGAAAGCTTACTCCAAATGATGACAAGGATGATTTCAAAGTCCTTTTCTCTAAATACATCATGATCTTCTCAAAAAGACACAAATTCGAAGAGTCCATGGCACCTTTTGCTCCAAGGACTTGTGGACCATCATGGTTCACAATGTCTCTCTCAGAAGCTGTCAAAAGCAGAGAGATGCAGGACATTTGGAAAGCGTTTCTTCTTCCGAGGCTAATTTCCTCAAGAATTACTCCAACAAAGAATCAGATTTTCCTCCTGGCTTATCAACCCAACTTCGTTTCTCGACAATTTGGCCTGTGCCAATTAATTCCTGAACCTTTGTTCCAAACACAAAGTGCCATAACCTTAGGCAGAACGTTCAAAGCAAGAGAGGCCAAATTACAACAGGAGCAATATCAAGATTTTGCTCAGTTCGAGCTTTTACCTTTCGATCCAACATACTTCACAGCAAAGGGATTTCTTGAATGGTGGACTAAGTTCTACCAAACATATATGTTTAACACACTCACCATTCAACAAAAGCTAACTGACGCATTCAATGTGCAGGTACACTCCAAGAAAGGTATGTTCACTCACGCCAAAGAAATTAGGGCTTTTCAAAATTATTTCGAAACCACTTACGATCCCACACGCTTGGAAACCACTGTATATCGAGCGGCCGAGACCTTGAAGGAAAAATTTAAAGAAAAAATGTCTAAGTTCAAACTTCCTTCAGGGTTGTCACCTGAGGATAGGTATAGGTTGGCACTCGAAATGCATCCACCTAAATTTCCTAGATTGCCTACCTCAGAACTGGCTCTGGCTTGGTTTCCTCCATACCCTTGGTGGTTGACTTGCAAAGAAATGTTCAAATACCAATCTCGAAAGAAACTAAAGCCATCTGAGACTATGACATGGGCTCGTTACTGGCTTCATAATTTCCCAGGACATCTTCGCTATGACCTTCCTGCCATTTCGATTACATCTAATCAAGGCACAGGTGCGAATGCTTGGGAAAATTCCAAATGTATCCTAATTCCCTTATCCTTAACATTTTACTTTAATTGTTTCACTTTTCAGCCATCAGGATAAAAAACGTTGCTTCGAAGCCCAAGGAAGGGAGCACTTCTCAACAAGCTATTGCAGTTAGCGATGATGTAACTCCAACAATACCAACAACAACAACAACAACTATAACAACAACACCGGTAGCAGCAAACATTTCAATTCCAAAGGTAATCAACTAACCCTGTTGTTTCGAATAAACTAAAGTTTATGATTTAGATCTAACTTATGTTTAAACCCTTTCAGACTAGCAAACTTCCACCAACTACTCCTAAGAAAAGGAAACAAGGTGCCACTGAAAAGAACCTCAAGACTGGTGGAAATTCTCCAACAGCTTCTAAGAAGAAGCAAAAGAAAGAAAGCTCTAAAGGCCCTGAGCCTACTAACGTTCCTGGACTTGATTCCAGAGACGTTGCTCCCTCAACAACATCCAAAATTCCACCTTCGACCTCCAATATAATATTGGAACATATTGATAGTAACATTTCTTCTGATAATCCACATGTACTTTAAATTCGAATTCCTAACAAAATAGTTATTCGTACCTTGGTACATATTCTTAACTTTTCTTTGTTCATGCAGGATATTTCGAACCCGAATCCCACTGCTTCAACTCCTCCAACAGGGACTATTGCTCCAATCACTTCCTCTCCCCATGGGGACTCCAGCAACTTCGTGCAAAACAAAGGGTCTTCCAACATGGTGGTTCTGACTGGGACTTTGGAGGCACAAGATGATCAAGGCACTTCACCTCCTTTGAAAGAAGCAAACGAAGAATCTCCCCACAAGCCTACAGAAAATCCACCATAAACTTCCCTTCTAAAATCTCCTCTCGAAACCCTTCAAGAGAGACCAAAAATCACTCATGCTGAAAAGGACAAGACTGATTCTCCTCAAGAGAGTGAAGAGACTGCAGAAGAAAGATCTAGTAAAGACGAAACCCAAAGTGATTCAGCTGATGAAACAAAGTCTGATGCTAATAGCAGCGAGACCAATATTGTCGAAGTGGTGGATCTGGGCGACGAAGGAGAAAGTAATGAGCAAGACAAGGATGAAGATGATGGTGGTAAGACTAATGAACCTATGGAGATCGAAATGGACGTGACTCCCTTGAACATGGAACTTCCCCAAACTTCCCAGCCTCGACTGACTGAAGAGGAACTAGCTCTCCTAAAATGCAACGACCCAATTGAGTACATGAAAACTAAGTTGGCCCAAAAGGACATCCCTTTCACTAGGGTTGGCACTGGTTCGACTAACAACACATTGTCCCCAGATGCTAGAGCTATACTCCTTAACAAAGTCAGAAAGACAATCCTTGATGTAGACCTATTCGAAGTTCTTAAGAAGGATGGCACTGCTTGCTATACCATGAAGGAGCTTCTCACTCAAGTTAACTTCGCAACTTGCTCCTTGCCAGTCAGCACTGTACTGTTCGACCTCCAAGTATTATTGGATGATGTGACTGGATGTCTCCTACAAGATGAATTAACTGCTGCTAAAGTTCAAGAGAAACGAAACGCCATGGATGCTGCTTATGAACGCGCTTCGAAACTTTCTAAAGAGGCTGAAGACCAAGCAACACGCTTTAATCAGGCAAAGGCTGATTATGAAGTTCGAGCGTGGTCTATTCTCTTTTCGGAAGGAAAAATTCAAGAACTCCAGCGAAAGGTCAAAGAAGCTTAACAACAACAACTGGCTTACGAAACTGACACCACTGGGAGCCAATTCGAAGAACTTCTTAGCAAGGGCCTTTCTGAAACAGAAGTAGCAGAGCGTATCAAAGGAGAAGTAACTACTCTGGAAGGAGCGAGACGTCATTCCCAGCAAAGACTTGAGTCCTTTAAAAGCACCTTTGCAAGATTGAGAAACAATGTGTATTTTTAAGTCTTTGCTTATTTAATTTGAGTCTCGGTTTGTAATATTTGAACAACGCCATTTTGGCAATGTATGGTACCATTTTGGCATTTCCTTATAATATTTTGACTACGTTGCTATTATTCGAATCTCCTGCAGGCGAGGTCTATATTTTTTCAAATATTTTCCATTAACCTTTAAGATTCGTTTTCTTGATTTCGATTTCATACGCATTGTTTGAGAATATCTTTAGTATTGAAAGGGTCCCTCAATGAGGTGACCATTTACCTAATGTTTTGTTCTTCTTGTCCATGGGCAATATGACTTTCGGACTAAGTCATTAACGTGAATTTTTACCGTTTTTTGTTGTTTGCCACAGGATTTCCAATGCCTCGGTTAATGCACTAACTCATTCATCATCATCTCCCAATACAATCAAGATGGGATCTCATTTTGCCTTTGAATTGATCGCAAATGAATTTGTAAAGCGCATCATGGCCAAATGTTAGTTGGAAAGGCGTGGTGTTAGTAGCTTTAGGAGATGTTCTACAAGCCTAGAGTATTTGGTCCAAAGTCTTATGCCAATTCTTTGGCTTCTTACCAACTATTATTACTTTGTTTTTGCTTGACCATTTGCGAGCATAATATGGCGTTGATGTTAATAATTTAAAACCCATCTCTGAGCAAATTCTTGCATCTTTCTACCGTAAACACATAACATTGGTTATACTCTGTAATCCGAACCTATAAATTATTTTACTATGAACCCAATAATAGCCTCTTGATCCAACTATTAATGGTATTGCTTGATCCACTTGGTAAAATAATCAATTCCTACCAAGATATATTTAGACGAAGCGGATTGATCTCTTCTATTAAATCTAATGCCCATCCTCTAAAGGGCCATGGTTTAATGATCGAATGTAACTCACTTGAGGAGCATGTTGAATTCTGCATGTTTCGGCATTCTTCACACCCTTTAGCAAAATCTATACAATCTTTGAGCATCTTTGGCCAATACATGCCATATCGGAATAACAACCATTTCATTTTATGGCCTGCTTGTGCCCCATTGTGGACTTGATAATGCTCGATCACCTTCTCCTAGGCACTTGATGTCGCCTTCACGGTCTTCTTGAACAATTCATTCCCCATGAGGACGATGATAACACTCTATATTTTATCTTCCTATCAACATTCAATGTTGGGGTTTTTAATTGGACTTCGTACTGATCGACAAGGTGTCTATGACTAATACTAATACAACCTAACTTTATATTTTCTAAATCTGATGGTATGAGTCTAGTAGCCATAACACTTCCTCTTAATTCAACCAAATCTTCAAAGTTTTGGGTGGAAACTTTATACCCTGAAGCCAGCTGTGCTAGGTCATTTGCCTCTTGATTTTCTATTCTTGGTATATGTTTAATATTAATATATTCGAATTTTTTGAGTAGCCTATTAACTATGAAGAAATACGTAATCAAATTGTCTTTTATGCATTTGTATTCCTTTGTTATTTGCTTGACCACTAACTCTGAATCTCCTTTAATTTCGACTCTCGTTGCCCCCAATTCCAACAAAGCTTCAAGTCCAACGATAAGTGCTTCGTACTCAGCTTCGTTGTTCGAGCAACGAGGACCATCTAACTTATACTTGAATTTTGTTGGAATTTCTTCAGGAGAAATTATAAGAATTCCAACACCACTACCATTTTTATGGGTCGAACCATCAAAGTATAATTTCCAAGGTTGCATTTCAACGTAAACCATGACAGTCTCTTCGATCAGTGATGATCAACAATGAAATTACTTGACCTTTCACGACTCTTAAAGGCATGAAAGTCAAAGAATACTCTGTCAAAGCCAAAGCCCATTTACCCGCTATGCATTATTGGCCGAAGCATGTGTTTGATAACATTGAAATGAGATGAAACATGAACATCAACGGCTTTATATAATATTTAAGTTTCATACAAGAGAAATACAAGCGAGACATAGCTTTTCTATGTTGTTGTATCGGTTTCCGCATCATTTAACACCCTACTTAAATAGTATGGCGATTCGATGCCATTTTCTTCTACCTATGGAGGCGGATATGTACAATCTCATGGGCTTTCCCCATGAAGGTGGAGACAAGATAGGAGGTTGAGTGAGATATCTTTTATATTGTCGCGCCTCGGTGCTTCGGTTTTTGCTTGAAGTAATGTAGAGAAAGCACAGGTTCTTCCACTTAAATTCGAAATGAACCTTCTTAAAAGTTAATTTTCCCTAGAAAGATTGCAACTCCTTTTTGATGTAGGTGCTTTCGTTTCTACAATGGCTTTGTTCTTGTTTTGGTTGATTTCGATACCTTTCTTATGAACCACAAAACCAAGGAAATCTCCAGCCTGCACGAAAAATGCACACTTAAGGGGGTTCATTTTTAAACCATGTTTTCTCATTCTTTCGAATGATTGGCTCAAATGATGCAAATGAGTTTCTGCAGATACTGATTTGATGACTATATCATCAATGTACACCTGCATAAAAGTCTCAATGAAATCATGAAAAATCGAATTCATTGCCCTTTGATAAGTTGCTCCAGCGTTTTTTAAACCAAAAGGCATCACTACCCATTCGTAGGTGCCTAAGGCTCCTGGACAACGAAATGATGTCTTAGCAACATCTTCTTCAGCAATAAAGATCTGGTTATGCCCAGAGTATCCATCTAATGTACTTAAATATTGAATCCGCATGAGTCTATTAACATTTACGCCACGGGCATGGAATACTCATCTTTGGGGGTATTTAAATCTCTAAAATCTATGCAAATTCTCGAGAGAGCCATTCTTCTAATGGTACTATATTTGCTAACCATTCGACATACCTTGTGGTCTGATGCGGCAGCAACAACCTTTCAATTTCGACTTTAATCTTCGTGAATGGTGCGAACCTTCTAGGGGTCTGCTTGATGGGCTTCTTGCCATCCTTGATTGGAAGTTTGTGTTCCACTAGCTCCCTCTTTAAACCAGACATTTCATCATAGTCCCACGCGAAACAATCTTTATTTTTTCTAAGAACTTCGATCACTTTCTTCTTGAGGCTTGGATTGAGTTTTGTGCTCACGTAAGTTATTCTTTTTGTGTTTTCATCTCCCAAGTTTACCTCTTCGAGTGGATCCTGCGCTAACATTTTAGCACCTGAGTCTGTGGGGTCCTTCTCGAAGCCTAAGGGTTCTTTATCATAGATGGCATCTAGCCTTTGATCTATTTCCACTATTTCTTGTTCTTCAAAGGGTGAGCCTTTTGAGCCATGCTCACCTATTTTGCTATTACTTTACTGCCCATTCTCTCCATGGGCCGAAATCTTTAGGAGGGACTCAATCATGGGAGGACTATCAATTCCCAAGGGCTTTAGTTTGACTCTTTGATTTCCTTTTATCCCAATACATTCCATCATGGCGAAGGGTCATGTAATAATGCGCGTTCCTGGTCTCATTGATCTCGTCGTTGGGGGTACAAGGAGAAATTTTGGCTAAGTGTTTGTCATAGTTTCTCTTATCAACTAGGTTGACTGCTGTCATGAAATAGCTTTGATCTACTTCGATGTTCTCAACAATACCATCCTCTCTCCATAATACTAACCTCTGATGCATCGCGGGGATGCTCCAACGCCATGGATCCATTCTACGCCCAAGAAATTGTAGTTGGCTTTAGTGGGTGCAGCTGATCCCCTGTCAAATCCACTTGGATCACCCCAATGTCCGCCTACTTTACCTTCATAGTTCGATAGTACCATATTGTGTGGTTTTATGTCAACATCCTGTATCCCTAACTTCTTCAACATGAAATGAGGCATCAAGTTTACTGCAGTGCCTCCATCCACCAGAACTTTGTTTATACCATGTGTACCAACTTTTGCTCGAATGAACAATGGCTTTAGGTGATTTTGCATGGTGGTTGGTATTGGAAGGCATTCGCTCTTGACTCCATTATCCATCACGTAATACACGGCCTATGTTTCATCAGTATTGCATCATCCTCCTCGTGCTCTCCGACTTGGTCTCTTGCCCAAATTCAAGGCAACACGATACTACATTGTAGTTGATGTTGTGTGGATTCTCCGATTCGAAATTATCAATCAGATATCCTCATCCTCCTCTGGACTGGCGTGTATTCCTTCGATTTTTTGTTTTTGGAGAAAAGTTTCTAAGCGGAGGTTTGTGTTGATTGTTTGGTGGTTTGTTGGTACTTGATTCCTCTTTGTTCTTGCTCAAGTCACTCCTTTGTCTAACATAGCTTCTCTCGCTTTTCCAACTCTTTGTTGCTGCGCCGTGATCTTGACATAGGGTTCTTTCCTTGTAGTTTTCTAACCTTCTTCTTTTTTGCCATATTGAGACGCCATGGCATGGCGTGCATTTTCATTGTTCCTCCCTTGTCTTTCCCTTGTCGCCCTAAAATGTAGCCACTGTTGGTACTTCAGCAGAACTTTGAATGTTACCCTTCGAGCTCTAGGATAAGGGTGGGCCTGGGGTGTTGTTCTCAAACGTTGGCCCATCGACTAGTTTCTTTGTGGTTCCAACATGGGGGGGATTGAAGGCTTGGCTATATGATAACATCTTGGACACACTAGGCATTTGGTTTCCCTTTGTGACAACGAACTAAGAACCCAAAAGACTTTCTTCTCCGTTATTTTGGTTATGGCGTCGATTGATGCTGTTCGTGCTCTTTGTCTTTTTTCAAGTCTGCAGCAATTCTCTAATTACAAATGATGCTGCATCTGGGACATAGCATCATTACAGCATTCTCTTTGTGGCATAGCATAAGGTAGTCTTTGACACTGGCATCCCTAGCATAACTGTTTCCATCTTGTATTTTTCTTTCTCTAAATACCTTTCCATTTCCTTCATTTCGGAACAAGGTTGCTCCATATTTACCATGTTAACATCCACATCTTCTCCTTTGATATCAGTATCTCCCCATCCTGTAGCTTTGATGTCTTCAATTTGGGTCTTTGAGCTTTCTGGGCCGGAATACTTCACCATGTAATCGAACTTTCCGCTGGGCTCCCCCAAGGTATCCCATATTCCTTTACGAGGAAGAACTGGCGTGTGACTTTCTCCAACTTTCGCCTCAATTTGTGTCAAATTTTGTTTTGGTTCCCGGCCTTTTGGATCTCTTTCGGGACCAAAGGAACTGCTTCGATCGGAGCTTCTTGTTCCTTATGGAAGTCCTCAGTAACTTCCTTTTCGACTTCAGCTAACACGTAGTTTTCATCTTCAGTGTTTTTCTCTTCTGATGGAGTGTCGTCACCTTCATTTGCTCCCACCATATTTATCTCTCCAATGTATGCAGGTTCAGAGTAATTGGTGTCAGCAACATCTAAAGGGTCATCATCCACTTTCATCTTTGGCTTGTCAGCGAACCTTAATCTACCATCCTTGATTGCATTTTGAATCAGATCCCTGAAAAGAAAACATTGTGAGGTTTTGTGGCCTAAGAAACTGTGATACTTACAAAATCCTCTTTTCTTTCTTTGATCTAAAGGTGGTAATTTGACATTCGATAGCACAATTAGATGGCCCAATTACACCTTCTTTGGGAACTTGTCACTTTTCTCATTTTCAATAATTTCTTTCCCTTTTGTGGGAACTAGTAATTTACAAGAGTAAAAGGAGGTCAATTTCGACCTCTTGAATTCGGTAATCTTCCTCGGTTCGACATAGGAAACCCTTGTTACTTTTAAAATTTTCGTCGAAAATTTCGCTAATATATCCTCAAGTATTGTGTATCTAATTTCTTTCAAATGGAGTAGTCTAGGCCACCAACAGCCATTTCCACTAACTCATGTTCAGGAACTACTGTGAAACATCTAGATTTGAAAAGTCTGAACCTATTCAAATAATCATCTATGGGTTCAGTAAACTTCCTCTTGACATTGGCTAGCTCTTTCAGACTTATTTTAGATTGTCCCATGTAGAATTGTTCATGAAATAATCTCTCCAAAAGGGCCCAAGTATCTATGGATCCAGGAGGCAATATGGTGAACCATGTGAAAGCATTCTTAGTTAGGGAACTTGGGAAATATTTAATCCTAAGGTTCTCATTATTTGCTATGTCTCCTGCTTCGATCAGATACTTGGCTATGTGTTCGACTCTTGACTCATTGGTGTCTCCAGCAAACTTTATAAATTTAGGGACCTTATATCCCCTTGGTAAATCAGTGTGCATCACATAATCTACTATGGGAGAGGAATAGTTTGGCCTTCTAATTCGATTGAGACCGTTTGAGCCATAATCCTTTCTATCATGGTGGTTAAATTGTTTTCTGCCAAGATGTTGTCATTTCGAATTCTATGAACGACTTCATCAGCATCTTGATGTCGACCCACCATGACAACTCCTCTAGGTTGTTCTTCTCGAAACACTGGGACTTCTAACCTTTCGACCCTGGTTCTATAACTCCTTTGTGGTTCCTCTCGAATCACTGGGGCATCTAACCTTCGATCCTTGCCTGGTTCTACAACTCCCTTTGTGGCACCTCTCGAATCAGGGCATCTTGTCTTTGTGTTGCCCCAATTAACCCCTCTCGGCTGGTCTATAGGGTGGGTCATCGAATTTGTTCTATGATGGGTATGTTCGCCAACCCGCCTACATTTTTTCGGAGCGAAAAAATCGCTATTCGACTCATGTTGTCTTTCTCTTTCTGGGTATATTTTTATATTGGGGCAAAGATTTCTTGCATAGTGGTACTCTATCATACTATGGTTACTATCATCCATTAATTGTCTAAAGGTCATCGATTTTGTGGTTAAGATAGGGTATGTAATAACCTTGGGTATTTGTCATAAATTGGTTGGATCCGGACCCAAATTGTGGTGGAATTTGATGTGGAAGTATGCAAAGATGTTGGCATCCCATAAGAGGGATTTCTAGGTCATTGCCATCGAAACTGGTTAGTTGGTGGTGGGGTGGCGGTTTGTGTCACGATGGTGGGACAAATGTGATAATTGTTTTAGGATCGTTGGATTCATGGTTGCTCCATTCGTGGCACACTACTGGTAGATGCATGATGCGTGAAGGGATCGCGTTAGACGTCCCGTCGAAGCGACGAGTGCTGTTCCATGTGGGGCATTTTGTTCCTTGTTGATTGCTTGGATTAGACATCCTGTTATTACGTTTTCTTCGGGTAAGGGTTGATTACTATTGTTTATTTTACCACTTCTAAGGTTCATATAATGAACTTGATACTCGAAAAGAACTTTACGGTGAGATTATATCCTAAAACCTTTAGTTTCGACTTTCTTAACGACCAATGAGGGTCCCAGTGCCAATTTGTTTGATTTCGGTAAACAACCGCTAGTCTTCCAAACTATCGAATAAACTTAATTCATTTATTCAACTTCTCGGTAACTTGGTGGTCGACTAGATTGATCCTATGGGACATAGTCGTTTGGCTAAATCTAATTGTAAACGGTATTCATATTTAGGACTTCTAATTAAAGTGTTTTAAAGACATCCATCCACTTCGATTACACTAAATGATTCAAGGATAATTTCTATATGATATAAGGAATGTTCATCAGAAAGATAAAAAGATTTCAGATTGGGTAAATGGCATGATTAAGTGAATGAATGTAAAAGTTACTGAATGTTTAAAGGATTCGAACATAAGAAAATTGTCTAAATTCAGAAAGAAATAAATGACTCTGAATGTAAAAGCTTTAATGTAAAGGCATGAACGTAAAAATAATTGAAGCACAAATGAAATGGAAATGAAAGATAGACCAGAAAATATAAAGAGTTTTCATTGAATTGTAAATGTTGGTGTTATCATACGTACATTTTTCGAGCATTCGTTTCCCTATCCATGCGGTATTTTGAATGTTTACTGAATTTGTACAACAGATATGACACACGAAATCCTAGCATTAAGACCTCTATTTATACTATTTCGACCATAACGGTCTTGCTATCGAATGCCACGTTGCATGCGAGCATTACTTCCTCTAGCCTCCACGCCTTGAGCGGTGCTTATGTATTTGAATTTCCAATATCCCGCACACGTTTGAGTTTCAAACGCCTTGGAACCTTCACTTCGAATTCGTTTCAAAGGTTATTTTCAAAAACAACTTTCACAGATATAATCTCATCACTATTTCGAAATTTCTTTAAATTTATACTCCACAACTATCATTTGAAATCTTGAACTTTAATATTTCCATTCAAAAAAACAGTCTCTTCCATTCCAAACCATAAAACTTGCTTTATTCCAACAAAGCCCAATCATTTCATTTCGAATCACAATATCAAAATCTTCAGCCAACACATATCCAATTGCACTAGATAAGTCAGCTTTCACAATTGACAATTAATCATTTTTCGTAATATACACAGTTGTTTCTCCTGTAGACTGTTGCTCCCTAATGATACTTTTGCTCTCCCTAAATATCTGAAATCCTCCTTTTAGCTTCTAAGATAAATATAATCATGATTTAAATTCTCTTACTCCCCCTGAGTTATACAAAATAAGGACACCTTTGAAGCTGGTCCTTATAATTCTTGAAGAATTCTTCATTTGGACTTGCCACATTTTCCAAATTAGGAATTCTTAGTTTGCTTGCCATACAAGTTTTAGATTGCCACACTCTATAACTTGTAATAAAAATAACTTCCTAGTTAATCATGTATAACTAACTATATGTCTTCAAAAGATAAGTCAGAACATTATCCTTTTCTTCAATCTTTGGTGTCTTCAATAGTTGTGATGTTACATCTTCATGTAGAACATTCTCTTTTATACATCACATACTTCTTCTTTCTTGATTTAGATTACCACATAGTTATCATAAATATCCATCTCCCATCAAGATATATGACAACATCTGTATGTGTCTCCTTAGTCGAATTAGCTCTTGAGATAATCACCAGATAACAATGCCACACATCCTTGACTTGTGAAGATAACAGTGAACTTTAATATTGATATTTAGTCCACACTAGGCCATGAATTCTTCATACAGATACCCATCTCTCGACAGAGTATATGAATTTTGCATTCAGGCTGCACATCTAATAAGTACTTAGTCTCACGTCAAAGTACCTACCAGTTTAGTCAGTTATAATTAACTACTCACACTAGATCATTCTGACTGATTACATATTCACACATACTTCTACTTCCACGCAATAACAAATATATTCAAAACTGAAGACATTAAGATGATGCTTTGACATTTGATACAACATCATCCATTATGGTTCTGGGGGTTACATCCATAATTCCTTATTCATAACACTTGGGGGGAACATATGAAGTACTGCAACTGACAAATTTTTATCCAAACAATCTACACATCAAGGAAAAATATGATCCATATATCAAAAAGCTTTTCTTCAGACTTTCACTTCTTATTTTGGGATGATGAATGCCATAGTCTGTACTGGACCCATAAAGGAGACTCCCTCAACTAGGTTTCTGGAACAGACTTGATTATGACATGACACAGAAAAATCCAGATTCTTCACTTTAATCTGACTTCCTTGATTCTTATTGACAATACCCTTCCAAGATAATATTTAGGACAGTCAACATACATGATCATATTTCACTGTGGTTGAGACACGGTATTCAGCTCCAAACTTTGTTCTATGGTCATGAATAAATCTCCACATATCTGGTTCCTTTGATCATAAGGATGTACCAGATGTGAGCTCATCTTGATATCACATAAAGGGATTGAGGGGTATACCTTTATGTGTCTCTTACTTGCACTGAGCTTGACTTCTATACTACCATAAGCTTAGGTCAGAACTAAACTGACACCTGTAGTATAAGAGCTCGTTGATCGCGTCATGATCAATTAATAAGAGATGTCTCCTCTTCGAGATCAAGAGCAGGTTCCAAACATATGTACTCACACTACATTTGTTTAGCACCCAGAACATCTGTTCTTCAACTGGAAGTTGCGAACCAGTAATAATGTTCTAACATTCTATAGAACATATGTTCCATCTCTTGGGAACACATCATCCTTGATAGTCTTCAAGGTCTTCAAACTTTCAGATTTATGTGAGAATCATTGATCAATTGATACTCATCAAATCTATTAATATATGCCTTTATGAGTGGACTTGAGGAATACTCAAGTATCTTTGACACTTTTCGTAGGTTGTAAGATCTGCCAAATATTGTGTTGATAAAATAACCCTAGGATCCTTCTCTCACTATAGGGGTTGCATCAGAGGCTATGCAGCAGAATACATCCATACATCAACAGAATATACACAATGCTTACTCCATAATTTACTTGTAAGCATGAAATCTAAGGATTGAAAATAAATCAACCCTACAAAGTGTGCTCGCTTCTTCGCCAAGCAACAGACTAGATCCAACCAATATCCTGACCAATATAGAAACACATAAGCACAAAAGTTACCTTATCAATAGCTTTACTCCCGCATGAAGGTTTTGACAATTCTTTGTGCGTGCTGATTATAGGCTGAACAATACAATCCAAAATCCTCACTCCCGCACGAAGTCTTTGAATTTAACTCTCTTGTTCCAGCATCTTTATCTTCTTTCTTCAAGAAGGTACATGTTCTAGTTAGGTTGGTCTAGTCCTCCACAAATAGGTCCATCCTCCACTTTTAGGGACCATACAATATAAACACTCCTTGTTCAAACAATCTACAAATAGGTTCATCCTCCACTTGTAGGGACCATACAATATAAATACTCCTTGCTCACAACCAGAAAGTATCCCCCATGGATCTCATCCAGAAACAGACAGGATTCCTGCTCTAATACCAATTGAAATTTTGGTTAGGCTGAGTCAGGATGTCGTAACATCTGATCCGACATTACAAAATAGACAAGGTATAATTACAATTAAAATGCAAGAAACAAAAGAACACAAGAAATTGTTAACCCAGTTTAGTTTTAACCAACCTACATTTGGGGACATACCAAGCCAGGAATGAAGTTCACTATCAGCAGTATTAATTCGGAGGGAAACCACCCTGTTTACACTCCTCACTTAATCAGACTACCCAATGAACCTTCTACCTAAGATATCACACTTAGATATGAGAACCTCTGTTCTCTTCAAATCACCTCAGTGATGTCTATCAACTACTATCACACCAGCAACTACATCGACTGCTTGGCTTCTAACACTATCAGCTTGGAGATACCTCACTCCAAACACAACTAAAACAGTTTGAAGATACCAAACTTCAAACACAATCTAAACTAGTCACTCAAGTGACACAAACCAAACTTAGAATTGCTTCACATCTTCTTCCAAGGACACAACCACACTCATTTCTTCACAACTTCTGAGTGAGTAAAACAATCCTCTTGCCTACAAGCGTCGAGGTAAAAATCAGTGACCATTCCACAATTTGGGTGGTTCACTTACATCGCTAACCCTAAAGATTACATCTTTCTAAAACCGGCTTGCTTACTAAAACTAGGTTACAATTTCTTATTTATAACCTATTACCAAACTGGATTTGGGACTTCAAAATAACAGCATAAACTCTAACAAACTTCTGCAGAAACAAACTTTTGCAGAAACAAAAATGCAGATAACCTCTGCTACAATCAAGGTCCTTGCTGATCTTTCTCCTTAGCTCTTAGACCTCCACATATGCCTTCAAGGTCACGCCACATAAGATACATAATATTACTAGAATATACTGGACTAATTAAAATATAACTGTAACAAACTTAATAGATTTTGTAGCGTGATGTCCTAATGTCTGATGTCTCGACATCTCATATGACATGCTGTTCCAGATGTTGAAACACTTCAACACAACATGTTCAGACATTCTAGATAGGATTATAAGTTGAGAATCCTACTGTACA
The DNA here is from genome assembly GCA_021764765.1 of Vicia sativa. Classification (NCBI taxonomy): domain Eukaryota; kingdom Viridiplantae; phylum Streptophyta; class Magnoliopsida; order Fabales; family Fabaceae; genus Vicia; species Vicia sativa. The sequence goes on along the minus strand of CM038795.1, from coordinate 225,329,434 downwards.
AAACATTGTTGCTGATATTTATTTGTTTTATTAAAATTAAGCCAATCATACAGATCAGGAACTTACAATCTCCCCCTTTCACATATTTTAGCTAAAATAAATAAATATAATCACAAGTAGTTTAAGGTAGTAGCAATAATTTACAATTGAAAATTAACAATTAAAAAGAATCTTTAGCAGTCTTCATTTTAGGACCCTTTATGTCTTGTAGTCCTTTCGCACAGCTTGGTTTGGAGATAAGCAACCTCTTCATCAGAGTTCTTCCAAGGGAAGATCAGATGGTCTGCTAGTTTGAGATGGTGGCCTTCTAGTTGAAGATGATGTCTCAACATCTATTCTGACTTCTCCTCATGTTTTTGTATTTTCCCATTAAGCCCGTCAAGGATAAATGGAAGGAAAGTCCTGGTGTACATGAGGTAGAAGATAACTTATACTCCCCTTTAATATAGAAACTAATTCTTGCCACTGGGGATGGTAAAAGAGGGCCATGGGAGGCATACTATCTCTTAAGAGATAATCTGAAATTCCCCAGGCAACTCAGAACACAAGTCACAATTGTGTGCACAACTCAGATCATAAGTCACAAGTAGTTAAGAATTGTGACAACTTGATTTGTGACTTGGACATCTTTTTGCTCTCTGCTGCTTTTCTTTCTTCTGCTGTATTTTCTGTGTGATATTATATATATATATATCCCTCTTTTAGCTAGAATTTGACGATGAAAACCTTCACAAACCAAATCCAGGCATAATTTGCCCAAACCTTAATGAAGCGCATGATGGAGAATGGTTGAGTGTTTACTTGTGGTTGGAGAATACCTGAGATCTCTTATAAATAGGGTAGCAGTTTCTTAGGAATTAACGGCAAATTAATTGTTGTTCAAAGTGCATTAATCTAGGCTGAAAAATTGACACTGACTTGCTGAGCACCGTCCAGTCTACCCTTAAGTGATTTTAATAGCCCTTGACTGTTTCTATAGAGATAAAAACAGTCTCAATGCATGCATAAATCACATCATTTATTGTGTTCATGCATAGACATGTTTTGTATAATATCCTGACATCTAGTCAGACATTGTCTATATGACTCACTTTATCACATAAGTGATTTCTCTACTGTAAGGCACTCTTCACTTTTATCCATATAGTTCCATAACTTCTTTCTAGGTGGTCATGAAGGAGAATCTAAACAAGCTTTAAATGTTCTTCAGATTCTCAATGATATTGATGTTTCAACATTTTATGCCACATTCACACAGAGTCCATCTGCCTTGACTCTGAGATTATAATATTACTGCTTCTTCAAGATTTTAAGCACATAGTAATATAAACTTCCCTTTACATCAGCTAATGAACAATCTCTCCCTTGACATTAGTTGGTCATCAACATAGATAATAGTCGCGCCTTCTTTAATAAACATATTGTTCACAGTGATTTCTGGTAAACAACCGCTAGTCTTCCAAACTATCGAATAAACTTAATTACTGTTATTCAACTTCTCTGGTAACTTGCAGGGTCGACTAGATTGATCCTATGGGACATAGTCGTTTGGCTAAATCTAATTGTAAAACTGGTATTCATATTTAGGACTTCTAATTAAAGTGTTTTAAAGACATCCAATCCACTTCGATTACTACACTAAATGATTCGAAGGATAATTTCTATATGATATAAGGAATGTTCATCAGAAAGATAAAAAGATTTCAGATTGGGTAAATGGCATGATTAAGTGAATGAATGTAAAAGTTACTGAATGTTTAAAGGATTCGAACATAAGAAAATTGTCTAAATGCAGAAAGAAATAAATGACTCTGAATGTAAAAGCTTTAATGTAAAGGCATGAACGTAAAAATAATTGAAGCACAAATGAAATGGAAATGAAAGACAGACCAGAAAATATAAAGAGTTTTCATTGAATTGTAAATGTTGGTGTTATCATACGTACATTTTTCGAGCATTCGTTTCCCTATCCATGCGGTATTTTGAATGTTTACTGAATTTGTACAACAGATATGACACACGAAATCCTAGCATTAAGACCTCTATTTATACTATTTCGACCATAACGGTCTTGCTATCAGAATCTGCCACGTTCGAAGCATGCAGAGCATTACTTCCCTCTAGCCTCCACGCGTCTTCGAACGCTCCAGCGCTTATGTATTTGAATTTCCAATATCCCGCTCACGTTTGAATTTCAAACGCCTTGGAACCTTCACTTCGAATTCGTTTCAAAGGTTATTTTCAAAAACAACTTTCACAGATATAATCTCATCACTATTTCGAAATTTCTTTAAATTTATACTCCACAACTATCATTTGAAATCTTGAACTTTAATATTTCCATTCAAAAAAACAGTCTCTTCCATTCCAAACCATAAAACTTGCTTTATTCCAACAAAGCCCAATCATTTCATTTCGAATCACAATATCAAAATCTTCAGCCAACACATATCCAATTGCACTAGATAAGTCAGCTTTCACAATTGACAATTAATCATTTTTCGTAATATACACAGTTGTTTCTCCTGTAGACTGTTGCTCCCTAATGATACTTTTGCTCTCCCTAAATATCTGAAATCCTCCTTTTAGCTTCTAAGATAAATATAATCATGATTTAAATTCTCTTACTCCCCCTGAGTTATACAAAATAAGGACACCTTTGAAGCTGGTCCTTATAATTCTTGAAGAATTCTTCATTTGGACTTGCCACATTTTCCAAATTAGGAATTCTTAGTTTGCTTGCCATACAAGTTTTAGATTGCCACACTCTATAACTTGTAATAAAAATAACTTCCTAGTTAATCATGTATAACTAACTATATGTCTTCAAAAGATAAGTCAGAACATTATCCTTTTCTTCAATCTTTGGTGTCTTCAATAGTTGTGATGTTACATCTTCATGTAGAACATTCTCTTTTATACATCACATACTTCTTCTTTCTTGATTTAGATTACCACATAGTTATCATAAATATCCATCTCCCATCAAGATATATGACAACATCTGTATGTGTCTCCTTAGTCGAATTAGCTCTTCAGATAATCACCAGATAACAATGCCACACATCCTTGACTTGTGAAGATAACAGTGAACTTTAATATTGATATTTAGTCCACACTAGGCCATGAATTCTTCATACAGATACCCATCTCTCGACAGAGTATATGAATTTTGCATTCAGGCTGCACATCTAATAAGTACTTAGTCTCACGTCAAAGTACCTACCAGTTTAGTCAGTTATAATTAACTACTCACACTAGATCATTCTGACTGATTACATATTCACACATACTTCTACTTCCACGCAATAACAAATATATTCAAAACTGAAGACATTAAGATGATGCTTTGACATTTGATACAACATCATCCATTATGGTTCTGGGGGTTACATCCATAATTCCTTATTCATAACACTTGGGGGGAACATATGAAGTACTGCAACTGACAAATTTTTATCCAAACAATCTACACATCAAGGAAAAATATGATCCATATATCAAAAAGCTTTTCTTCAGACTTTCACTTCTTATTTTGGGATGATGAATGCCATAGTCTGTACCCATAAAGGAGACTCCCTCAACTAGGTTTCTGGAACAGACTTGATTATGACATGACACAGAAAAATCCAGATTCTTCACTTTAATCTGACTTCCTTGATTCTTATTGACAATACCCTTCCAAGATAATATTTAGGACAGTCAACATACATGATCATATTTCACTGTGGTTGAGACACGGTATTCAGCTCCAAACTTTGTTCTATGGTCATGAATAAATCTCCACATATCTGGTTCCTTTGATCATAAGGATGTACCAGATGTGAGCTCATCTTGATATCACATAAAGGGATTGAGGGGTATACCTTTATGTGTCTCTTACTTGCACTGAGCTTGACTTCTATACTACCATAAGCTTAGGTCAGAACTAAACTGACACCTGTAGTATAAGAGCTCGTTGATCGCGTCATGATCAATTAATAAGAGATGTCTCCTCTTCCAGATCAAGAGCAGGTTCCAAACATATGTACTCACACTACATTTGTTTAGCACCCAGAACATCTGTTCTTCAACTGGAAGTTGCGTACCAGTAATAATGTTCTAACATTCTATAGAACATATGTTCCATCTCTTGGGAACACATCATCCTTGATAGTCTTCAAGGTCTTCAAACTTTCAGATTTATGTGAGAATCATTGATCAATTGATACTCATCAAATCTATTAATATATGCCTTTATGAGTGGACTTGAGGAATACTCAAGTATCTTTGACACTTTTCGTAGGTTGTAAGATCTGCCAAATATTGTGTTGATAAAATAACCCTAGGATCCTTCTCTCACTATAGGGGTTGCATCAGAGGCTATGCAGCAGAATACATCCATACATCAACAGAATATACACAATGCTTACTCCATAATTTACTTGTAAGCATGAAATCTAAGGATTGAAAATAAATCAACCCTACAAAGTGCTCGCTTCTTCGCCAAGCAACAGACTAGATCCAACCAATATCCTGACCAATATAGAAACACATAAGCACAAAAGTTACCTTATCAATAGCTTTACTCCCGCATGAAGGTTTTGACAATTCTTTGTGCGTGCTGATTATAGGCTGAACAATACAATCCAAAATCCTCACTCCCGCACGAAGTCTTTGAATTTAACTCTCTTGTTCCAGCATCTTTATCTTCTTTCTTCAAGAAGGTACATGTTCTAGTTAGGTTGGTCTAGTCCTCCACAAATAGGTCCATCCTCCACTTTTAGGGACCATACAATATAAACACTCCTTGTTCAAACAATCTACAAATAGGTTCATCCTCCACTTGTAGGGACCATACAATATAAATACTCCTTGCTCACAACCAGAAAGTATCCCCCATGGATCTCATCCAGAAACAGACAGGATTCCTGCTCTAATACCAATTGAAATTTTGGTTAGGCTGAGTCAGGATGTCGTAACATCTGATCCGACATTACAAAATAGACAAGGTATAATTACAATTAAAATGCAAGAAACAAAAGAACACAAGAAATTGTTAACCCAGTTTAGTTTTAACCAACCTACATTTGGGGACATACCAAGCCAGGAATGAAGTTCACTATCAGCAGTATTAATTCGGAGGGAAACCACCCTGTTTACACTCCTCACTTAATCAGACTACCCAATGAACCTTCTACCTAAGATATCACACTTAGATATGAGAACCTCTGTTCTCTTCAAATCACCTCAGTGATGTCTATCAACTACTATCACACCAGCAACTACATCGACTGCTTGGCTTCTAACACTATCAGCTTGGAGATACCTCACTCCAAACACAACTAAAACAGTTTGAAGATACCAAACTTCAAACACAATCTAAACTAGTCACTCAAGTGACACAAACCAAACTTAGAATTGCTTCACAACTTCTTCCAAGGACACAACCACACTCATTGCTTCACAGCTTCTGAGTGAGTAAAAAAATCCTCTTGCCTACAGGCTTCGAGGTAAAAATCAGTGACCATCCCACAATCCGGGTGGTTCATTTACATGGCTAACCCTAAAGATTACATCTCTCTAAAACCGGCTAGCTTACTAAAACTAGGTTACAACTGCTTATTTATAACTTATTACCCAACTGAATTTGGGCCTTCAAAATAACAACATAAGTTGTAACAAACTTCTGCAGAAACAAAATTTTGCATAAACAAAAACGCAGATAACTTCTGCTGCAATCAATGTCCTTGTTGATCTTTCTCCTTAGCTCTTGGACCTCCACATATGCCTTCAAAGTCACGCCACATAAGATACATAATATTCCTAGAATATTCTGCACTAATTAAAATAGAACTGTAACAAGCTTAACAGATTTTGTAGCGTGATGTCCTGATGTCTGATGTCTCGATATCTCATATGACATGTTGTTCCAGATGTTGAAACACTTTAACACAACATGTTCAGGCATTCTAAATAGGATTATAAGTTGAGAATCCTACTGTAGAAAAAATTGTTGCTGCTATTTATTTGTTTTATTAAAATTTAGCCAATCATACAAATCAAAAAATTACAAAAATGTATTTGAAATTAAAAAAAAATGAAAAAAAAATACAATTTATTCCAAATCCAAACGCAACAACTAGTGAGTAGTGATAGTCTGAAAGTGAAATTAAACACATTTGTTATCCTCTATACCGTTTCTTTCGTACATCATCACTCAACCACCGCTTGTTCGTACTCTCTGTCGGTTCGTCCTCTATCACTAGTCGTTCTTCCTCCCACTAGTTGTTCGTCCTCCACTATCGACCGTTCATCCTCTCTGTCGCAACATACCCAACAAAGCAGCATTCCGGTTCCGATTTTGACATTTATCTCCAGGTTTAATACTCTTTTGTCTCCATTTATCTCTGATATGTTGAAACTGTTGAAAATTAAATTGTTGAGATTAATTTTCTAAATATTAAATTAGGGTTAGTGTTGTTGATGTTGTAAATTGTTACAAATCAGGTTCATTGGTTGTGTTGTTCTTTTGATTGCAATATGATTACTGTTTATTTGAAAATATTTTATATCGATTTTTGAACAATAGTTATGGTAATTGTTAAATTGCAAATTTAGTGTGTATATATATATATATAAAGGTATTCATTTTTCCAACCTTGTCTGGTTGTGCCTTAAGAGAAATATAAATTAAAAAAACGCTTGCTAAATTTTTTGATTTAGCTAACTAAAATTTTGAAAGATTACAAAAATATGAATACTAATTCAATTTTTGGCCTAAGCTTATGACACGAATGTCTAATGATTACTCGTGGGAAATAACATTATATATCTACTTTAAAAGTAGTTACTCACTCCTCCTTTTCTTTTTAAGTCGTTTTAACATAAAAAAATTTAATTAAGATAGGACATTGTTAGTGTTATTTTTTCTATTTCATCCTCATTTATTTTCACTTTTTTAATAAATACATTTATACACTCTCTCTTATTTATTGAAAAAGTAAGAGTATTAAAAACGACACTTAAATAAAACAAAAAAATTCTTTTAAAATGACACTTAAAAAGAAACGGAGGGAGTACTAAACTAACTTAAGATTGCCATCTTTAAGATCAAATAATATTGTAATTGTGTTTGTGTTTCATTGAGATATTTTATTTTTGGAGATATTTTGTTTTTGTTTTTGGAGATATTTTGTTTTTGTTTTTAAAATTTGGGTTTAAATGTATTTTTGGTACCTTTATATTGATTTTCTTAATAATTTAGTCTTCCTATAAAAAAATTAATTATTAAATTCTTCAATATCATATTTCATGTTTTTTTTTAGGTCCATATGACAAAATAGTCTAATTTGCATAGATGACATTAAAATTATGAGGTGATATTTTTTAATTGTTGTCACATCAATAAAAATAGGTCAAAAATATATATTTTAAAATTAAAATTTATAATATATAATTTATAACTATTTTGTTACGGAGGTCACCAAAAAAACATGAAATATGATATTGGAGGACCTAATAATTGATTTTTTTTATAAGGGGACTAAAATGTTACGAAAATTAATATAGGAGGACCAAAAGTGCATTTAAACTTAAAATTGTTATGGTTGTTTTATAAAAAAATGACATCTTCTAAAACACCATCATCACAACCACCATCACAAGAAGTCTCTTTCGCTCAAAGTTTAGTTCAAAATAATATTAAAGGAAAGACTGATATAGCTTGGGCGCATTGTACTCAAAGTCTTGATGGAAAATTTCTTGTTTATATATGGCGTCACAAAGTTTTATCAATTAGTTTTTGTTTGCAATTAAACTTTGTAATTTGTACTATTTTGTTATGAGCAATACTTATGTTTAAATTTAAATTTAATTTATCAATCAGAGAATTTATGATATAATATTTTTAAAAATTTTAAGTGTTAGTTATATTTTTGAGAGATTGGATGATTCGGTTCGATCGATTTTATCAGTATATAGTTTGATTATAATGACAGATCTATTAGACCGAGTTATTCAGTTCAATTCGGTTTAGTCATGCTGTTTGACTATTGATCAAATGGTTCGACCAATGAACCAATAACTCAGTACCCTCACTAGTTTAATGATCGGTTCAATTTTTAAAATATTGATCGTGTATCTTTTAATAAAATATAAAACATACAATAATAGAACAACAAAACATTAAGATTCAAACTCAGGACCATTCACCACTTTTTACCGTGCTTTTCTCTCGATACTTCCATTTTTAATCCCTTAAATATTATGATTATGCAATTTCAATACTTTCCAAAGTATTAAAGTTGTCTCCAACTTGGAGTTGAAGATAAATATTGTACCATCACCATCACGATTGCTTGAGAGGTGAAATATTAGAAAACAAAACATTATAATTTAAAAATAAAATAAAATCACACTGTTGAGTGTTACAATAAAATAAACAAAGCATTTACAACAGTTTCTTTTTACTGTATAAAAAAGAAAAAGGTTTTTCCTTACCATATACATTTGAATAATCATATACTTGATTACTTATAGAACTTACATAAGGATCCATACTTTGCTTCCTAGAGTTACAAAAGAATCAATTTTTTTTACATAAATAAGGTGGTAACCAACCAATTATAATTCATTCCAATACTTACAATATTCAATTCAACTCTCATTCTTTTCTAACTAATCAATGGCCACTTCAACATTTCGGTCCCTTTCATGCACTCCTCAAAGCATGTTGCACTCCAAACATAAGTCACACACACAATCCTCAACCATGTCATTGTTGTCACCTCAACTAGGACAAAAATGTCTCTTTAACCCTCTAAGACACAATGTGTCTTCTCCAATTCAAGTGAAACCTAAGAGAATGCATGTTGGTGGCTTGGTGAAGGCATCAATGAATAGCAAGGATGTGCATGTGCTAAGCAAGGAGCATCTTGCTGTTTCTTTGGCTAAATATATTGCTGATCTCTCCGAGAAATATATTCGAGAGAAGGGACGGTTCACCGTCGTTTTGTCTCCCGGACCCGTCAAATATCTCAGGTATCATGTCTTTTTCTTTTTTTCACTATTATATAAAACACATTTCACATCGGTTGGAATAGACTTTTCACATCAGTTGTCCTTCCGAGGTAACATATGGTGTTATAGTAAATCTATCACATTTCACATTGGGCGATTGTCCGAGGTGAAAAACAGTTTTTCACCTCGGTTAATAAGTTAAAAAAAAACCTCAATTGCTACATGAAAATTTTACCAATGAATTCTTCTTGATGTTATAATATCAGGAAGCTGGTGGAACATCCATATTGTGACACTATTGATTGGGCTAAGTGGCATGTATTTTTGGTGGATGAGAGAGTGGTGCCAAAGACTAATGTTGATAGCAACTACAAACTTGCTTATGATGGATTCATCTCCAAGGTATTCTATATACATATACATATGTTATGTACTAAACTCGAGACCTCACAGTTACGTGTGTGAATTTCAAGTAGTTATTATCAGTGTATAACGATTATAATAAACCGATTTTGTTGCATTTTTCGCAAGGTACCAATTCCGCCACTAAATGTGTACACAATTGATGACTCCTTACCAGCTGATGGAGCAGCAGATGTTTATGAAACAACACTCAGACGTTTAGTGACAAGCAATGTGATATCAACATCATCAGAAACTGGATTTCCAAAATTTGATCTTTTGCTATTAGATATGGGACCTGATGGACACATAGCCTCTCTATTTCCAGGGTACCCTGCAGTGAATGAGACTAACAAATGGGTTACATATCTCACGAATGCGCCTAAACCGCCACCGGAGAGGATCACTTTTACATTGCCAGTGATTAATGCTACTTCAAATATTGCTATGGTTGTCACTGGTGCTGGTAAAGCTGATGCTGTTTATTCTGCTCTTGAGAAAGGTTCTAATGCTGATAAGCTTCCTATTCAAAAGGTGAGACCTGAGGGAGATGTGAAATGGTTCTTGGACAAGGGAGCTGCTTCAAGGCTCTATCGGTAGATGTGATTCAAGTGATTTCGACAGCAATAACACTCATGTTACAACATTTTATACACATTTATATTGCTGCTAAAGAAAAAATAAAGACATAAGATGAAACTGGTCATGGTTTAAATTATCTAAGTTTTTTTTCTTTTTCAATATGATGTTATACTATTGTCTTGTTTGTCTTGCTTACTGGACAAAAGAAGAAGCTTAGAATAATTGGTTTTCTTTTTGAATGTAAATGGATACTTCTGAAGTATCCTAAAAAGTGTGTGTGCTTTTAATGGCAAAAATGTATTGCTAATTGCAATAATAATATTTATCTACTTAATATCTATACTATTGCACAAAATATTGTTTTTTTCTTTACTATTTGAAGTTCATAATGAAAGATGAATAGAAAAATAATCACCAAATGATAGTGAATGTTTGGACAGATGGATGTTTCTTGGAAAGAATCACTCGCTTTGTTATAAATTAAATCAGAAATATGGACAACTTTGAAAAATATATTGTTCGTGGATCGTCGATTGAAGGTAGTACATGCAAATACTCCGACATCAAAATAAATGTATATTGGTTGTAAAGATTTTTTTGTTTTATTGTTCCTTCTATAGGAGATTTTTAGGATTTTTGAGACTTGAAATCTTCTCATGCAAGAGCATTGTCCAAATAGATAGATGTCATGTATAATCTATTTTGTCATTTGAAGGCCCTCTTTCAATTGGTTTAAGGTCACACTCAATCGGTTAGTTCAAATAAAAATCTTTCAATTGATTTGTTTAAGGTCTCAATCGACTGATTAGTTCAAAAATACTTCAAAAAAGGAAGTTGACATTTTCCTAATCAACTAGTTTGTGTTTGAAAACATTTTTAAGATCTTTTATAGATAAAAAAGGTTTTAAATGTTTGTGTAAGTTACCTTAGTATATTAAGAGTTACTTTTCTACTTTTACAAAATTTTAATCACTCAGATAGACACGATCAGGCGAGCTTTTACATTTCCTCTTTTGTATAACTCTTAGACCTTCAAGATTCATTGTCATATATATTGATCATATAAGCACGTCAATAGAGTATTGAGTCTCTTATTATATGAGACTTGAGATGTCTCTTAGTTTGGTCACCATCATTAGAGAGTTGGAAAATCATTATCATCGACTTTACTGATTTCAAAAGTCATTGGTGTTGTCATCATTCAAATATTAGGAAGGTTATCAGTAGGATCATCAACTTCATACCTCCAAGTACATAGATTCACAATCATAAGCTCTACGCAAACTCACAAGTGGATTATTGATCATTTGAATTCCGACAAACTAATATCCTCGTACAGTGATAACTTATTTCTCCTCAAGCCTAACTTTTCAAAAACTTGAGCGTACATAAGCTCTCAACATGAGTTCGCACCATCAATTAGAACCCTTGAAACCTCAATATTGGCTATTATGGTCGTAATCACAATGAAAAAACCTCATTGGAAATGTGGTCCATTTTCTTAGAATTGGTCTCTTCGTAATCCCCTTTATTCTTGCTTTTGGATGGGGTAGCCCTTTGGTGATAGAAGCAATGAGCATTTGTTTTCTTTGTTGAAGGGTGCATGAGGTTGGAATATCTAGAGTGGTTTTGAGATAATTGTGTCCAGAGACAGGCCCAAAAAATTTATATAGTGGAGACAATATTTATATAAATAAATATGTATATTGCTACAATTTTTTATTTCAATAAAATTAAATAATGTTATTATTTATAAAAAAATTATATAACTGTAATATTATTATCATCTCATATAATTTCACATTTTATTTTTCTCAATATTTAAAGTAATCATGATTGCCGACTATTACAATCGTTACTAATAATATTATAGATAATTCTACAATAATATTTAATATATTTCTTTATCTCTATAAATTTTATTAATACTATATTAATGACCAATGGCTTATGATTTCAAACTTTAATTTTTATAATATAATAATATTTATTATTTTATTATCATATAAATAAAAATTAAATGAACAAGAATAGAATAAAAATGGCAAGGAACACAATAACAAAATATGCTTATGTTTGTATCAAAACTTTCTTTCAATAAATATAATCCATGATCAATTATATATATTAATATAAAAATAATGGGGGCATCAGTCCACTTCATACACAACATGGATTCGTTCTTGATTGTGTCACGGTGTCCCTATCAAAGTCACAATCACATTACATATGTTCGTAACAAGTTCATCTGTAAATTATAGATACATTTGACTCTAAGAATTATGATTGCACTAGCAGAGTTGTTTCAATGTGTGAGCTTGTGATTATTGATGAAACAGTTGAACGAGCAATGAGATTTGAGAAGTTTGTTGTCCAACGAAACCATGAGGCAAGATCTGGTGAAATATAATAACTAGAGAAGTCATCAAAATTTGAGCACTTTCCTCTGGCGAAGGAAGTGGCTCCTCAAGCGTATGGGTGAGTATCGTTATAATGGTGTCTTATAACATCGGGAAGGATGATCAAGCAATAGATACAGAGGTGGTGTTGCGATAAACTATAGATCAAGTCACTTTAGAGGCTACCATTCCTGACAATTGTAAAAACTTAACAATGATTGGATCAACGAACAAAAACATTTGCGGCAAAAAAATGGAAGGAATCAAAGAAATATAGTGGAGAGTTTCACGAAAATTTCAATATATGATTCTCATAGACAGTGCCACTATTTTAAAATATAATAAAAATAAGTCGTCACTCGGTGAAGTTCTCGGTATAAGATCTTAGACACGATAGTATAATTCTATTGATTGAATGAGATATATCTACAAGATTAACACTATAACATTCATGTCAACAAAATCAAAGAAGTAAAAATGTAATGAATTGTACATTGATGTGACATGCCAGACACATGCACGCATACAATAACAGCAACGCAGTGCAATAGCATGTTGGATACATCCAACGATTAAGATGAAATGGTGCATTGTTCCAGTGTAGGGTTGCTTCAAAGAGTACACTTGTTCACCTGATTGAGTGGACGTGAATTGACTTAGGTTCAAACTTTTAAAAAAATATTGAGTCTTTTGACCCGTCCGAAACAATCATATAATTGAACTAAGAATATGGAAATCGGTTTGGCCAATATAATAATAATTTTTAAAAATAAGTGAGTAACTTAACACACTCAAAAATTAAGTTAAAATATTCTAACGTTTTGCACAATACTTTTTTAATAGTGTTATGTTTAATATTAGTTATGCATTATATTTGATACTTCCTTGTCGTTTACAAAAGGGACTGTGTTTTACTTGTCGGTATTCTCTACATCCTTTGCTTTATTAGCTCACTTTGGCCAGTAAAAGAATAATTTATGTGTTTGTCCTTTTAAAGCATGATACTGAGTATGTGTCTCTTTAAAGTTGCTTAGTATTTTTGTCTTCCTTGTGTTTGATTCTTGGAGTGTAGTGACAAAAGATTCATACTATTCGGCATTTGCTTTACTTCTAACATGGAAAAAGAATATAACATGTAACATATAAATAACAAAACAAACAAGCAAATAAAACTTGCATAGTATATTCAAATCTTTTGTTAAAATACCAAAAATGGCATTCTCAACAGCTTTGTCTAACTCATGCACTCTCCAAAGTAGTTTATTTTGTGCACAAAAACCAAATCCACTATCACTAAGGACATCAATTTTACCAACCTATGTTGGGAACAAAACTGTTTATCAACCTCTAAGGAATAATAAAGTGTTTTCACCTAATCGATGTGTGAGAAAAATAGAAGCATCACTTAAGTGGGAAAAGGGTTATAAGAATGTTGAGGTTTTCAGTAAGGAACATCTTGCTGTGTCATTGGCTTATGATGTTGCTCAACTTTCTACCAAGTTTACCAAAGAAAGAGGTGCTTTCACTGTTGCTTTGTCTGGTGGATCATTGATCAAGTACCTTAGGTGAGTATTGTCAATGTAAAACTTGTCTCTCAAATCTCGAATATAAGCAAATTAAGTCGAGCAATTTAGGAACTTTAAGCGCTTCATCAAATTTTTTGTATGTTTCGATTTCAGGAAATTGGTTGATTCTCCCTATGCTGAAACCATAGATTGGTCAAAATGGCATGTTTTCTGGGTTGATGAGAGAGTTGTCCCAAAGGATAACTTAGAAAGTAACTATAAGCTTGCCAATGATGGATTTCTCTCCAAGGTAGATAATCATGGGATTTGTTTATTGAAATACATAGTTGCTAAGTTTGATGAGGTCTCTTATTCTAATGACATTTTCACCGGTCTTTTGTTAGGTGCCAATTCCCCCTCTCAATGTTTATTCCATTGATGATTCTCTACCAGCCGATGGAGCAGCAGATGTTTATGAGACAACCCTAAGACGCTTGGTTACTAGCAATGTGATAGCCACATCAACCAATGGATTACCAAAATTTGATCTCATGCTTCTAGGCATGGGTCCAGATGGACATGTTGCATCTTTATTCCCAGGTCATCCTCTTCTCAATGAGGAACAGAAATGGGTTTCTTTCCTCAATGACTCGCCAAAACAACCACCGGAAAGAATCACTTTCACGTTTCCGGTGATCAATGCTTCTTCCAATGTAGCAATGGTTGTTACCGGCGCGGGTAAATCAACTGCAGTCTACACTGCACTTGAGGATGATCAGAAAACTGTTAAGTTGCCTGTTGAAAAGGTTTCACCTTATGAAGGGGAATTGAAATGGTACTTAGACAAAGGTGCTGCTTCAAAACTGTTCAAGGAGTAGAAGCATATAGAACAATACACATGCAAATAATATTTAACTACTATGTTTTATTTGTTTAAAGATGTATTTTGAACCATTTACACAAGCTTTCTAGATCTTTGGAAAATAAAAATAGAGATGTATTGTTTGTCCTTGAAAATTTATGATGCCATTACTTAAATATTTGTAAGTCAAAAAAATAATAAAAGGTTTGTTTTTTTCTGGTAGAGTTACATTGCACTAATATTATCAATGCATCAACATAAAAGTGATACAGCCACACTTTATATTTTAGTAATCCAAATAAAACATGTTTTTGTAAAATTATAAACTAGTTCAACCCATAAAACAGGGGTACCTCATGTTGGATTATTACATATTGTGCACATTAGATCGATAGTGCACGAAAATAAGTTAAGCAGCTTCTGAGTTTGAGTTTGAAAAATCATCCCAGCGCCATATTGTCCCATCCTCGCAGCAACTTAAAATAGTACTACAACATAACAAAAAGAAAGACAACAGTCATAAAAACTATTCCATTAAAATTTATGAGAAGCATCACCAAAACTATGAAGAAATTACCTTCCATCAAAGGACACAGCCGTCTGCCTGATTGGAGATTTGGATTGAGCATGCGACAACCTGAAGGTAACTCGCACTTAGCACAAAAGTTTGAACAAATATAAAGCCATTAACACCAATTAGAGAATACATACTTTGCAATAAGAACAGGAGGACTTGACTGCAATTCCCAAACAAAAATCTTCCCTTCCCTGTTGCCTGGCAGAAGATCCGATTAAAAAAACATGTAAAAGCAATAATTAGAACCTTCCCAATAAACAACTAGTTAAGTTGTTACAAAACTGTGATGAACAAAATATGAAATATTTACTAAAGTTGTGCATTAGAAGAAAAATATATGGGAAAGATGAAATTATAACAATTAGATAATCTTACCTATTGCAGCTGCATTGTAATGGAAATCACAAGAAAATTTGATGAACCATATATCACACTCGGGAACAGGGTATTTCTGAAGTACGTCGACTGAGCCCTAAACACCCGGAAAGAAAAAAAGGCTGAAGCTAAATGAAAACTCCATACATTAAAAAAACTAAGAAACAGATGATATTCTAACTAACCTCCCCTGGAGCCTGTTCCTTCACTTTAGGTTCCCACAAGACAATTTCATTGTCAACACTCTGGAAACATAACATGGTCCATCAATTTATGAGCTTTACATGAGTGTTTAGTTACAAAATGGATTTAAAGGAATGTAAGATTTGGTTGAAATGAAAAAATATTCCCAAATAACAATCTTATACATTGGGGTTAAGTCTAACTCATCTCTACAAAACCGGCTTGTAAGGTGGGGATTGCCTCCACTTATAAACACAAAACAGGCTATATCTCTAAGCAATGTGGGACTAAATTGACCCCTTCAAACCCAACAAAATTAAGGTGTTGGAGGCTGTAATGAAGGCAAGCCAAATTGCCACAATTAAGGCGACTAGGTGGACCGCAATTTAGGCAGAAATTCCAACAAATAAAATTTGCACGAGTTCTCAATTTTATTTATTTGTTCTATTTTATAGTTTTAAACTAATAATTTTTATAAAAAAATGTTAGTAGTAATATCAAGAATTTACCATACATATTGGTAGGAGTAACATCTCAGGGAGTATAGCATTTGAAGCATAGCATTCCAAACACTAAACCAGTGTGGTCCAATTTCCAACTGAAAATCCTACATTCCTTGTTTTCTTGATTACTTTTATAGTTTGTATTTGATATCATAAAGATTGTGTGTAAACAGAAGTGGGAAAGACTCGTGTAAGTTCAGCTAGGAACACTGTTTCTCTACAGGAAACCAAACTCGTATTTTCTAACAGCAAGTAGACGACACTGGAATGAGCAACCACTCACCTTTGAGAGGATAAAATCACCCAACCATCTAGTACAATCAACGTAATTTGAATGAACTGAAGCATTGAATACCTGAAATCAGATACTTATTAGAAAAACAAATACATGATATGAGTTTATAATAAACTGTTTCTTACAGGAAACTGGACATATTTTGTAGGAAACTTGGAAGCGATATCTGTCCATGTGAATGATTGCTCTACATAGCTCCAGAAATCTGCAAATAGCACGAAGGCAAAGATGGTTTACAGTGAAAAAGACAAGAATATGTAAGATACACTACCACTATTGTCAGTTTAAAACATGTACCCCTTCAAAGCTAAATCTACTTTTGAGATTGACTCTTAGAGGTAACTGGTAAGAGTGCGCGAATTTACAAATTTATATTTTCTGAATGTGATAATAAAATACTTGTGTTTACATGACATACATAAAGAGTGATGATTATTTTTGCGGAAAACTATGTGACCTTTCGTGGTGTACTTTCATCTTTTCTAAATGGTACCGTCCATTATATTATGGAAGATGAAACTAAATTATATGATATATTAGAATAAACAAAAGCAACCAATGAGATCATAGCAGCCAACTTGAAACTAAATGCCTTACCCTTCATAGACCATATTTTTACAGTATTATCCATGCCACAACTGGCAATCTTGAATATATCTGATGGATGAAAATCCTACAGTAAAAAAATATAAAGTTACTTGGGCTAGTAACCAAAGCATTAATTAGCACCACAATTTGGTAATTTATCGAGTGAAGGGAGCGATATATCAGATGCATAATACACTTACAACACTTAAGACTTCATTACGGTGTCCACCAGCTCCAGCAAAT
Organism: Vicia sativa; assembly: GCA_021764765.1. NCBI lineage: Eukaryota > Viridiplantae > Streptophyta > Magnoliopsida > Fabales > Fabaceae > Vicia > Vicia sativa. Next base: position 225,311,920 of record CM038795.1, on the reverse strand, counting down.
ATCAAAATGCATACTCCAGTGTGAACATTCCATAACCGAACAGATTCATCCTGGTCAACTTTAGAAGTTATAGAATGGAAAGATAAATGATTCTTTAGTTGGTAATATAACAAAGAGAACTGTCATTTACTTTGCTGGCAGATATTACAAGTGATGGTCTCAATGTTTGAGTCCTGATTTCATTTATGGAGTCCCCATGGCCAACAAAACTCTGTAGAGAGAAGGGTACCATGTCATAAAGCAAGAGGAATTACATTATGATAGCTATGTTGTTAATCTCGGATAGCGTTTAGCACTGCCCCTCTAAAATGCTATAGCGGGTAGCGGGATAGGCGCTATTGCAAAGACTAAAAACAAGAGTACATAGTAGACATAAACACTCAAAAAATAGACATACACAAAATTAAATAGATCATTGTATTTAATATCAAATGAAAATAAAGTAGAGTAATGAAACTTAAGAGAAGAAGAATAAAACATAACTGAACTAAAAGTAGGAAGAAGAACAGAACAATTATCTGTAAGCAAGTACATAACATTACTTTTCAAAGGGTTCAGATTGAAACTCATACTCTTAAAAAAAGACAACAGTTTAAAAAATATAATTTGAGGAATTTATCCCCAAAATTCTAATACTGGATGCAATAGCTGCTGCGACAGCGGTTTGGGGGCCACAATTAGTGGCCGCTACAACCGCTATCGTTGACAGCAGTTCATGGACCAATGTGTTGCATCGAACCCTACCAATGCTATGCTATTTCGCTATAGCACTGCTATACAATAAGAGTTGGTTAGAATATTTCGTAAATATTAGGGAATTTCAGTTATAAGAGAGAGAGAGAGAGAGGAGGAGGGAACTTGAAAGGCATTCAGAAAGTTTGTTAGAGTCAGTTACGAGAGATTTCTCTGGTTTAGGAGTTCCTAGGACTCTGGTTTAGGAGTTCCTAGAAGGCTGGTTTACATTATGTTTTTCTGTTTTCACCATTGTTGAGCATTGAATTGAGCTCACCAAATTCCAGTTCAATAATAAACACTCTGTTTACCTAATTTCCTGAGTTCTATTAATGGTACGACCTTCTGGATATTCTAGGGGAGCTAGCAAAGGTCAATCATGCCACTGATGGAAGATGAATGTTTGGATGCGTTTGAAGCAAGAATGATTGGAAGAATCCGTCAAATCGTTTGTGGCGGAGTTTCGTCAATTGTTTAGGGCAAAGATGCAAAGCATTTAGGACATGTTTCCGCAGGAAATCTCAAGTGTGGTTGGGGGCGTATTGCTCATAACATATGCATTGAAGACTGGGAAACTATGTTCCAAACAGAGGTGAAACCGGAAAAGGAAGATACAGTGGAGAAGAAGAAACAAGATACAGAACCAAACAACACTGGAGGAACAAGTCGTGCACAATTTGTGACCTCTGTCAGTCCGCCACTACCAGATCCACTTACGACGATCCTTTTCGATTTAAAATTGTAGAACACTGGCTTATTTACGGTGGCTCTTCTTTGGTACATGTTATGTCGTGTGACCGCCCTAAGATCGCCGTTACAGAAGACAATGAACAAAGCACCGTGGAATTTCATATCAAGATATCCAACTATGCTGAAAAGAGAAGGGTCTAGAGAAGGTACGGACAATTAGTGAGGTAAGTATCTCTTTAAATCTAATGAGCCAGGAGGACCGAGAAAATATTAGTTTGATTTTTTAGGCATTTAGAAATGTTGTGGTCTGGAATAAAGCAACTAGGCTTAGCTCCTCAATTCATTTTATGCATTTGGTTGGGTTCAAGAAAAAAGGGCATTGGATAGCATAAATCATAGATTAATCTTACTGTGTATGATCCAAAAGGACCAAAACGCATATAGGCCAAATCAGAATGTAGGATATTTCCTACAGGGTTTTTCATCTTGGATATTTGTAGATCTAATTATCTCACCAACTTACTTGGACGCAATAGTTACACTCATAACTTGTGTATTGTTGGGCAATTGTTTTGAATGGATTGTCACAGGGAGGACTTATATTCCATATTGTTTACCCAAAGAAAACTCTTCCCTTTCTGAAAATACTTTGTGCAAGGCCTACTAGTATCCATTTGATTGTTAACTGGATCGTATAGCTAAGGAAGGGAATGCACACAGTGGTCAACACATAAACTTGCTATTTACTTTATGTGATGCACTTGGTATGTGCTTAGTTGATGACACTACTGTCTTACTGTTTTACTCATTGTTACAAGGAAATCCTATCCTTAGGGAATATGTGCTGGTGCTGACTGATGTTGTGTATTTGTTGGAGCTAGTCGAAAGTTCAAACCGAAACTAATGACAAAAACAATGCTTACACAAGGACATGGCAAAGCAATTCAAGGGTGAATTGGACAAGACTCTAATTATCTATCAGTCCATTTCAATTGGTTATAGGTGGTGGCATTCTTTTTTCCTTGGGTTCCCTCGAGTAGAAGGAATGGTCTTTCGGTTCCCTCGAATATGCACTGGTGCTGACTGATGTTGTGTATTTGTTGGAGCTAGCAGAAAGTTCAAACTGAAACTGATGACAAAAACAATGCTTACACAAGGACATTGCAAAGCAATTCAAGGGAGAATTGCACAAGAATCTAATTATCTATCAGTCCATTTCAATTGGCTATGGGTGGTGGCATTCATTTGTCCTTGGGTTCCCTCGCGTAGAAGGAATGGTCACTGACCACCAAACAAAGCTTTGAGAGGGATTCAGAAAATTTGTTGGGGCCAGTTAGAAGAGATTTATTACTGGTTTAGGAGCCTAGCTCTGGCTTAGTTCATAGAACGCTGGTTTATATTCTCTTTTCCTGTTTTCACCACTGTAGAGCATTGAGCTCATCAATCTCGAGTTCAATAATAAACAATATATTTACCTAAGCTTCTGAGTTCATCACAGTACTAATACATTTTCAATACTATCGAATTAACAAAAATGAATTTAAGACAATTAGATAGCAATAGTTACCACAAAACTCAAAACTAACCAGTTACAGATACTAAATAACTATCATTAGAGTTACTACCAATGTACCTTGTGTATCTTCTCACTGCCAGCATCAATGACGCGAATTATACCATTGATTCCTCCAGCCACAACATAGGGAGAACCATTAGGATTGCAAGCCCAGCTCACTGTGTAAAAAGATTCATCCTTCTGGTCTACAGAAAAAATGGGTTAATATTGATGAAGTTTCTTATAATTATAATAATATCAACTACACCCTCATAGTAGAGGTAGAGACAAACAAAATGGTAGACATGGAAAAGAGTAGAGTGTTGCCATACATCTTCATCTACATAAGACTGCAGTACAGCAATAACTCCTCCTTCAAGGCAATGATAAATAGTAACCTAATGAAGGAAGAGGATAGAGGGTTAAAGATTGAAACTTTCAAGTGCAAGGTTAAAAAGGTTGTGTGAGAATTGAATGAAAAAGAATAGAACAAGGAAGAGAACCCGATTGCCACCAACAGTGGCGAAAACGTTGAAGTAGCGGGAGTCGGTGAAGTTGAAAACGACAGCATATAGAGGACGCTTGCCCTCCTGGAGGCGATTGGTGACTCTATACTCTCTCTTCTTTGAAGGGTTCAAGATCCCAACCACTGGTTCAGATCCCAAACCAAACAACTTCACCATTTCTTACTACCAACTTGTTTTGAAATAGCAACTTCTCTCTTGTTCCTTCTGAAGAACTTTTGTTGTTTCCCCACCCACCTATTAACAAGTAGTGCAATAAAAATCAACAGGTAAAATTATCAAATCATTGGATTATTGATCAAATCAGGAAACCACTTGAAATGGATGATTGTAGAAGTTCATGAAGTTTCTAAAAACGAACCAGTACATCACATATTTTGATAAACTCAAAACATAAATGGATAATGCAAATTATAAGTCCAAAAGTATAATTAACTAAGACTTATCATACAATATCACGATTATAAGTATATCATACATAATACCATTATGTCCAAAAAGAGTTCAATGGCGCCAAAGTTCCAACCTCTCTCTTCTTAGAAGTCACATTGATTCTTAAAAATATTTTTGGTCTCACTTTAGTTGTCAATGTACCCCAACTCACCCCCTCAACCTTGGCTCACATTGATCAAAGCCAAAAACGCTCACTTGAAGAAAATCCCAGAGGGCCACAAAGCCCCCTAAATTAGAGGGGGAGAAATTACCTGCTACTAACGTGCTTGGCCCACTTCATGGACTGCCTAGCTCACTTATTTTAATAAATTAACTAATTTCATATAAACTTCAGTAAAAATAAATAAATTACACAATAACATGTTCCTTGGCATGACATAAAATAATGTACTCATTCTTTTTATCCTATTTTCGACTTATTACTAGTGAACATCACTATGCATAACAACATATGCAGAAACTGCACGCGGAACATGAACAAGAGGCAGCGCTTGAACTTTTTCATATTTGCTTTGATAAAGGAGCATTAAGTACTGGACTTAAGAATTATACATACGGTAAAGTAAGCAATCTGCAATCAGAATCAGTTAAGAAAATAATAAAGATACAAGATATGAGCATTTTAATTCTCAAGAATTCAAATCACAGATACATTGGGAGTTGGCAGCCAAATAAAAAGCTACCATCTGAATTGAATATAAAGCCTATATGACCAACGAACTTCGATCTCTACATCGAAACTTAAACTCAATGTTTTCTGTCTCAAGCTGGGATAATTGAAAGAAAAGAGAGACAGAACATTTATGTTGATGATATCATGCTACAAATTTAGATATTTGCGATATCCCTTTCACTTGTCTTTGGTCTTATCAAAAGTATATAAATCACAGACGTTGCCAACAGGCTTCATATCAGTAAATCAGTAGATAGCTAGTATAATAATGTATCGCTGGTCTGACAATGCCTTCATAAAATTGTATGATTGCATATCATCAATACAATCATTGAGGGATACAAGCCCAACGAACACAGTTGTCAGGAAACTCAAAAAATATCAGTTATATCATATATTTATAACAATAATATGGCACACATTAGCCAGACAATCAAACATACGAGAATCAAAAACAAGATGAACCCCGTTCCTAAAAACAAATCAATGAAGCATGTGCGTAAAAACTTGCATTCGTATTCAAATATTAACTGCCAAAAATGAAAAAATACCATAAAAATAGAAAAACCTTACCACTGCGACAAAAACAGATTCAGCAAGCGAACGATAATAACCAAAGGGGGAAGAAATCGAGGAATTGGAGCTAGATTAGAGAATATATATGAGCTGAGAGCAATGCCAATGCAAAAGAGCACACATGAGCACTGAATGAGTTCAGCAACGGCCGAAGAGAAAAAAACCCTAGGCAAACATATATATGCATAGTAGTTTTTGTACAACAGTGGATGGCCCACCATTGATCGGCCCGGGCCCATCCCTAACCCATATAATTTATTTCATTTGTGAGTTAAGTTAGGGTAATATTCAAGGGGCCAGATTGGGGGAAAATGTGATGGGCCATGAGCTATAGTTTATATTGACACCTCTATCAAACATGTCGTCCGTAGTGATTATTTGACCAAGTCACTGATCTACCGCGTAGAACATGCCAATCTGATTCCGCCTAGATTTAACAACTATGGTCTCAAGGTTACCGAAAAAAGTGATCAATAAAATCACAATAAACAAATTTGTTCAATTGTTTAAATTATATATGATAAAAAAAACAAAAATCATCTACAATAAGTAATAGCATGTTTAATGGTGTATCACAAAAAATATATACAGCCTTCCATCTCTAAATATAAGAAATCAATGGAATTAGAAAAGTAGATGGTGTTAAATCTATTGGTAATTCATATTGTGTTTACAAATTTATCTTTCAAGAGAGAAAAATAGTTTATGTTCCCCTCATAGTATTTATTGTTAATTGCATATGGTAGAAAAATAATTAATGCGGTTGAAAATACAAGGAGTCTTATAAAAATAGACAATTTTTTCAAGAGTGTTTTATATTTAGAGACGGATGTAGTAATTTATAATCTCAACATAAATTTATCCAAAAAAAATATTAACTACCAACAAACATACACACACACATATGATGATCTATTTACAACAAGTCAACTAAATAAATCTTTTAGAATTTAGTTTTGGGCTAACTTAACCTTACGAAACCAATTTGAAACGTGAGGGTTGGCACCCAAATATTTAGACCAAATCGATCTCCAGCATGAGATTCTAAAAACACACCTCATGTCTAGGATTACATTTGGAGTGTGACCTTGGTAGCCGTAGCTCAGTAACAAGGTGGCCCAACTTATCCAAGCTAGATTTTGATACTATTTTAGAATTTGGTTTGAGTCTAACTCAATCCGACAAAACCAATTTGTAAGGAGATGGTTATCACTCACCTATAACCAGTGATCAGGTTATATTACTATCTAATGTAGGATTTTCAGCACTTCTAATTTTTGAAACTCAATAAGTCCAATTGAAAAAATACAAAAAAGTAAACAAAAATCAAAAAACTTGAGAAATTGAAAATTGAGAGGGTTTTTATATTTCATTGACAAAATAACTAAGTCTGAAGTTTAGTGAAATTGAAAACTTGAGAGGGTTTTTAATGGCTTACGTTTTAAACTAATGGTCTAAAATTTTGTATCAATTTCTTGAAACCTTCTCTATGCAATTTTTGTGTAAATTCTTAGTGTTGTAACTATGGGATTCTACACATAAAATATCAGATTATCATTCTGGTGTTAACACAGTCTTCATTATCTAAGAATACTTGTTTTACATTATCCTTTTCTTCAAAGAAAGACATGTATTAAAATTTTCTGTAGAACTTTATAAAATTCTGTTTCATTCGCTCTAAACAGCCTGAAAAGTATTATTAATGCATCAATCATAATTGGATTGAACAAAGTACAGACCAAAATAATCTATCTTTTGTTGTTTGTGGGGTATTCGTTTACTAGAGGATACTGGTAAGTGGTAATGGTAACACACTGCATAAACAGAAATTTAAAAAAAAAAAAAAAGTCCAACATAAAACTCATGATCTCAATAGTTTAAACAACTAATTAGGCATGATGCACAGTTGCATGCATTGCTGCAGAAATCCAGAAACATAAATTAAAAGTGGCATAAAACTCTAAGTCTAAATAGTTCAAAACAACTAAGAGCTGGTAGCTCTAACTAAAAGATAAAATATCTAATCATTCTCCTCTTTCTCAACATAATCATTATCCTCAAAAAACATGAACAAGAGAAGAAATAAATTAAACAGGGGGGAGGGAAAGAAATAAATTAAAGGAAGAAATGAGAAAGAAAAAACAGAGCAAAAGAAGAAGAACGAACTCGCTTGAAGGGAGAAACCAGTGTTGTTAATATCGGATCGCGGAAAATATCGGATCACTAAAAAACCGATATGAGAACATACCACTACCACACACATATAAAAACTACTAACATAAACAAATATTAAAAAAGGTCACTAACATTAAACTTAAAATATCAAATTCTAACAACAAAGTAGTTCAAAATGTCAAATTCCAACAACAAAGTAGTTCAAACTTAAAAATCAAAATGACTTAAAATTCAAAATTAAATACTTCAAACTTCAAAAGTACTATAGTAACTAATAGTAGTTCTAAGCATAACTTCTCCATTTCCTCAACATAATCATTATCCTCATTTTCAGATAATGAGGCATATCCTTCAGCTTCTTCAATTGAATCGTCTGAAATAATATCCTCAAATTCTGTTTCTGATTCTACGAAAACAGGATCTTGTTCTTCAACCACATGTTGAAGAAGAGAAAGTTATGTTGATGGGGACACTTATATATAATCACACCAACTCCATAATATAACACCTCTTCACATTCTTTTTCTACTATTTTCGAGAATAGGTTAATAATTCCCACCCACCTCTTCACGTTTCCACTTTCTTAATACTCCACTCCATCTCTTCACAGCCTACTAGTTAATTATTACTGCACCTCTTCACACCCTACTAATTAATTAGTACTGCACCTCTTCTCAGCCTACTAATTAAACCTCTTCACAGCCTACTAATTTTAAATATTTTTTAACATTACTTAATATAAAAATGTTCATATAATAATTAAATTTCCGATATCAAATTCAAAACCGTTATACCAATATATCGGAAAACGGCCAATATGTCGCCCGTAACGAAATTGAAACGGAATATCGTCTTTCGTATCGGATAGTCAAATTCCGATATGAAAAACCGGTATATCGGCGATATAACGATATTTGACAACACTGGGAGGAACCACTGAAAGCTTGAAAGAGATGAAGTATGAAGTGCGGAGGAGAGAAGATGGAGGCAAAGGCGGTTTGGTGATGAGAGGTTTTCACTTTAATTTTTTTTTTATGAGCAGGTTTTTACTTTACCTGTTATTAGAGTAGTGCTTAGCTAGTAGTTTCCCTATCCCTTAGCGGGTCACCTTGTTACTATTATAAGTAACAAGGTGTCGCTCTATTGTAAGTTGTAACTAACTTTCAAATCATAATACAATTCTGTTACAAGATAAAAACAGAAATCCTAACTAACGCTTCTCTAGTTTCTAACACCTATGTTGTACGGTTTAGGGGATATATAAAGACCACATCTCATCACCAACTCAGCAATATTTTATTTTGAATGTTTTTAAAAATATGTAATGTGCAGCTCACATTATTTTCAATGTTATCATTAGGGGAAAAACATTAACTTCTGCTATGTAAGCAATAACTGTTATCACCGATATGGAAAAGGCCGCCACTATTGCAGTGACAGCGAAATCCTAATAGGTGTGTATCATAATTCGTCGCAGCCACTCAAAATCCCGCTATGTAGGTATAGTGCGGTATAGAAGCGCTATGCCAGTTATTTAACAACACTGGCTAATACCAAATCCAAAATGACAGTTGACATTGACCAAGTATAATAACAATCTCTAAAGTCTAAACAAACTCAAATCAAATTTAAAATGATAATTTGAAAATAAGACAATGGAAGGAACAAAATAATAGTAAACAAAATCCTTTTGAATCCATTGCACACATGGTCTTCCCACTAATTCTAAACATATCAAAGATTTACCAAATAGGTTGTACCAATCTTTTCACTTTCCTAATTCTAAGGGGAGGAAATCACTACCAGCTACCCTTCCTATTACGCTCTTCCTTTAAGATTCTTGTAACTGACTATGTCAGATAAGTGATTTTAATGTTTTTTTCTTAGATGATAAGTGCTTTTAGAAAAGTTTATCGAAACTGACTCTAAGGGATCAATAGGATTTACTGTAGTATGTTCTAAACTTTTGGTGAAACTATCTTTCCAAAACATGCCGCTGACTACAGATGCAAACACTTAATAAAAATTTCTAGCAATTACTAAACCAAATCAAATGCAAATGGTGAAATTGATTTCAAAAATAGTCACCATAATTTAAGAGAACTAAATGAAAATAATAATTTCACAATTTCACAATACATAACATTGAGTTTGTTACAAAACATGGAAACTTTATTACATAAAAGCTTAACTAACGTTCCAAGTGAGCATGAAATAAACAACTCTGAGAGTGAGAAGAGTGAAACCTGAAATTGAAAGCTTGATATTGAGAGTGAAACCTGAGAGAGAAAATATGAAAGTTAGAGTTTGAATATTGGATGTTATTATTTTCAGAAAATGAGAATGGGAAGCTTACGTCTGTGAGGTGAGAGCTGGTCACCGTTTTTCGCAACTGGCGGTGCGACGGTGCGCGGTTGCCGGCGGGAAAAAGAGAGTGGGCGAGTCTGATCAGGGACAATTGTGGGGACTGAGTGAGACGAAATTAGTTAGGGTTTCAAACTATACTGCATTTCAATTTTTTTTCAAAAGAATTTTTGTTTCTTACTTTCTTCCATAGAATTAAATGTTTAATTCCATTTTCTTTAGAGATAGGTAAATGAACGAAACCAAGTAACCAATAGTTGGAAATTTAATTAGACAATTGAATTTAATTAAATAGTTGAACTAAGTTAATAAATTAAATAAATTGAGTATGAATAAAAAATTAAGTTGTTTAACTAAATGATAATATAATTTATATATATAGTGATACTTGTTTCATGACTCAATTCAATTATATAAAATAAATTATATTTAGGGAATGTTTTAATGGTGGTGGATTTCATCATTGAAAATCTAAAAATATCACTCGCAAATGTATTTGCGAATTCACATAAGAGTATGTTTCACAAGTGCATTTGTGAAGACACCATATTTTTCATATTTACAGGGGGTTTTCGCAAGTGCACTTGTGAAATCTATTGCGAGGTGAATTCGCAAGTGCATTAGCGAACTTTCTCTGTATGTGTATTTTTTTGTTTAAAATTTCATCAATTCCACTATCTCACAATATATTTTACAATCAGACAAATATTTTACGATTTGATTGAAAATATAATACGAACATAACAATACGGTCAATAAATAAAATTAATAGATGTTCATAAATAATAATATTAATAATTGTTCGAAAAGTAAACACGGTAAAAATATTACAACATCAACATCAAAAAATTTAACACAGGCTATTGGTTATGTCTAATCCTAACTCTCTGCTCCTTCCTCTACCTGTGGTACTACAATGCATTGGATGCTTCACTAACGATTCTCTCGACTATGGTAACTGCCTTAAGACTGCCCGTATCGATAATCTCTATATCCAACGCCTCATGTCCAATTTGGCGGATTCGTTGACAAATAGGCATTAGATCAATCACATGGTCATCCTGGGTCTGCTCGTTCTCCAAGAGCTCCTTATGAGCTTGCGTCGGTGGACGTATAGGACCATCCAGTGTCATGAGAGGGTGTGACACGTTAAAAAACCGTGTTAAGTAACCCTCTACACAGTGCCAATTCTGGGACGTCGGCATCATCTGATGGTCCTGTGGCACCATGTGATTATCTCAATCCTCGTAGATGCCTCGAGTGGTTCACATGCTTAATAGGATTATGTTCCTAAAACAAAAAAAAGTAACAATTGTTACAATCGTATTTTTGAGTAAAAAATGTAAAATGAAAAATTGCAAACAAAAATATACCTCTTCATCCCAAACATGGTGGGCAGTATGGTCATGGTAGTAAATCAAGAGAGAGGTGTCAAATGGTCCTCCCGGATAGCTCTGCTCTGCCTGCTCGGGAACCGGAACATCCTCGGGTACCTCACCCCCCTCAGGCGCCGCAAATTCTTGTTGAATCTCTGACTCATCACGATACCAACATACACAATATAATTACTATAAACTAACTTAATCAACTATTACAATATTGTATTGTTATTCAAAATAAATTGGAGAAAACTTACACAATTTTTAGAGCTTGGAGGTGATTTAAAGATGAGCTTGGATTTGAAATGGAGAGATGGGCACCAATTTGTGAGTTTGGGGTTTATAGTAGAAAGTGAGAAAAGGGTTTGTTTGAATAGAAAATAGAGGTGGTAGGGCGGTTCTGTTTGTTTTCTTAAACAGTTCATAGACTTCGCAAGTGTCCATGCAAAATAAGGAATTATGGGTGAATTCGCAACTGCACTTGGAAAGTCACCTTGTTTTTTATAAATTATGGGTTAATTCGCAAGTGCACTTGCGAAAACTGTTGCGAGATGACTTCGTAAGTGCACTTGCAAACATGGTGGTATTTTAGATTTTCCACCAGGGATCTAGAAGAAGTCCACTAGGTGGGAAAATAATTTCTCTTATATCTATCATATAAGAAAATTCTATGTTCTCGAAAAGACAAATTTGTCCTTCTGTTATTACAAGTTTTCACATGACTTGCTTCATCGTTCAATCCCTTGTTTGCTAAAGCTTCCCCTTTTTCTCTTTTTCTCTTCTTCTATTATATACAAACTTTTAATTTTTCCCAAACGTTTCATCATATATTGCATTAAATGTTCAACACAATATTTATTAATATTATATTAAACTATTTTCACATCAACAGTCTAAAATAGTCTACAACTATACATTGCTTCCATTTTGGTTTTGCTTCTTTCCAAAATTCTTTTGCTTCTCTCTGTAGCTTTCATCTTCAAACACAAGCAACTTCCATGTTCAAATCTATTTCTTCTAACTTCAACTACAGTTTTCCTCCGACCTTTTTACATGGAAATACTTTTGGACAAAAAGTGAATATAAAACAATATTAAAATTGTATGTTTTATCGCGATTAGTTTTCTCATATTGTAGATCTATATTAAAAGTGTAAGCTTTAACATGAAAGTTTTCTCTTTTTCATCTTCTAAACACTTCTTTTATTTTTGGGAAAATATCATTTTTCGTCTCTTAATTTTGTCTCGAGGTCCAATTTGGTCCCTTAACTTTTAAAAAGTTCAAATCAATCCTTTAACTATTAAAACATAGTCACATTAGTCCTTTCATATGAGCCCCTTAGTCAAATTAAAAAAATATCCAAGTGGCATTGTAATGTACTGACGTGTAATGTCACGTGTTTAGACCAAGTTTAGCTTTCTTTATGAATATGGGTTCAAGATTCATCCTCAACAGAATGCAATAACATATTAAAAGAGAGTTTTTCTCTGTAACTTTAATCATCATCTTCAACAACTTCAATAATCATCATCATCTTCTACGAATTCATCATCAACATCAACATATCATCCCCTAAATTCATCACCAACAACAAATCGACACAACAATAACTCAGAAATTGAAGGAGAATGGCAAATTTGGGGCGGAGAAGAGATATGAACCCGAAGGTGGAACTATGACGGACTCAGAGCAACGTTATAGGGATACAAAGCGGAATTGGAGAAGACAATCGCGGTCGGTGAAGGGCGACGAGAAGCTAACGGCGACACTTTGAGTTTGTTTAGACCGATGGAGAATAAGAGGCTTCAGATCCGTTTTTTTTAGGGAAAGAGGTGATACGATGAAGAGGAAGATATGTGAATAATGATATCACTGCTTGCAGCAATAATTAACAATGGAGAGTCAAGAGAAGGTTGTGTGGTGGCTACGTGAAAAACACGAAGGAAGTGCTTTTTTTTTTTCCTTTTTTTCGTTTTCACTCCAGATCTAGTTTTTCATTATTTTGAGAGAGAGAGAGAGAGATAGAGATGTGAATAGATATTTTTACGTGAGAGTGAGAGATTTTGTCAATATGTGAGTTTTGGATGGAGGTGTTATGGTTGTTTGTTGAACTTATCTTTCATAGGTTTGAAAGTTATGTTTGTTCTTGACGAAGAGGTAAGAATTATGAAGAATATATTAAAAATCCAGAAATTCTCATATAGTGTCTTATTTTATGTCGCTATATCCGTCATAAAAATTGAATTTTACATGTCACCTGCCACATCAGCAAGTTAACGTTTTTTTTTTTACAATTGGACGGAAAAGACCTACTTACTCCATTTTTAAAACTTAAGGGATTGATTTGAACTTTTTAAAAGTTAAGGGACTATAATGGATCCCGAATAAATATATTGAAAACGAACATATAATTTTCTGAGAGTGTAGATATATATTAAAAATGTTAGTTTTAACATAAAAAAATTCTCTTTTTCATCTTTTTAACAATTTTTTCACTTCTTTTATTTTTTTCAGTTCATAAATATACAGAGACAAAGATTAACATGATATTAAAACAACAACATTAACAATATTTGTGAAAATATAAATTATGGTTGTTAATTTTATATCAGATGTATTATTTTAAATATCTTCATTTTAGATATGTTATTTTATATCATATATGTAAAATGTGTATTTTTGGATAATATTGATCTTCTCTTGCCATTTTTTATTTTCATGACAAAACCCTTTTTTTTTTATCTTTTTAATATATTTTTCACATCTTTTCTTTTTTAAGATTGTAGATTTATCGATAAGAAGACGAAAAAAGCTAAACAATATTGTCACAAATACTTACCTTCATTAATTATGCATTAGAATATTTATTAGACATCTAAAATATTGGAGTCGAACATACTAATAATCTCTCTATTGTCAGATCTATAATTGATAAGCACGAGTTTTTTTTGTTCTCTATAATAATCTTCATGGTTGTCAGTTTTTTTTCAACAATTCATATTATTTTGTTCAAAAGTGTACATATTTTTCATATAAGAAAAATTATATATAAAATTCTCACAATCAAAACGTAGGAAAGTACTCAAAATTTAAAAATTTAAAATTCACTTTAAGGTAGTTATAATTGAGACCTAATAGTCTCACTTCTTAATTAAAATATCTCAAATATTCTTGTATCTCATGTTGAATTTACTCAACCTTATTGATAAAACTCTTTTATGACCTCAAGGGTAACTTGAGAATAATCTCTAATTATCAAAATAACTTAATATAAAAGATTATATGTGTTTCTCTAACAAATGTATACATACATTTTTATATTAAAGTATAAGGATTGTACGTGTTATAGGGATATGTTGACACCCTCACGAATGCATCATATTATCATTAAACTTTTATCTAAAAAAATAAAAAATATATTAACATTCATCTCATGTAGGTCCAAAATATATAATGAGCAAAGAGCGTCACGACTAATCAAATAGAGAGTTTTAAGAAAACCAAATTGATTTCTCTTTATACTCAATCATTTCTGACACGTGGTGCCCTAGTTCTTGAGGGTGGTGAGTTTGATCTTCATAAATCAATTTATCAACTTGTTTGAGAGAAAGAAACATAAAGTTATTGTGAGTATCAAATTTTACTATATTAATAATAACTATAAATAAATTGGTTTAGAATTAATTATTCCTCGTAACTATATGAATTGATTTAGAATCAATTCTTCCTCATTTAATTTTGTTATCTAATCACTACGCCAAAAACTGTTTTTACCAGCACACCTACGAGGGCGCTTTTAGGAAAAGCGCCCTAATAGGTTTCGCTATATGCCAAATTAATAAAAAGGAAAAAGCGTTAAAAAGGGTTATGAGAGCTTTCTAAAAGCGCCTGGTAGGGATGAGAGCGCTTTCTAAAAGCGCCCGGTTTTATGAGCGCAAAGCGCCCGTAGGATGGGTTTAGTGTGGGTTTAGGGTTTAGGATGGTAATGAAAGCGCTTTTGAAGCGCCTTATGAAAGCGCTTTTGGGATAAAAGCGCCGTAGGTTATTTAATATTATATTTTCATAAACAAAACACGCGTGGTTTTACTTCTTCACACTCTTTTCGCGTTTCGCAAACCCTTCAACCTCTTCATCTTCAACCTCCTTCTCCGTCCGACCCGCTTCAGATCCATCATCGCCATCGCTTCATCGATTCAGCTCCATTCCGTAAGATCCTCCTTCTTCCGATTCCTTCATCGATTTCTCGTCACAAGCTCAAGGTACGCCTTCTTCCGATTCCCGCATGTGTTGGTTCTCGCCATTGGTCTAGGCAAAGGTTGACAACAAACCGATTCATGTGAATCACCTAGAACTCACGGGCTTATGATGACAATTGACAAATCACATTAGTGTTTTATTTTGATATCGGATTATAGTTCTAACATATCCTAACTCGCTTTTTGTAACGATTGGGAAAAATCAATTTGAATCTTGAATGATTTTTCTCTCAACAAACTCTAGTTACTTCAAAATACCAAAGTCTCTTTCTAAAAATCGAAGGTTAATACCAAACAAAATTCGACCATGACATTTGCATCACATTTGTATCATGTATGTGCGCTTTGAACAAGCATCATGAATGTACAAGTATTTTGATATTGATTTCTTGTTATTACAACTTAAAAGGACATGCATGAAAGTTGAATGTCCAACATTGTACACTTTGATCCACTTTTCTCCATCACCTACAATGTGTTATGCAAACACTCAACGACAGTTGTCTTCCTAAGGGCCTAGATTCTCCATGGGAGATATCTACACATAAAGTGGAAGGGCCTATAAAGTCGGCAAACTAGACTTTACAATCTAAATAATATATGTTGTATCCGGTTTTTCTCAATGGATCCCGAGCCACAAAATTGAACAAAGATTCTTCTTTTCCCATGAGTCACATTCATCCTAGATATGTGGTCTTTGATATGGATGGTGCTTAGATGTATCTACCTAAGTAAATGCGAAGACACTTTTTAGAGAAGTTCATGAAACAACCTAAGATGTAAATGTGAAACTAAACGTATGTCTGTATTTTGAAATCTAGATGCATCAATTATACAATAAATCTCTTTATCAAAAGACACATTCATCCAATATTGTCGATTTATGATGATTTATTTGAATTTATGTCATTTCTTGCTTCTAGCTTGTTTCATATTTGGATTCGAGACTCGTTTCATATATGCGTAGTATTTACTTGATGTTGAACTGTTTTATGATGTGATTTTGATGTTGATTTTCATGAACTATGAGTTTCATTTTGGTCTTGTTTTATATGAATAGGTTACTTGTGAAGTGTGAAAGTCCGATCGCTTACAAGAAACCGACATCGTGTGGTTCTAGAAGTTGCTTATTTCTATAGGTAATTAGTTATCATCTCGCATCGTAATTAGTTATCATCTCGCCACCGAATTTGTCCGAAATTGCATGAATACGCTATGCTTTATTGCTCGATTCATTCCGTATATTTATTTTGACCAAACGCATTATACCGCTTTGTGTCTTAATTATTTGTTTTGTTTAGCTTAGTTAAGACATGGATAAGACTTGGATGCTCGAGTCGATTGTCGGATGATTACGAGAAAGGGTATCGAATTCGTTAAGTTTATGTCGCACGCCAAAGACCCGAGTCGAATTACGTGTCCTTGCTTGGTCATTGTTATGGAAACGGGACGCGGTTCATTGACGTCGATTTAATACGGTATGGAATTGATAGAAGTTATACATGTTGGAATTTGCATGGTGAGAAAAGTAACGGAATGTTGAATCGGGAATAATAGGACCTATGCTTCAAACGGCGATTGCACGTAGACGTGTGACTATGATCGAGTCGAGATTAGCGCTTGAAGAAGATCTTAAGGATTGTCCCAAAATGTTCGAGAGGTTGGTGCGATGCAGAGAAACCGTTGTATGATGGTTGTACAAAATTCACAAGACTGTCGGTGTTAAAGTTGTACAACTTAAAGGCGCAATGGATGGTCGGATAAAAGTTTCACAGAGTTATTAGCCCTTATGAAGGACATGCTACCGAGGATAATGTTCTTCCCGATCGAACGACGAGGCCAAAAAGATGTTGTGCTCTATTGGCATGAGCTATGAGAAGATACATGCTTGTCCGAAAGATTGCGCTTTGTTTCAAACGAGTATGCAGAGTTAAATGAGTGTCCTAAATGCGGTGCCCTCGATATAAGAAAAAGTTGTCTCCGCAAAAGTCTTATGGTATTTTCCTATAATTCCGAGATTTAGACGCATGTATCGTAGTGAAACCGATTCAAGACACCTTACTTGGCATGCAGATGAAAGAATTATCGATGGAAAGTTGCGACATCCGCAGATTCACCACATGGATGAAAGTTGATAATGATTTTCCGAATTTGAAAAGAAGCAAGAAACCTTCGCTTGTCATTGTTCATCGATGGAATGAACCCGCACGGTATTCGTAGTATCTCGATAGCACATGGCCTGTGATTCTTATGATTTATAACCTACCTCCGTGGTCGTATGAAGCGTAAGTACATGATGTTATCTATGTTAATTTCGGCCTAAACAACTGTGGAATGACATAGACGATACTTGGCACCCTTAATCAAGATTTAAAGTTTCGTGGGAGAACGGTGTGGAGGTTTATGATGGATATAGGAAAGAAAGTTTCAATTTGAGGGCGATGTTGTTTGGCACAATTAACGATTTTCCAAAGATACGAAATCTATCCGTATAGTATTAAAGGTGAAAAGCGTGTCCAGATGTGAAGATGAAACCGATACGACACGATTGGAATTTTGTCAAAAGAATGTCTTTCTCGGTCATCGAGATTCTTAACTTCTAAACATCAATATCGAGGATGGAGAAAAGCGTTCAACGGAAAGACCGAATAACGAAAGCTCCACCGGGTGACAGTGATCAAATTTTTGAAAAGATGAAAGATGTGAGTATTCAGTTTGGCAAGCCTTTTGCACATAAAGTTGTCACAGGTGGGTGGAAGAAGAGGTCGATTTTTTTTGAACTCCCATATTGGAAGTCGTTGTACGTAAGACATTTCCTCGACGTTATGCATATTGAAAAAAATGAATTTGATAGTGTTATTGTTACGTTGCTCAATATACAGGGAAAGACTAAGGATGGCGTTAAAGTAAGGGAGGACATGGTAAAAATGAGAATGAGAACTGAATTGGGACCCGTGAAGAAAGGAAGACGGAAATATTGAAGAAGATATCTTTGGTGTACCTCACACTGATATAATTGGAATAGATGATATGAATGAAATTCTTTTGGATGATATGATGATTGGCGTCTATAATTTGCACGCCTACATTAGGTAATCCGATCAATATATTATTTAATTAGTCGAACAATTTAAATCCGCATTTCAATGAAAATATTCTAATGTTTATTATGCTTTTATTTAAAACAAAGGAATCAACCGATTCCATTTTGTGTCTCCCAACTTTGTCAACGGGCGATAATTGGAAAAGGAAGGCACAAGACAACACTTAGTCGATAGATACATGGCCTTAATACAGAAAGCCTGCTTTTGCCGTATAATACTTATAAAGGGTAAGATTTTCATTCTACGTGTTTTATAATATTTGTTTCTTTTAGAAAATTTTCATATAAACTTTTGTTCTAATTTATAGATCACACGGTTGTTGCTTGCTATTGATCCTATAAAAGAAATGGTCTATTATTTGAATTCGTAGATGGTGAATGGACCAATTATCCGAAATGAAGGAAATGATTGATAGGTAAGTGAGATTCCTCTAAATATTCATGTACATTTGTGTATTTAATTATTTCATAGTTCTAAATATATGTTTTTGTTTTATTAGATCAATACAAGTATTCCGCTCTCAAAGAGACGCCCGAGTACCGCGGTCTAGATCAAGCAACATTACATGGATCAAAGTGCAGGTACATTAATTTTCACAGTTTTACTTTTAATATTTATGCTACTTGATAAAACAAGACAACTATAAAATCATATTTGTTTTTCTTTGTAGTGTCCGCAACAGCGGAACAGTACAGACTGCGGATTCTATGTATGCAGATTCTTGGGAGATATCCTTAAAACGAATATATTAGAGATTCCACTTAAGGTATGAATTTATATCTTAAGATTTGTTTTATCATTTATTTCTTTCCGTTCTTATAATATTTATTACATTTAACTAAATAATCATGCATATTATATTTTTGTTATGTAGTATTTCGATGGTCTCAACTGTACTTTTTACTCGAAACTTAAGGTGGATGAAATCAAAGAGGATTTGGCTCACTATTATCTTGAGCAAAGAATCTTATAAGGTATGAATATATTATTGTTTGAAAAATGTTATGAATATACATTATTGTGTGAATACATTATTGACCGTATTATTATTTTCATACTTTCAGGATCAGGACCGCTTTAGTTGTTTAGGAATATTGATTTTTTAATGTTAGGATGACTTTGTAAGGTTGATTAGTTTTGGCTATGTTACAAACGTTAGGATGACTTTGTAAGGTTGATTAGTTTTGGCTATGTTACAAACGTTAGGATGACTTTGGTTATATTGATGTATATATATCTATTGTGAATGTGAATTATATTGATGTATATATATCTATTGTGAATGTGAATTAATTATAATGTGATGGTGTAAGAATCGGTTTAGAAATGATAAATTACGTGTTCATGAAAAATATCGCCAAAAATGGTAAATTACTGTGTTTCAAATATTGTCGCTAAAAGTGTGTTTAGAAATAACAAAAATTTCTAAAATAATAGGGACCTACCAAAGCGCTTTTTCGAAAAACGCCTCATAGGGCTCCTACCAAAGCGCTTTGAAAGCGCCTAATAGGGCAACTACCAAAGCGCTTTTCCAGAAAAAGCGCTCTCATAGGCCACCCTACCAAAGCCTTTAAAGCGCTTTGGTAGGGTTACTTTAGAAAGCAAAAAAGTCATTCTAAAGTAGGCCTATGAGAGCGCTTTATGAAAAGCGCTAGGCTACCTACGAAAGCGCCTCATAGGCCACCCTACCAGAGCGCTTTTGACTGGAAAAAAAAGCGCTGCTAAAACCTTTAGCAGCGCCACCTACCAGAGCGCTTTTAGCCGCTTTTAAAGGCCAAAAAAAGCGCTCTGGTAGGTCTTTTCTGGCGTAGTGAATCATATCTCTATTCAAACTCAATATCTTCAAATAATTTCTAAGATGTCCCTTTTCGATATTCTTTAACTTGTGGGATTAAAAAAATTATATTTCTCAAACATTTTAACAATTATACATTTCACAAATCATAACTGAAAGACTCTAATAATATTTGAATTTAAAAGAGAAATTGAATTATCATTTTAAAATAATTTAAAAACGATATTGTTTAAAAATAAATTTTAGAAACAAAAAATTGATTCTAATAATGATTCACCAAATTATCTTTCAAATAAAAATATAAGTAAGTGACAAAAAAAAATACTAAAGTTTAAAATATATTAATATTTATTGAATTTGTTCACTAAATACTATTTTATATTTCAACATCATTGAATATTTATTAGTTTATTGAATACTATTGTTAGTTCATACGATAATTCCATAATATATCCTAATTTTCTAGAATATTATTTTATTTTCTCTAGTTTTAGCCTTATTGTGCACTTTATGAATAATCATATTAAATAATTATTTTCGACTTTAACTTAACTATATATGCAAAGGAAATAATAAATCTTAAATTTTCGAACGAAGTACTAAAAATTATAACACCTTAATAAAAATAAAATTATAAAAAATACTAAAGATGTTTTTTTATTTGTTTAATATTTATGAGATCTTATTTGTCTAGTAAGAGTTTGATTGTCTCATTTGTTTTAAAAACTCCTTAGATTAAACAAAGAAAATATGAGAAATTTGTGTCATCTTTGATATAAAAATATAATGTCATATGTAAAATTCTTCTTTTTTCATGTCTCAACAATTCTACCATCCAACCAACAAATACAATCATTTCCTCGTCCAAACAAGATAATCATTTCTATTCAATATAATCACTTCTACTATTTCTTTTACCGCTCTTTCATTATAACTCACAATCACAATATCTTTTAATTTATTTTGTTAAAAATAAAATATATGAATAATATGCTTTGATGAAAATGAAGAAAATTAATGTGATGAAATTTTATATTTAAAAAGAGAGATTACTATGTGAAAATAATTCTTATATCTCTAAAAAAAAAGTTGAAAAATATTTTTTCAAAATAGAATTAAAAAAAGTGTTATCCATGAATATCTGATAATATCCATAAATATTTTAAGATCTACGAAATACTCATTTAACGGATATCCACACAAATATAAAATAAATACTAATGTTATATTTATCCAACACGGATAAAGACATGATAATAGCCATCCTCATAAATGTCCATTTACATTGTTACTTCTTCTCTCTATTTATTTCTATTTCTAATAAAAACCATGCAATATGAATCCCTCTAATAACACAAGCGCCTCTCATTTCTAATTATGAGGTGAATCCATTAAATTCACATAAATTTCAACCAAAACAAAGAATGCATTTTAAAATTTTAAAAAGTGCAGAAAGAATGAATTCATGACACTAATTACGATTATTATATGTACCGAATAATATCTTAGAAAGCAAATGGTGTACAACCTTGATTGAAAATAAATAGAAGCGTCAACTAGATGTTAATGTTCCTCTTAGGTCAACTACTATGACACTAGTATTATCTCTGCCACCCTTTGCCAATGCTATCTCAGACAACAATGCTGCAGCTTCAGCAGCACGACCAGTCTGATTCCCAACCCCATCACAAACTCTCCTTATTTGCCCTTTGAAGCATTTCCTTACAACTTGGCAAGCAATTTCACTAGACATCACACCCCATAAGCCATCACTTGCTAGTATCAGAAATTCATCATCACTGCTTCGCTTTGTTACAGTGACTTCAGGTTTTGATATCACATATGGTCGAAGATACTCATCTCCTGCATGCATCAAACTTACGTAGTTAGAACACATATAATCGGTTGTGTATTGTTATCATTTAATGAGATTGATAAGCACACATAAGAGAATGGATTTGAATAGTTTTATCCAAGTTAGTTTGTTATTATTGAGAATAATAAATCGTTGATTTGATATTTACCTTCAAAAGTTGATGTAGTAGAGGCGTGAGTTGAGTATAACTAAAGCTTATTTGTATATTCCCTTTATATAATCATTCACAATTTTTGTTTGAGTTAGTTAGACTATGTACAATGGTTTCATTATTCAACACCCTCATTTTTCACTTTTTATACTCCGCATCATCTTCTCTTTCTTCCACCTAATAATTCAACACACATTCAACTTTTATCCACTACAATAGTTATGTTTAATAAAATTCAACACTTTATCTCACCATCATTCACAACACACTAAAATTCTAAACACTCACAACAACCAATAAAATTTTGCAAATTATTTTATGAGTCTCACTCTCTCCTCATTCAACATGTTGAATGTTTTCAACACCAAATAATTTATCTCACTTTCAACATCCTATTCAACACACAATTACAAGCATTCAACTATTGAATTTTTTTAACACCCCTATTGTACACAGCCTTAAGTTAGTTGTTATATTTGATTATGGTAGTTATTAGTTAATTATTATAGTTTTTTTTAAAATTACTTAAGATTTGTTTATTGGTTATGATTGTTGAAGTTGTTATTTGAGTAATTGGAGTTTATTTGAAGTCTTGCATTACTTAAATTTTTGAATTGTTAAGTGTAAAAATATGTGAGGAATGCTCAACTTTTAGTTTAACTTTTCAGATTAAGAATCAAACATATTTAACATGATATCTGAAATTGAAATAATTAACTTTTCTATAGAGTAAAAATAAATCGTAAGATACTTGTGTTCAATGTATCCAAAATTGAAATAATTGATTTTTTTATAAATATTTTAATTATTTAGAATCTTAAAAAAATACCATTGACCCTTAGCATGACCCATCATTCAATAATAAGACATCTTAGTCGCAATGAATGAATACATATGCACTTTATATAACAATCATGATCTATTAATAGTTCTAACTAATTTTATCAAAACAAATAATGACTACTTATAATCAAATATGGAGTAATAACTAATCAAACTAATTTTAATCTTTTTTTTTTATCATCGACACAATAAAATAATAATATTTTTTATGTTTAAATACTTACTTCCTCCATAAATAAGTAATTTTTGATTTTTTAGATTTATTGAATAAATAATATATTTTGATTATATATAGATTAGAACTATACATATTTTTAAAATAAAACTATAAAATAAATAACAAAAACTAGTAAATTTGTCATGCTCAATTGATTGGTATGCATCCTAGAATAACGAAGAATTTATTTGAAATAGTTTTTGTTTTTAATTTTTAAAAATTGAAAAGTAAAAATTTAAACACAATTTAACTATTTTAATTTTTTGCTTTTAAAAATTGAGAAATAATGAAGAGTTTTTAAAAACACATTCGTAATTGAATTTGATTTTTGTTGTCTTAAACTTTATATTTGTGTCCAATGTTCTTCAAAGAATTTAAATTCGTGTCCAATAAAGTAGTACTATTTAACCATTTATATATTCGTGTCCAATGTTCCTCAAAGAATTTAAATGACTATACACTTTCCCAATAAGTTTAAAAATTAAAAATCATTCTAATCACATGCTCAAACTTAAGCAACATTGTGTCATCTTCATGATGCGTATGATCTAACTCTATAAAACTCTCTTGATGCTGATAACCTATATGTATATAATGAAGAGTTTAAAATTTGAAACAAACCTATAGATCGTGAAGTAGCAAGAACACCAAGAACACGGTGACCATTCCAGTTGATGACTCTTCCACCAGCTTCTTCTATTCGCATCAACTCATCAGGTCTCTCAGGCTGCCCACACTCAAAGAATTTATTTACCAATTTCAGGATCATACAATAATTTTATCATTAAATCAAAACTATACAATAGAATAATTATACTTATATTAGTTAATATTAATACGCACCTTATGATCACTAGACAACTCCACAGTTTCGCCGCCTCTTCCCAAAACCGCCCTAGAATCACCACAATTCGCAACAACAATCTCCCCCTTAGCCATAACCGCCACAACAGCCGTGGTCCCCACAGTCCTAACCGCTGCATTACCAGCCACCTCTCTATCCATTTTACCAAAACACCCTTCCATCACTCTCTCCCAGTCCCATTCCACCTCATTATTCCCATGTCTCTCCATCTCCTCCGCCACAACCTCATGCAACCTCTCTCTACAAACCTCCGCCACCTGAGCTCCACCGTGACCGTCATACACAGCAAAGAAATCACACTTTTCACTCTCTTTCACTGCAAAACCTATCTCCACACTCACCGCATCCTCCATTTCCTTCCTGCTTCCTATCACCGACACCGAACCGTACGATATATCTTCATCTTCATCCTTCCGCTTCCACGATCGATCCTCTTCCTCCGAGGAAGACGACGACGAACTCGCCAACGACAACGATATCTCAACTGACTCATGAATCTCTGGCCTCTCCGTCTTATTCCCAACGGTAAAATCATCTCCGCCGTGGAACTTCCTCTGACAACTATACTTCATTTTCCGAATTTTCAACCTCCGTCGGTGAACATTCTCCAGTTTCTTAACCGACTCAACTCGCGAGAAAGACGATTCCAGCGAGTGTCGTTTCACGTCCTTCATTGTCTTTGTTGCATGCAATAATAACAAACAAACAAAAAAGCTAAAGCATTGTAAAAACTGCGAAAGTGAAGAAGACGCAAATTTAAAGTATCTGATTACTCGATCCCAACTACAACAAATCCAAACCGTTGATTTCAAAAGATTTCATTTATCATGCAACAGGTGGAAATACAAAGGACAATTAAACTAGCATTTCATGAAGGAGACGTGGACGGTCGAGATTGAAAAGGTAAGTACGTGGAAGGTGGATGTTTTCGGAAAGCGATACATTGTGTGGGGCCAGTTGGTAAGGAAAAAAAAAAAGAAAGAGAAAGAAAGAGAAAGGTCATAGTCATAGTCATAGGATAGTGTTACGTGGCGAAGTTGTGGTTGGTTTGAGTAAATTATTATTGTTAGGCATTTTTTGAGGTTAGAGAAGTTGAGGACATGTGTTATGAGGAGATGGGTTGCGTAATTGATTTGGGGGCGTGTTACTAGATATGGAAGAGATACCATTGCAGCTTCCTAACTACTGCACTGTGTATAGACACGCACGCTCATTTTCCTTTCTTTGTCCACCCATCATCCATGCTTGATATTTTGGTGTGGTGTGGTTACCCACGTTAATCATGCATCTTGTTTTCTTTATGGAATAATGTTAAATGTACGTTATTCTATACACTTTTTCTTATTAAACATTAATATAATTTAAGAAAGTTTTCTTTACATTTAATAGTGGTGGTTTCCACCACTGAAAATCCAAAAATATACTTCGCAAATACACTTGCGAAATCACATCTCAACAAATTTCAAAAATGTACTTGTGAATAAATTAATTTTTAAATATATTTAGAGGTTGTTTTGCAAGCGCACTTGCGAAACTTACTGCGGAGTGACTTTGCAAGTGCACTTGCGAAACTTCCTATTTTTGTATCATTTTTGTTTAAAACTACATCAATTCTACTATTTCATAATCTATTTCACAATCGAACAAATATTTTACGATCTGATCGAAAATATAAAACGAACATAATAATACAGTCAAAATAGATGTTCATAAATAATAATATACATAAATTGTTCAGAAAGAAAGTACGGTCAAAATATTACAACAACAACAAAAAAAACTAAACATAGCACAAGCTATTGCGCATGCCTAATCCTAACCCCCTGATCCCTTCTCTGTCTGCAGTAATGCGATGCACCTGATGCCTCACTGACCATCCTTTCAATTTTGTCAACCGCCTCAGGACCGTCCATCTCGATAATTCCTATATCCAACACCTCATGTTCAAGTAGGCGGATCCGCTGACACATCGGCAATAGATCAATGGCATGGTCATCCTTGACCTGCTCGTTCTCCAAGATCTCCTAATGAGCCGACCTAGGTGGACATCCAGGATCATCCGATGTCATGATAGGGTGTGACACATTAAAGAACCATGTCACATAACCCTCTATACAGTGCCAACTCTGGAATGTCGACATCATCCGATACTCATGTGACACCAAATGATTCTCCAATCCTAGAAGACGTCGTCGAGATTTCGTCGTACCATGATGTCGGGAGCAACCTGAAAAAAGAGATCTATATATCTTCTGCACATAGCTAAACTAACAGATACATCACTCTGGAAGATACCTGACCATAATATTTAACCCACATGCTAACCACCCCAAGTATAAAGAGATGAGATCAAATTCCACAACCTCCTTGTAATCCTCAAACGACGTACAGTTGATGTCATCATGGTTGGTGCGATCAAGATACACCCGGTACGAAGCCACTTTATGGTTCACTCTGTGGAGAATATACTTGGTAGACCTTGGCATGTTGTTAGTATAATCCTTATCTGGCTCGAAACTTTGATTTCAGTGGAAATGAGATATTATCCAGCTCTGCAAAAACAATAACATGATATGTAAGTACAAATTAATCAAAATAAATTAAAGTTAATAGTTGAAAAAAAAGGTACTGTGAGGAGTGTGCATGAGCCATTGAGCGCCTTTGACCTCCAATTTAAAGCTTCATTCAGCTTCTGGTAGAGTTATACCAAAACAACACCCCCAGTTCCATTCATGAACTGTAGTCAGGTCAATATAATACCTCAGGTAGGTCACATCGGTATAAGTCCCACTTTTGTCCATAAATACAGACGTACCCATCAAGAACATCAAGTAACACCGCAGAGCACAGTCCCGATGATACTGAATAAACACATCATCCTCTTCTTCTTGGGGACTTGATGCTGAAACCAGGTGCTCCTCATACAAATATTTCAGATGGGAGAACCTTATATGCTCCCCAATAGTGGTTTTGCAGTCATCAAATGCCCTATCTGGATTAGCTCCTAGATACTCAATCATCCACTTAATTGCCTCAGATCGTGTTATCTTGTGATGATTAAGTAACATACCTCTGATAGGTAGTGAAGCAAGTAAGCAACATCATCAAGGGTTATGGTCATCTCCCCAACAGGAAAGTGGAAAGACGACGTTTCTTTGTGCCACCTCTCAGCAAAATCCCCCTGCATGTTGTGGCTTATAGTGTTGAAACATGTACAACATAATCCAGAAAGACCGGATCCAATCACAACATCATGGAACCACTAAGCCCTTAACATGAACATCTCAAAAAATTTCCGAGAGTGATTCACATGCTTTATATCATTCTTGAAACAAAAAAGTAATAATTGTCAACTGGACCTCCCGGATAGTCCTGCTCCACCTCCTCATGTAACAAAACATCCTTGGGTACCTCATTCCCCTCAGGCACCTCGAACTCTTCTGCCACATCCGGTTCATCAGGTACATACTCATGCGCATGAGATATATACGCATGAGATATATACGCCTGATATAGATGACACCTCGGTGCAGAAGGAGAAGCTACATCCAATTGCGGCTTGTGTACCCGACCTCGTCCTTGAGGCCGGTTAACTTGTTGCTCGGTCCTCTCTCGACGAGCAGAGGCAGTCTAGGTTGACCTTCCCTGTCTTAACCACCTGCTTGGGTCCTGACTTTCAAAACCTAATAGCTTCTTTTCTTAAACATCCAAAAATCAGTTTTTTGTCACCCAAACAACTTCATTTACCTATTCATACACAATGTAATTTCTACAAACTAACCTAATAAACTATTACAAGATTGCATTGTGAATCAAAAGAAATTGTAGAAAACTTACAAAATTTGAAAGCTTGGAGATGATTTTGGATGACTTAAAATGAGTTGAAATGGATAAATGAGCAAAAATTAGTGAGTTTGGGTAGTAGAAATGTTAGGGTTTGGAGTAGAAAGTTTGAAAATTTGGTATTTTGATAGAAAAGGGGTTGGGAGTATGTTCTGTTCGTTTTGTTAAAACAATACACGGACTTCGCAAGTGCACTTGCGAAATGAGTAATTATGGGTTACTTCGCAGATGCACTTGCGAAGTCACCCTATTTTTGACAAATTATGGGTTACTTCGCAGATGCACTTGCAAAGTCACTTGTTATTGCACTTTCGCAATTGCACTTGCAAAGTCTGAGGGTATTTTAGGTTTTTCACAGAGACCTAGAAGAACCCCACTAGGTGGAAAAAGAAATAACCTATAATATATGTTAAAGTGTCTATCATAATTTTTACGTTAAATATGTTTTAAATTCATGTAAATATGACAACTTTTAATTTTTGTTTTTATTTTAAACAAGACATAAATAGTCTTTTGGTCCCTATAAGTTGCCGGATTTTTTATTTTCGTCCCTGCAAATTATTTTTCTTTAAAATGATCCCTGAATGTTAAAATTATTTTGGTTTTAGTCCCTAAAACCAAAATCTGCAGGAACATTCAAAGGAAAATCTGCATGAAACCTACAGATTTTCCTGCGGATTTTGATTTTAGAGACTAAAAGCAAAAAGATTTTAACATTCAACGATCATTTCCAATAAAAATAAATTACAGGGACAAAAATCAAAAACACGCTAACATACATGGACCAAAGACTATTTAAGCCTTTAAACAATGATCTTCGCAAAATTTTAAGTTTTTAAATTAAGTTTTTTCTGTTAGATTTATGTCTTTAAGTTGTTTATGAGCATTTTGATAAGTGCCAAAATGTAGATATTTTGTAGGTTTAAATATGTTTTTAGTCCCTATAAATATGCGACCCTGCAATTTTGGTTCCTCTAAAATTTTCCTTCGAATAATGGTCCTTGCAAAATTATTATGCACGTAATTTTAGTCCTTACTGTTAAACCGATGTGTATTTTTGAATGATGATTTTACAGACGTGTGTAAAACGTTATAAAAAGTTCCTCGAAAAAAAAGGAACTCAAAATTTGATTTCTAAATCGAGATTGTCATTGCTTTTATGAATATCTATTGAAATTTAAAAAAATCATATTTAATTCTTCTTATTTTAAAAAATTCTAAAGTTTAGTAAATAAATATTGTATAGTATTCTGAACACATATGAAAAAAATTATTCAAAAACTTAAAAATTTTAGGGAAATTAAACCGCTTTAGAAATTTTAGAAAATAATAAGGATTAAAACTGTAAGAAAAAAATTTGCGAGGACCATTATTCGAAGGAAAATTTTAGAGGGACCAAAATTGCAAGGTCGCATATTTATAGGGACTAAAAACATATTTAACCCTATTTTGTATATATATTTTGTGGCACTTATACGTTCTTGTTTGTTAATAATAGTTGAATAACCCCAATTTTTGTTGTAAATACATTTTATTATGTTTTCGTGTACATAATGTACTGTTTTATAGTTTTGTATCTATTTTTGTAGGTATTTGTTGCATATTTGGAGCATAGAGGAATATAGTGTCGAAGACACGGCTCCGAATACACATTTTTGGAAGAAATAAAAAGTTATGTGTTCCAGGTCGCGCTCAACGCGGTCCCAGCGCGCTCTAGGAGCTGAAGACCTTGTTTTGGTCAAGACTTTCGCGCTTAGCGCGGTTTTGAGCCCGCTTAGCGCGGTAAGGCGGTTTAAGTAATAAAGTAGATCACGCTTAGCACGGCTAGCACGCTTAACGCGATATGTGGGATTTTGTTTATAAATTCATTTCAAAATAGATTTGTAGGTTATGGTTTTGGGGTGGATTTTGATCCCCATTTCCATCAACCTTTATTTTTGATAGATTAACTTAGGAAACAACATTAGGGTTTGCTCATGGATGATTGGAGGTGGATTGCTCTTCGATTGGCTCTAACAAACCAGTGTAGATTTGTGGTTTATCTCTTCTCCTCTTTATGTATTTCTCTATTTGTTGGGTTTGTATGTATATTTACCTTGAACTCATGTATATTTGTCGCCCTTTGCGTTGTATAAAGTTTGCTTTATGAATCTGTGTTGATTATTGTCTTAGGTATTTACTCAGTGTTAGAGATTTGAGCTTTGCTAGATATAGATTGCTTAGATTCTTACCTAGGAAGATTATCTGTTAGTTTCTGAATGCTAAAACTGGGTTTAAAGTTGACATTTACTTAGAGTATCTGATCTTAATGCCTCTGTGTTGGTTGTTTCGAGCTAGAGATAGTCGTTACGAGTGACACAGTTGACTTCTGTGTTGTTGAGGTATGCCAGAGATGGATATCGAGGTGATACGGTCGAATTCTCAATTTGGGTTAGAAATGACTTAGGTTGTGAGAGGTATGTGATGACATGGCCGAGTATCGTAGGCTGAGTATAAATGGACGGTAGATTTAAGTTTGTGATGGGTAGTGTGCATTCGTTCCAGACGAGTTGTCTATCCTTTATAGTTTTTGTTCATTTACTTTTTGTCTTTTCTTTACAACCTATTTATTCTCAAACTCATTAACGGTAAAATTGTCAAACGGCGAATCAATAACCAATCTCTATGGACACGATATGATATAACCTAACTGATATATCACCCGGTAAAAATAAATACTTTACTTTTTGTTTGCCGCTCAAATACCGCAACAACACATTTTTTTATTTCTAATTTCCAGTGTGGATATATTAATAATGTTATCAACTTATTTTTTAATATCAAACCACCCACTACAAAACGCGTATTCGACAACATCTTGGTCACCACGAGTCTTCCCTACACTGTGGCAACATCTCTAACATAAGACGCTATCATATTTATTTTGTTTTTTGATTACAAATTATTTGTATATAACAACAGTTGAAGAACCAACCGTGGTGATACAATCAATTTTTCATGCGTTCGAACCTCAACGCCAAAAAATATTTTATTCCTTTACGTTAAGATGCACAAATAAAAGAGATATCGCTACAGTGATTTTGATTAACCATTGTGAAATAGTTTACTCATATATAAGCAATTAACTCTCACTTATTGAGAGTAACGTCGTTTCCTTCACAATAAAATCCTAGCACTTATTTTTTCTTTTCTTCTTCTTCTTCTTCGCCATTAGGCGTGAATCTTGTGCTTCATGCGTTAAGATATTCTTCTTCCTCCATATTCTTGTTAGATAGTTCCCCATTATCTCGTTTGTTGCATGTTATAAATTGTTGATTGTTCTCACTTTTTTAGATTCGTCTTCACTACCATAACAAAGACCATACTTTGGCTATGGTACATATTGTTTGTGTAGCTATGGAAAAAAGTACAAGAAGCATGAAGTTATGATGAAAACTCTATCCACCTTGTACTTCTTCTTCGTAACTTCACAAACAAAATGTTTTTCATACTCTGTTGACAAATAACTTTGCAGTTTCACATGTTGATAACTTTCATGGTTATTGTAGGACTCAACAAGAACAAAACATTTTAGTAAATAAGGAAACAACAACGACAACAAACTTCATCTAGTTTGAGATACATTGAGAAGAAATATAAGAAGTATAAAGTTGTTGTGTAAGCTTTTACTCCTTATATTTCTTTTTCATTGCCTCACAAATTAGATGAACTTAATAACTAATTCTTGTTCCACGATTAGTTTTAATAAAAGGTGCATCCTAAAAATTTATAATATATCTTTTTCATTGCTCACAAATATGTAAATATGTAATATCTGGTTTTGTTGTATGATGTTGTTTGAGTTTATTATATTCTATGTAGATTTTTTAATTCATTAACCCTGACTTAAAATACATTCATTTAAATTGACATAGATACTCGAAAGAATTCATCCATACTAAGAGCACCTTGAAGGAGATTGATTGCCTTTTTGTCATAGAGAAGTTTTTTCTTGTCATCTTCATTCCATGATGCTTTAGGCTTTGATGATCCAACACCATTGACAACACATACCGGAGCAAATGGATCATTCTCAACAGCATCCCATATTTCTTCTTCTTGCGCTTCAAGATGAGCCTTCATGCGAATTTTCCAAAAGTCAAAGTATTCACCACAAAATAATGGAGGCTTGTTGTTAATACCACCATCTTTGAAAACCGAATTTTGATTTGCGGAAGCCATTCTGGATCTTTGAGAACAAGTTACCTATAAGTTGCTCTGATTCCAATTGAAAGTATGAAATGCGCCTAATAGGGGGGATGTGAATTAGGTGTTTAAAATTTTTATCGGTTTTATGAATACTTGATACAATATTTTCTAGTTTGGTGTATGAAAGTATATGAGTGATTCTTTCTTTTCTGGTTAAGGTATTGATGAAAGGGGTAAATGCAGAAGAGTAAAGAGCGCAAGGATATATCCTGGTTCCCGTCACAGATCGAGAGTACTCCAGTCCCCTAAAAAATGCAAGAGATTTCACCATAGTTAAAATTATTGTACAACATATTCACACCGATGGTGATGCTTGTGACACCCCAAATAATTAGATTATTAAATAATTAGAATTTTTAATTATTAATTTAACTAGAAATTTAATTATTGGTATTTTGGATTATTGGAATTAATTAAATTATAATGGAAGTGGAATTATTGGTGGTGTGAAGGGTAAAGTGAGGGTGTGAGGAGTAAAAGGCTTTACTCACACTATTTATTTTATTTTTATTATGTTAGAATAATAAGAGGAATAAAAGAAGGAAAAGAGGAAAAAGAGTCACTTTTGGGAAATATTCACCGTACGTGCAATTAAGAAGAGGAAAAGGAAGGAGGAAAGCCAATTTGTGTCGGAATTCGAAGAACCCACAAGGTAAGGGGTGATTTCGATTAATTAATACGTATTATCGGTTTTGAATTCAATAGTATGGATCGTAGTATGTTAAGAATCTCAGTTTAGAAATTCTAGGTTTCCGTAGAATTATCCCAATTTGTGTCAGATTGTGTAGAATCCATTGATTCGTATGATATAGGGTCAATAGGAATGAATAAAGTATGTTATATTTCATGTTAATGATGTTGGTTGAGTGATTCTACTGCATTGGAACGTATGGGTACGATTGGAAAGAATAGGAAAATGATTTTGGGAACATGTTGCTGTCAAACTGGTGTTTTTGGCTCTGTGAGTCGTGGGAACCGGTTCCCCAATGGAAGAACCCGGGTTCCAGTGTGTAAAATTGTAAAACTGGGCATTTTTGAACTCAGGAACCGGTTACTCCTGGGGAGGAACCGGGTTCCACGTTAAAATTTTCCAAAGAAAAATGATTTTCTTCTGGGAACCGGTTTCCTGCCTGGAGGAACCGGGTTCCCCATACATTTTTCCAGGGGGCGTGTTTTTAAATTTTGTGGGAACCGGTTACTCCCTGGGAGGAACCGGGTTCCACTGTTAATTTTTGAAAAATTCCAAACTTTGAAAATTCATAACTTTCAAACCGCAAGTCCGTTTTGAGCGCCGTTTTGGACGTTGTTTCTTAAATTTAATGCTCTATTTTATAAAATGAAGGAATTTTCCGTAACTCGAAATTATTTTGAAAACGTGTCGAATTTCGAATTAAGCGGTTATTATTTGATGCATACTTGGTGTATATGCAGTAGTGTATATGTGGCATTTGATGTATCAGAATTGTGTGAATGGAAGGCATGTTTATACTGTTGATTGTGTGCATGATTGTTGAGGATATAATGGTTGGTTTTGAATTCAGTTTATGATAATTTGGTGTATTCATAGATTGATTGAATGTTGCATGCTGGTGTTGTGCGTGCATATGCATTTCTGGTGAAGTTAATTCCCATTGTGTGGAATTTGACTTGTATTGCCGATAACCGTACCCGGGTGATGATGGGTGGTTAGGCTGGATTCGTGTCCGGGTGATTATGGACGAATCGATGATTACTGTATCCGGGAGATGATGGATCAGTGTGTGTGACTTGGTCATGTGTTGGTACCACATGCATTGCGTATGCATTTGTGTTTGCGTAGAATTGTAACATGTTAGGATGTTTTCCAGTGTTACAATTCTCTTGTTGTTATTGTTGTGCATAATGATTTGTATGGTTATAACTGTGTGTTGAAATCTGGATTATGCTGGAATGGGTGAATTAATATACTTGTGATATATGTTGATTGAGGAACTTATAATGCATCTTAATTATGAGAAATCTCACCCTTACTTTAATGATTTCAGATTAAAGTTAGCAGCTCAGGAGTTGGTGAGGATGGCTCTAGAGCTATGTTATTTTGTGTTTGCGTGTCAGTGTCATGCTCTGATAGGTTGTAACACTGGGGAACGTTTAGCTGAGAACTTATTTAGTATTCCATTTGTTATTTGAGATCTTTTGGGAATATTTATGATTTGGTTTATTCCGTTTGGTTTATGGTATTTTTCCGCTGTGTAAGACACAGTCTCAATTTGATTGATTATTTTCAATAATGTCCTTCAATGTAGCATGGCTACTGTTTTATTGAGGTTTTATTTATTTCCGAATTGTGACATCCCTTGTTTTGCGTGTTAACTCTGATTAAATCAATATAATCGCGGGGTATTTTAGAAGGGGTGTTACAATAGTGGTATCAGAGCATAGTCGGTCGTGTCTTAGTGTCGTTATCCCTTTTGTATGCGGCTAGTGCAAGATAACACTGTCGATACTTGCGTGCTGATGAGATTGTTTTGTAATGTTACAGAACAATGGCTGGAAGAGGTAACGGAAGAGACGATGCTGCTATTGCTGAAGCTTTGGGGATGTTAGCTGGTGTGC
Organism: Vicia sativa; assembly: GCA_021764765.1. Taxonomy (NCBI): domain Eukaryota; kingdom Viridiplantae; phylum Streptophyta; class Magnoliopsida; order Fabales; family Fabaceae; genus Vicia; species Vicia sativa. The sequence goes on along the minus strand of CM038795.1, from coordinate 225,277,006 downwards.
TCAGAGGGAATCAGCCGGGAGCTGGTATTGGTGCTGACAGGCAATTGGGGAATTTTCAGAGGAATAATCCTCCATTGTTCAAGGGTGCACATGATCCCAAAGGTGCTCAGAAGTGGTTGAAGGAGATCGAGAGGATCTTCAGAGTAATTGATTGTGCTGAGGAGCTGAAGGTGAGGTATGGTGCTCACATGTTAGCGGAGGAAGCTGATGACTGGTGGGTTGCTACCAGGACGGAAATGGAAGAAGATGGTATTGCGTTGACGTGGGTTGTGTTTAGGAGGGATTTTCTGAGGAGGTACTTTCCTGAAGATATTCGAGGCAAGAAGGAGATTGAGTTTCTGGAGCTCAAGCAGAGCAACAAGACTGTAAGTGAGTATGCTTCGAAATTTACTGAGTTGGCGAAGTATTATGCTCATTACACTAACGATGCAGATGGAGAATTTTCCAAATGTATCAAGTTTGAGAATGGTCTTCGTGATGAGATCAAATAGGGTATCAGGTATCAGCGCATCCGAAGGTTTTCTGATTTGGTAGACTGTAGTAGGATTTTAGAGGAGGGTCTTGCTAGTACCAAGTCGAATGCTCGAGGGTATGTTGATAGGAAGGGTAAGCAACAGATGGATCGTGGTAAGCCTTATGATAGGAGTAATCAGAGATCCGGTGGTTGGAAGAAGTCTAGTGGAGGAGATTCTGGTTCTTCCATTAAGTGCTACAAGTGTGGTGAGACATGACATCGTATGGTGGACTGCAAGAGTAATGATAGGAAGTGTTTCAAGTGTGGGAAACTCGGCCATGTGGCCAATGATTGCAGAGTGAGGGTGGTGACCTATTACAACTGTGGTGAAAAAGGTCATACTCGTCCTCAGTGTACAAAACCCAAGAAGGAGCAAGCTGGTGGTAAAGTGTTCGCATTGTCTGGATCAGAGACTAAGCCAGATGATCGGTTGATTAAAGGTACATGTTTTATTAATGACATACCTTTGATTGCGATTATTGATACTGGAGCCACACATTCTTTTATTGCTTTGGATTGTGCTAAAAGATTGAACTTGGATATTTCTAATTTGGATGGAAGTATGGTTATTGACACTCTTGCGTCGGGTTCAGTGACTACTTCATACGTTTGTAGGAATTGTCCTATTGTGATTTTTGGTAGGGGTTTCGGTATGGATTTAGTGTGCCTACCGTTAGAACAACTTGATATCATCCTTGGAATGAACTGGTTGGAATTCAACCAGGTTCATATCAACTGTTTTGCGAAGACGGTTATTTTTCCTGAAGAGGTTGGTGTCGAAGATGTGACTATGTCGGTTAAACAGATGAACCTAACTGTAAAAGATGGTGCTGTGGTGTTTATGTTGTATTCTGCAATAGAAACGGAGGGAAAGGCAAAGAGTGATGGATTTCCAGTGGTGAATGAATTTCTAGAAGTATTCCCGGAAGACGTTAGTGAATTGCCACCTGAGAGAGAAGTGGAATTTACTATAGATTTGATTCCTGGAACTAGTCCGGTGTCGATGGCGCCTTATCGTATGTCGGCATCTGAATTAGCTGAGTTAAAGAAGCAGTTAGAGGAGTTGCTTGAGAAGAAGTTTATTTGTCCTAGTGTTTCGCCGTGGGGTGCTCCGGTGTTGTTGGTTAAGAAGAAAGAAGGCTCAATGAGATTATGTGTTGATTCCAGGCAGTTGAATAAAGTTACAATCAAGAATCGATATCCTTTGCCGAGGATTGATGATTTGATGGATCAACTAGTTGGAGCTTGTGTATTCAGTAAGATTGATCTGAGGTCTGGATATCATCAGATTCGTGTGAAGACGGAGGATATTCAGAAAATTGCATTTAGAACGAGGTATGGACATTATGAGTATTCTGTTATGCCGTTTGGAGTTACTAATGCACCTGGTGTTTTCATGGAGTATATGAACAGGATATTTCATCCGTACCTTGATAAGTTTGTGGTGGTATTTATTGATGACATTTTGATCTATTCGAAGAGCGATGAAGAGCATGCAAAACATCTTAGAATGGTATTGGAATTATTGAAAGAGAAGAAGCTTTATGCGAAGTTGTCCAAATGTGAATTCTGGTTAAGTGAAGTGAGTTTTCTTGGCTATGTAATTTCCAAGAATGGAATTGCCGTTGATCCTACGAAGGTAGAAGCGGTATCTCAGTGGGAAGCGCCGAAGAATGCTTCTGAGATCCGTAGTTTTCTTGGTCTTGCAGGTTATTACAGGAAGTTCATTGAAGGATTTTCCAAACTAGCGTTGCCATTGACTAAGTTGACCAGGAAGGGTCAGGTGTTTGTTTGGGATGTTGAATGTGAGAAAGGATTTCAAGAGCTGAAGAGGAGGTTGACTAGTGCTCCAATCTTGATTTTGCCGAATCCGGCGAAGTCCTTTGTTGTGTATTGTGATGCATCATTAATGGGTTTGGGTGGTGTGTTGATGCAAGATAAGCAGGTTGTGGCTTATGCTTCGAGACAATTGAAGGGTCATGAAAGGAATTATCCGACTCATGATTTAGAATTGGCAGCTGTTGTATTTGTTTTGAAATTATGGAGACATTATTTATATGGTTCTCAATTTGAGGTATTCAGCGATCACAAGAGTCTGAAATATCTCTTTGATTAGAAAGAGCTCAACATGAGGCAGAGAAGGTGGTTATAATTTCTGAAGGATTACGATTTCGGTTTGAATTACCATCCTGGTAAGGCAAACGTTGTTGCGGATGCTTTGAGTAGGAAGTCCTTGCATATGTCTATGTTAATGGTTCGTGAATTGGAGTTAGTTGAACAATTCAGAGATTTGAGCTTGGTGTGTGAAACTACTTCTAATAGTGTGAAATTGGGTATGTTGAAGCTGACTAGTGGTATTCTGGAAGAAATTCGGAAATGGACAGAAATCTGATTTTGGTTTGGTGGATAAGTTGACATTGATCAATCAGGGTCAAGCAGGTGAGTTCCGAATTGACGAGAATGACGTTATGAGATTTGGTGATAGGGTGTGTGTTCCGGATGTTGCCGAGATTAGAAAGAGTATTTTGGAAGAAGGACATCCTAGCGGGTTGAGTATTCATCCCGGTGCTGCTAAAATGTATCATGATTTGAAGAAGTTGTTTTGGTGGCCTGGAATGAAAAAGGAAATTGCTGAGTTTGTGTATGCTTGTTTGGTTTGTCAGAAGTCGAAAATCGAACATCAGAAATTGTCAGGATTGATGGAACCGTTGTTTGTTCCGGAATGGAAATGGGATGGCATTTCTATGGATTTTGTATCTGGTTTGCCAAGGACAGCAAAGAATTGTGATTCTATCTGGGTTATTGTTGATCGGTTGACGAAATCTGCTCACTTTATTCCGATAAGAATGGATTATCCGATGGAGAGGTTGGCAGAGTTGTATGTGGAGAAGATCGTAAGTTTGCACGGTGTTCCTTCTAGTATTGTGTTGGACCCAGACCCGAGGTTTACATCTAAGTTCTGGGCGGGATTGCAAGAAGCTTTGGGTACTAAGTTGCGATTGAGTTCTGCCTATCATCCAAAGACAGATGGTCAGACGGAGAGAACGATTCAGTCGTTAGAGGATTTGTTAAGAGCTTGTGTGTTGGAAAAAGGTGGAGCTTGGGATAGTTATCTACCATTGATTGAGTTTACCTACAACAATAGTTTCCATTCGAGTATTGGTATGGCTCCGTTTGAGGCATTGTATGGTAGGAGGTGTCGGACACCGTTATGTTGGTATGAATCTGGAGAGAGTGTTGTGATTGGACCGGAAATTGTCCAACAGACTTTAGAAAAGATTAAAATGATTCAGGAGAAGATGAGAGCTTCTCAGAGTCGCCAGAAGAGTTATCACGATAAGAGGAGGAAAGATCTTGAGTTTAGTGAAGGAGAACATGTGTTTATGCGAGTTACTCCGATGACTGGTATTGGTCGAGCCTTGAAGTCAAAGAAGTTGACTCCACGCTTTATTGGTCCATTTCAGATTACCAAGAGAATTGGGAAGGTTGCGTATCAGATTGCCTTACCGCCGTCACTTGCAAATTTGCATGACGTTTTCCATGTATCTCAGCTGAGGAAGTACATTACTGATCCGTCTCATGAGATTCAGGTAGATGATATACAGGTACGAGAGAATTTGACTGTTGAGGCATTGCCTGCGAGAATTGAGGATCGGAAGTTGAAACAGTTGCGAGGTAAAGAAATAGCGTTGGTGAGAATAGCTTGGGGAGGACCAGCAGATGGGAATGTCACTTAGGAGCTGGAGAGTCAGATGAAGGACTCGTATCCCGAACTTTTCGTTTAAGGTATGTTTTCGAGGACGAAAACTCTTTTTAGTAGGGGAGAGTTGTGACACCCCAAATAATTCGATTATTAAATAATTAGAATTTTTAATTATTAATTTAATTAGAAATTTAATTATTGGTATTTTGGATTATTGGAATTAATTAAATTATAATGGAAGTGGAATTATTGGTGGTGTGAAGGGTAAAGTGAGGGTGTGAGGAGTAAAAGGCTTTACTCACACTATTTATTTTATTTTTATTATGTTAGAATAATAAGAGGAATAAAAGAAGGAAAAGAGGAAAAAGAGTCACTTTTGGGAAATATTCACCGTACGTGCAATTAAGAAGAGGAAAAGGAAGGAGGAAAGCCAATTTGTGTCGGAATTCGAAGAACCCACAAGGTAAGGGGTGATTTCGATTAATTAATACGTATTATCGGTTTTGAATTCAATAGTATGGATCGTAGTATGTTAAGAATCTCAGTTTAGAAATTCTAGGTTTCCGTAGAATTATCCCAATTTGTGTCAGATTGTGTAGAATCCATTGATTCGTATGATATAGGGTCAATAGGAATGAATAAAGTATGTTATATTTCATGTTAATGATGTTGGTTGAGTGATTCTACTGCATTGGAACGTATGGGTACGATTGGAAAGAATAGGAAAATGGTTTTGGGAACATGTTGCTGTCAAACTGGTGTTTTTGGCTCTGTGAGTCGTGGGAACCGGTTCCCCAATGGAAGAACCCGGGTTCCAGTGTGTAAAATTGTAAAACTGGGCATTTTTGAACTCAGGAACCGGTTACTCCTGGGGAGGAACCGGGTTCCACGTTAAAATTTTCCAAAGAAAAATGATTTTCTTCTGGGAACCGGTTTCCTGCCTGGAGGAACCGGGTTCCCCATACATTTTTCCAGGGGGCGTGTTTTTAAATTTTGTGGGAACCGGTTACTCCCTGGGAGGAACCGGGTTCCACTGTTAATTTTTGAAAAATTCCAAACTTTGAAAATTCATAACTTTCAAACCGTAAGTCCGTTTTGAGCGCCGTTTTGGACGTTGTTTCTTAAATTTAATGCTCTATTTTATAAAATGAAGGAATTTTCCGTAACTCGAAATTATTTTGAAAACGTGTCGAATTTCGAATTAAGCGGTTATTATTTGATGCATACTTGGTGTATATGCAGTAGTGTATCTGTGGCATTTGATGTATCAGAATTGTGTGAATGGAAGGCATGTTTATACTGCTGATTGTGTGCATGATTGTTGAGGATATCATGGTTGGTTTTGAATTCAGTTTATGATAATTTGGTGTATTCATAGATTGATTGAATGTTGCATGCTGGTGTTGTGCGTGCATATGCATTTATGGTGAAGTTAATTCCCATTGTGTGGAATTTGACTTGTATTGCCGATAACCGTACCCGGGTGATGATGGGTGGTTGGGCTGGATTCGTGTCCGGGTGATTATGGACGAATCGATGATTACTGTATCCGGGAGATGATGGATCAGTGTGTGACTTGGTCACGTGTTGGTACCACATGCATTGCGTCTGCGTTTGTGTTTGCATAGAATTGTAACATATTAGGATGTTTTCCAGTGTTACAATTCTCTTGTTGTTATTGTTGTGCATAATGATTTGTATGGTTATAACTGTGTGTTGAAATTTGGATTATGCTGGAATGAGTGAATTAATATACTTGTGATATATGTTGATTGAGGAACTTATAATGCATCTTAATTATGAGAAATCTCACCCTTACTTTAATGATTTCAGATTAAAGTTAGCAGCTCAGGAGTTGGTGAGGATGGCTCTAGAGCTATGTTATTTTGTGTTTGCGTGTCAGTGTCATGCTCTGATAGGTTGTAACACTGGGGAACGTTTAGCTGAGAACTTATTTAGTATTCCATTTGTTATTTGAGATCTTTTGGGAATATTTATGATTTGGTTTATTCCGTTTGGTTTATGGTATTTTTCCGCTGTGTAAGACACAGTCTCAATTTGATTGATTATTTTCAATAATGTCCTTCAATGTAGCATGGCTACTGTTTTATTGAGGTTTTATTTATTTCCGAATTGTGACATCCCTTGTTTTGCGTGTTAACTCTAATTAAATCAATATAATCGCGGGGTATTTTAGAAGGGGTGTTACAATGCTTACTATATAACCTATAGGGAGACCAAAGGCTCTTAAAACCTTTAAGGTCTAAAACACTAAGTACAAGAAGAACAATCCTCTTCAATGCACAAATTGCTTCCAACAATCCTGGACAACAATGATACAACAAGAATATATGTTTTTTTTTTACAAGAGTTTGAGAGATGTAGAACAATATCACTTTGAGAGGTTTATCAATATACTTGATCTTCCCTTCCAATAACAATAATTCACAATGACTTAGAGAAATAGATTGCTCAAGATTTTCTAGTTTATCTAATGTGAAAGTATGCAGAAAATCTTATATGAAAGAGGAACACTTGAATGTGAATATTTGAAATTTGAATAAACTTTGATTGGAAGAGGTGAAGAATGAATTTGAAAATTTGAGTATTTATATGTTCATGATACATTTTTGAAATATCACAAGTCTCTTCATTTGAATCATGAACAAGTGCCGAGATTAGAGACAAAGTTTTAGTGAAAGGGTGCATGCAAGAAATCTAATTTTTCAAATTCGTGTAGGGTGCAATCGATTGCACCTTTGTGCAAATCGATTGCACGGGCTCTAACAGAAAAATATTTCAAAAATAAACAGCAAGCAATAGATTGCACTTAGTTAAAAAAAGAAATTTTTTCAGCATGCAATCGTTTGCATATATATGCAAATCGATTGCAACCTCAAACAGGAGCTTTTATAAGAAAATCATTTAGTATGCAATCGATTGCACCTATGTGTAAATCGATTGCATAGTCAAAAAATTGTATTTTTTGTTTTGAAACTTATTGAAATCAAATGTATATGATATGCAATCATGTTAGAAACTTTGAGCATCTAAGACTTAAGTATTTGTGAGGCATTATTATTATACATTCTAAAAGTTTGTCAATGTCTTGAGTCAAAGTCTTGAACATTATGTTTTTGCTTTAGAGTGTATTTTGCCTTGAGAAATATCTTTGCCTTCGTGCCATGAGGTTTGTCTTCATCAAAACATGATATCTTTATTGAGATTGAGAAGCTTGATTCTACAGAGTTAGATTCAACCGGAGAAGGGAAATATAATTGGTTCTCTAAGGAAATCTCCTGCAAGTTGGGAAATGGAAGTTGCATTCATTTCTAGAAGCATATTAGAATTGGTAACTCCGCTCTATCGCAATAATTCTCAAGATACTTTTATTTCGCAGTTAATCCGAACCTGCTTATTCAAGATGTAGAGTCATGGAATAGAGGAAAATGGTGCTGAAATGTGCAAGTTTCTGCTAATATTGTGCTAGTAGAATATACGTAGACTGTATCCAGATTGATGTATGCAATTTTGCTGGATATTAGTCCAATTCAGGATGTCAGAAATGTTCATGTATGGTGGAAGTTTGAGTCTATTTTTTCATTTAAAACAGTTACGATATGTTGGTAAGTCTGGAGCAGCCAGAGGCCGTAGTGGACGAGGAGGTGTTGTAGTCGCTGAATGATTTTTGACACTCAAGTTTGGTAAGTAAAATCTATATTTTTGTCTAGCGATTATTTCTAAACAAATTGCAAAAAAGACAGAACTAGAAAAACTAAAATGTAATTTGTGGTGTTCATAAATTGATGTGTCCGTTGTATTTTAAAGAGGAAGAAGATATTATTCACATGTTCTTCAATTACGAGGTTAGCCATAAAGTTTAACGTCATATCAATTTATAGTTGAACTGCGTAGAGATTTTCTGTTGTGAGAAATTCGATGGATCATTTTAATATTTTTTGATTAGTTTAAGATTTTTCACATTAGAAAAATTATACTAGTTGATGTGGTATCCAGTTAGGTAGTTAGGTGTGTTGGTATATTTGATCAAATAGAAATAATTATTTTTAGAGATTTTGTTGACATTAAAGAGTTGATTTATTTGTTTTGTTCATGTAATTGGGTTGAACTACTCTATTACTCCTGTAAATTAATTTTATTTATAAATATTTAATTTGTTTTAATTTGCACAACTTAAGTCTGAAAGACATACCCTATTTTTATGACACGTATTATATCCTTAGCAATTAAATCAATTTTTTTAAGGGGTAATCAATTTTCTTTGACTAGCTTACTATTCTTATTTTCTAAATGTTGCAATAAATATCATGAATATTTCTTGTTTTTATATTGCTTTATTAATTTTAAGTGTCATTCTTTGAAGATATTTGTGCTGGATTTAAAAATGATTGATGATACTACATCCCAAACTTTTGCAATAATTGTTTATGTAAATAATTGTTTATTTATGGAGTATATATACTAATAATATAATGGATGTATTATTTTGATGGTACAGTAGTAGGTTCTGATTGATAACTTTGCAGCCATGTGGTACGAACGAAGGTAGACGTAAATATCTCGGGGCCATCTTCGGTTTTCTGCATCCCGTGCCAAGTTTCTATCAAAACGACACACGTAACTGGCAATCATTCACTGCTTTTCTTTTTGTGCAACAGGTGTCACTAAAATTAAATGGTCTGTGGGATATCTTTTCTCTGTTTTCTTGGGTACATTTCAAAATCCACCCGTACGTTAAAAAAATTGAATAAGATATTTTTTCCATTTTAAAATGAGTTTTGTTTAAAATTTTTATACTGATTAAAGAAAATAATAATATTATTATAAATATTATATTTTTATTGAATTAATCTTATTAGAAATAGTGTAAAATAGAATAATTAAAGAACACAATTAAAAAACTAACAATTATTTTTATATTAAAAAATGAGAATAAAATTCATTTTGAAACAATATTTTTTTATTAAGATAATATTTATTTTAAAACAGAGAGAATAATAATTTTAATATTTAAAATAATAATTTTCTTAATGATTAATTTACTACTACTTTCTTATCAAAATAAATGAAAGAAACGATACAGTAACTTATAAATTGTACGCAACTACCTTTTTTTTAAATGAATGGTATTTTATAAGAATCAATGCTTCATTCTTCTTAAATGAATGGTATTTTTTTATTAAAATAATATTTATTTTGAAACGGAGAGAATAATAATTTTAATATTTAAATAATAATTTTCTTACGATGATTAATTTACTACTACTTTCTTAAAATAATAATTTTTTTACTACTACATTTTTTTTTGTTAAAATGACATTCATTTTGAAACGGACATAATGATAATTTTAATATTTAAAAAAGTAATTTACTACTACTTCCTTATCAAAATAAATGAAAGAAAAGATATAGTAACTTATAAAATTCGAACTAATGCTTCATTCTTCTCATGTGCAAGTACTAATTAACAATATTATCTGCTCAAGTGTGATTAAAACACAATTTGTGAAATTCTCGATCTTGTTTTATTTATTCTAACGCGATGGACTCACAACGTTCCCTACTTTCATGGCTTGAATGTGATATGAGAATCCTTTGCTAAAATCGACCAATCCACAAATATTTTCTACCCATAAATACCTAGCTTAAAATTTCCTATCATATTTGAGAATAGCGAGATTCAACGTCTTGTCACACACATTAATAAAAAACCCTAAAATTTTCCCTTTATTTCTTTTGTAAATACATCGCAATAAGTAGACGATCACAAATAACTTATGTTAACATTCCTCGCAAAACTAATAAAATGGGTCTCGTTGAGTACAAAAGATTTGAGAGGTGCTAATATATTCCCCTTACATAACCGACTCTCGAACTCACTTTTGGTTGCAATGACGATTTTCTGTTCTTATAGGGATTTTATCAATATTTTGTCTTTTCCTTGTGGAATAACTAATGTTAGATACCGACTCTATTGTATTTCAAGCGTTCCTTATGCTCGAGTATTTTTCACGTTGCGGCAGTTGACGAATCTGTTGGAGACTTTCTCTTAAAGAGAGTCAATCTTAGTTTAGTTATTTTATGATGAGTGCTATGTTTGTTTACTTGGTTTCTTCTTCGTCTTTTTTTCTTTTAGTTGTTGTGTGCTTTCTTTCTTGTTATATTCACCCCTTATTGATTTTTAATATGCTGTATTGGAAGTTCTCTAGGTGATTTCATTTGTACTATGAGAGAGTCTTTATACCCGAGTATGAGGAAACAATAAGTTAAAAAGATGGTTGTGTAGTATTGACCTTCTAGACGCATGTCTCGCTTGGTTGACACAAAGATCCTGTCTAGAGTAGATCATTTTGAGAGTGTTATTTGCTACGAATATTCGTTACGTTGACAGTATTTTCAATATGGGTCAATGACTATAGGGATCTTTTGTCTAGAACCTTCAAACCTATTTTTATGACCTCTATATAGAATCCAAGTCAATGGTTTTGTAGTGTTAACCTTTTGAACATATGTCTCGCTTGGTTGGCACAAAGACCTTACTTAGAGTATATATCTCATTGATGATATTATTGACCTACAAGTATTCCTTACACCAGTAATATTTTCAAATGGGATCCATGACTCTATGAGCCATTTTATCTCAAGTATACTAAAGTTTATGAAATAAGGATGATGTTAGGCTCAGTCAAAATTCAATATAATTAGATAATTCTTGTTTACAGTGCTATTGAATAAAGTAGTTATTAGTCAATAGTCGTGTTATAGGAAGATAACAGATGCATGAATTAGAAAAATATAAGAAATTGTGAAAGAGGGAAGAGTAAGTTGAATGCGGGGCACCATATATCCCAAAGGCAGGAAGAACTCGCATTACTCGTGTAATTAGCCAAACAAGACCGAATTTTACACGTTACATCGTTTTAGTCCGTAAAACAATTATTTCTCCGCATGAAAAGTTCTATCAATTTGATTCGTGCCTGTATTTTATTCAGCATTTGTTAGATAATGATTTGTTTGGGGACCCTATTCCTCGACTTATCTTAGTGTTGGCATTTTTCCTTCTTGGACTTCGGCTCTTCCTTTTACCAAAAACACTTCCTTTTACCAAAAACAAACATTTTTTTATACATTTGTATCATATTAGTGTTCTTCTTTATTTTACTTCATTTACATTTTTTCAGTTTAGTAGTTCGAAACATTAAAAAGTGTGCATTTAACACTCTTTAATTGAGTTAAAGAACTCATAGTTATATGACAAAGATCCTTCTTCAATGTAATTGCTTGAAAATAGAAGTTTAGAGTTATTTTTGAATTTCAACATGAGAAAGATATGTAGTTAAAAAAAAGTTAAATTTTCTTGAATTTGAGGTTGCTTGTATAACTTGGCCCTCTCACACAAAAGAATATCAAAGACCTTAACCCTTTCTACAATGATCTGGCTAGCTAACTATCTGCTAGTTGTTTATAGAAGATGGCCATCACACGAGAAATTTAATTTCACAAACAATTGTCATTGAAACTTTAATTATCAACACATCAAGATGACATAGTCTCAATTTATAAGCTTCGACCTTTAACAACTGCAAATGAAAAAAACATAATATATAGTCCATATTTACATGAATCATGTATTTTCTCTATGAAAGTGTCTTCCAATTAAACTCACATTCATTATTGCAGGATCAGCAGAAGCAAATGGATTTGGTGGCATACTTAACTTACCTCCATCTCCTTCCAACATATGAACAACAACTTGCATTGAAGGACGATCCACCGGGTGCCACTGAATACACCAAAGTCCCGCAATCGCAAGTTTCTTTGCTATTTTCGCGTATTTCTCCACCTCAATATGTTCACTCAAATCATCCCCTTTCTCTAGTAAATTATAAATCCATTCCGGAAAATATCCTAAACCACTTCTATCTACAACATCGACATTTTGTCTTCCCCCGACCATCTCAAGCAACAACATTCCAAAACTATAAACATCAGACTTATACGACACGTTCCCAAAGTTTCTAGAAAAAACTTCTGGTGCTATGTAACCAATAGTCCCCCTAGCTGCGGTCATGGAAACCGCACTTTGATCCTTCGAACAAAGCTTAGCCAAACCAAAATCAGATATCTTGGGAGTGAAGTTATTGTCAAGTAAGATATTATGCGGCTTTATATCAAAATGAAGTATCCTTTGGTCACATCCTTGATGGAGATATTCAATCCCTTTCGCTATTCCAAGCGCGATTTCTTGTAACTTCTCCCAACTCAAAAAATGGTTTCTAAAATCTGTCGTGGAAATGTATTTCTGCAACGAACCATTTGGTAAATACTCGTAAACAAGCGCTCGCTTGTGTCCGTCCGCGCAGAAGCCAACTAAGTGAACAACATTAACATAATGAATTTGACTCATTGTTCCTACTTCATTGATGAACTCAGGTCCGTTTCCTGTGGATGCTTTGAGAAGCTTGACCGCGACATATATGTCGCTAGATAGTTTACCTTTGTACACCGTTCCGTACGCTCCTTGTCCAAGTTCGTTCTTGAAATTGTTTGTGATCCTTTTTATGTCTGAATAGGAATATCTTGTAGGTTTCAATGCTCTATAGTCTTCTAAGAACTTTTCTATTCTTGCTTCATTTTCTTTGTCTTTTTGAGTTGTGTAAAGAACACGATATAACACTATGACTAGTAGTAAAATTCCAAGGCATGATAGTATTGGTACTGCACAAATCAGAGTAAACAATTAATCAAAATTTTATAAATATTTTACATTGTCTATCAAATACAACCAACAAATAATTTTTTTTTGTAATTTGTCGACAGTGTAAAACCTTTTACAGTAACACGATTTGTGAGTAATTGTTACCTAGAATTTCCATTTTTCTCCCTGCTCCTGCAAAAAAAATAAAATCAAGAACCTTTTAATTATAGATTTGGTTTCTTATTATTTTTATATAAGATTTTTCATTTTGAAATAGGCCAAATTATAGAACAAAATATACCTTTAGATTTGTTGACATTTTTGTAACATTCATGTTTTGTTTCACTTTGATTGCCACAACTTGTATCCCATCCTAAAACAAAATCATCACCATGGTTTAAAACAACATCTTCTGGAACAAAAGACATGTCATATAACTTGGTACAATATGTCAAAGGAACATCCTTAATTTGAAGTGTGGAGTCCAATGCATAAACTTGGTATCCATGAGAAGAAAGACATTTAATGGAAGGGTAATAAGATTGTAAAGCAGTGTTCATGGATGAACAATTGAAGAGTGTATAATTGGAATTTGAATTGGATTTTGAATTGGAATTGTCAATGAAATGAAAAGGAGTGGATGATAGATTGAGTTTTGAAAGGAGTTTTGGAATACATCTATTTTGGTTAGTCACATGAATGTTTTGTGACTTGTAATCAATTTTGTTGACAATAAAATTGATTGAAGATGGAAATTTTAGTATGGTTTGGTGATTTTCATTGCATGAAAGATCAAATCCGGTTTTTCCACAGTTTTGTGGTTGAATGTCTTGAAGTCTAAAAGGGTATTGAATTATAGGAGCATCTTTGTGATTACACCTTGTTTCTATGCATTCAGTATTAGGTGAAGCAAGGTTAGTGTAGTAATTTGCACTCAAAATGAAGCAAAAGAATGGAAGAACAAGTGTAGAGTAATTGCTCCACGTTGTGTTAACCATAGTTAACAAAAGTCTTGTTGCAAGTATCAACTAACTTCGATGGTTTGCCTTAATATTACTAGCTCTTTGTATTGAATGTTTGACTTAATATTTTGTGATGTCAACTTAGAACTTCTAGTATTAAATTAACGATAACAATCTCACATCAATCGTAGCTCAATAGTTGACATTTTCACAAAGGTAGCTTAATAGTTGACATTCTCACAGGGCGGTTTATAGTCCAGCGAGTCCGAGCACAAGCTCAGACTCAATTTCTACTTTCTTTGTATTCCCTCTAACGTAATAGCCGATTTTTAGACAAAATCAGAGATAAAATTAGTAAAAACAGAGAGTATAATTAAATAGATGAATAACCAATAGTCCGGTTCCAATCCGATTTTTTTGCCCAAATTATTTAAATTTCTTGGCTCCGCCACTGCATTGACATTACTCTTTCATAAACATTAAAAAAATCCAACCATTGAATTTCAAACACAATTTAGTAATCATATAAACAAAGTTTAATAAAAGTCAACACTATTTGTTACACCTATTAGCCCCCAAACATGCTAGCCCACGTATGAATTTGATGTATAAGTTATAAAAACTAAAAACTAAGAAATTAAACAAACTTTTACACCAATCAAAAATCAAAGTTCAAGAATCATTGAGTTTAGCATATTCGCATAGTAATGGCATCAATTTTTGTCAATGATGTTCCACAGCACAACACCTTACATGAACCTTTTCTCATGTCTCAACTTTTTTATATCACATCGTCTAACATCACATGAACATAATCAAAATTGCAATGTAAGTGTAATACTCACCAAAATCATATCAACTAGTACTATTGACTCCAATTCTTTGTAATATCATTTCAATTTTTCAATCATGTCTTGGAAAATGCTTGTGAACCTAACTCTTATAATGATGCTCTTATACCCTCTTCCTTGCCTAACAGAAACAAATCATCAATGTCTCCTTTCATCTTGTGGCAATATACAAAACATCACCTACCCTTTTCGTGTACAAGGCGAACCCGAAAACTGTGGAGATCCGAACTATGAACTTTCCTGTGAGAACAATCAAACAATACTAAATCTAGACAACGGAAAATACTTTGTAGAATCCATCAACTACAATAACTCCACCATAAGGATAACAGATTCAGGTCTCACCAAAGAAAATTGCTCTTCCATTCCACTCTACACTTTAACAAATGAAAGTTTCACCACTGGAAAACCTTATAGCTTGTCAAATGAGAATAATAACTTAGCAACCGTAGCGTTTATCACCTGTGCAGCCTCGGTTATTTCTCCGAGTTACATGGATACTTCATCTTGTATGAAAGGATTGATCAACTCTTCAAACTATGCTGTATTTGGTGACATGAAAATCTCTGAGCTGGAAGATTCATGCAGCATACATGGTATGGTTATTCTATCAAATTCGAACAAACATGATATCAATGATAACAACCTTTCATATGTGAAAATCCATCAGCAACTTGTTTATGGTTTGGAGCTTTCTTGGAGTGAAATATTCTGCAAAGAATGTCAAGGTAGGGGTTACTGTAAATTGAACAACAAAAATGAGGTCATTGGTTGTTCAAAAGGTAGACCTTGTAATCATGATAATATATCCTCTTTTAAATGTAAGTATAGTATATTTTTCCTTCTCTAACTATATATATACTTTTTGATTGATTTTGTAAATCTTAGAATTCAAATTGAAACTAATTCGACCCGAAAGTAAAATAACAATCTGTTGAAATATTTTGGACCTCCACAGGTGCTTTAAAAGTGGTAATCCATGAAGCCAAAGTTTTGACTCAAGGTCCTCATAAATTAGGCGGTATCATCGGTACGATTTTAAAATAGTACTTAAGTTATGCAGTTCAAATTCATAGTTAATGTATATGGTTTTACTTTTTCAATGCAGGAATAATTCTTCTGATAAGAATCATAGGAGGAATACTATTTATTCCAATGTACATGATATATAAATGGAGAAGGAGGCATTTATCAGCTTATGACTCAGTTGAAGAATTTCTCAAAACTCATAACAATCTCATGCCAATAAGATACTCTTACTCAGACATTAAAAAAATGACAAAAGGATTCAAGGACAAACTCGGCGAAGGAGGCTATGGATCTGTTTACAAAGGACAACTTCGCAATGGTCACCTCGTAGCCATCAAGATGTTAGGAGGAAAGTCGAGAGCGAATGGACAAGAATTCATCAATGAAGTTGCTACCATTGGAACAATTCATCATGTTAATGTTGTACATCTTATTGGCTTTTGTGTTGAGAAATCAAAAAGAGCACTTGTTTATGAGTTCATGCCGAATGGCTCTCTTGAGAAACATATTTTTTCGAGGGAAAAAATGGGTTCGTTGAGTTGTGAGAAAATGTTTGATATCGCGTTTGGTGTAGCGCGTGGAATTGAATATCTACATAGAGGTTGTGACATGAGAATTTTGCATTTTGATATAAAGCCTCATAACATTCTTCTTGATGTAAACTTTACACCAAAAGTTTCGGATTTTGGACTAGCGAAGCTATATCCAATTGACAATAGCATTGTGTCGCTTACGGCTGCAAGAGGAACAATGGGATACATGGCACCGGAGTTATTCTACAAGAACATTGGAGGAGTGTCATATAAAGCAGATGTTTATAGCTTCGGAATGTTGTTAATGGAAATGGTGAGTAGGAGAAAGAACATGAACGAGGGCGAAGATCGTAAGAGCCAAGTTTATTTTCCTTCTTGGGTTTATGACCAGTTTAGTGAAGGGAATCAGATAGAAATGTGGAATGGTACAGAAGAGGAGGAGAGGATATCAAAGAAGATGATAATAGTTGCGTTATGGTGTATACAAATGAAACCTAGTGATCGTCCTTCGATGAATAAAGTCGTCGAGTTGCTTGAAGGAGAAGTCGAGGCCTTAGAAATGCCTCCTAAGCCATTTCAAACTCCAAAAGGAATGCCTGGACAAGGCATTGGACAATTCAGAAATCTACCTTGGTTGTTACCCGGGGAATCTACAAATTCACTTACCATGGTTATAAATAGACGTTAAACTATATACAACATATTTGGAAATACGATAAAATTTATTTGTTTTTTAAACACACGGTTTTAAGAGGATTGATTTTACGAGCTAAAAAGAAGTAGTGACACAGTTTATTGTCCCCTTGCATTATATTTCTGTATTGCTCTATTTTTGTTTAAAATTGATATAACACACGCTTAGCTATAATAATATACTTTGTTTGCATCTATAGTGTTAATGTTCTTCCTTATTCTTGATCTATTATTATGTAACAAGATGTATGAATTCCTTGTGTTTAAGTCGAGCTCTAGCCCTGTTATGAAAAAGGACAGAAACTCATATGTCTATAAAGAAAACGATTTTGGTAAGATAAAGGATGAGTATAGTCGTGTCGTGCTATAGAGATCAGTAACTCAGCAAATCCATAACCTTATTTCTATAGTACATTAGTACACCTTGATAAATCACATAGGAACAATGCAAATATCCTTGATTATATTTTGTGTGACTGCAAAATGAGTTGTTGTTAAGTATTTTGCAGGACCTCATATACTGATAAGCATTTTGCTTAGTTACAAAATCATGAACATATATAATATAGATATGCATTTTATTTTACTAAAATATATTAAATAAAACAAAGATATACAAATTAAATAGTCTCGTTCTATCAGAAGTATATATTAGTGTATATTATAGTAAATAAATAAATAAAATAATGAAGTAGTCGTCTATCCATGTGAAAATATAGTTAAAAATAGTAAATAAATATAGTATATGATGGTATATATATATATATATATATATATATATATATATATATATATATATATATATATATATATATATATATATATATATATATACAAATTAAATATTCTCGACTCATTGAAAATGTATATTTCAGTAGAAAAATTAAAAGAAATAATTAAATAGTCATTTGCTCGTACGTTCGCACAAGTCACACAATCTGTTATAAATAGTAAATAGTAAATAAATATAATTATTATTTATTTTATTCATAAATATGAAAATTTTAATAAAATATATTAAATAAAATCAAAAAAATAAAAATTAAGTAGTCTCGGATCAGCTACTAAAGAGCTCTTCCGTACAGGCGATTTTGGGGCGATTTGGGGCTTAGGGTTTCTGTCCTCACCATGGTGGGTGGTGGCCTCCACCGCAATGAAGAATGGAAGGTAGCTGTTGTCACCATTTTCGACAATGGATTCCAAGATGGGATTCATTCCTTGCTAATGTCTTCAGGTCGGGTGTTGTGAGGGAATCCGACATTGTTTCTATTTACTTCTCGGAATTCCCGGAGAGGTGCAACGCCAAGGAGTTTCACGAGTTGTTTGGGGTGTATGGGTATGTAGTAGAAATATCGATTTATCCTCGTAGGAATAAGCTTGGCAAAAAGTTCGGGTTTGCTCGTTTCAGGAACGTGGTTGACGCGAGAATGCTTGCGGTGAGTCTCAACAATGTGATGGTGGATGATAGGAAGATTCACGCTAATCTTCCGAGATTCGAGCGTCCAAAGCCTGGTTTCCCTCATGCAAATGGTGAGTATAAAAGTACAAGAGTACATTGTGCCCTCTACTCTCTAGATTGGCATAAGGACAAACCTTTTTATACTATTGTCTACTAGTCTCACCATGATCGTTAGGAACAATACAACTGTGTTTGTATTTCCTATTCTATCCTCCAACAGATATCTTCTTTTCAGCTATAAAATAAGTACTTGGAAGAATTTGAAATTAACTAATCAGTTCAACAAAACTACATCAAACCGCTGCAAAAACTCTATATAGAAATTCTTTGTATAGTTTTGTAAATAAGCAAGTAGTTTTTGTTTGTATCTTGCTATCAACACTTTTGTGTTGCTGTACTTAAACTTGTATAATCTGTTTTGTAGATGCATCTTGTAAACATAACACATGAATTCAACTTTTGACTTGATTGTTCCTTGAGTGACTAGGTGAAGGCCTGAATACTCCAGAAGTCATTAAGTTGATTGTTCCTTGAATGACCAAGTGAAGGTTTGTAGACTCAAGAAGACATTGACTGCTTGTCTTTGTGGTTTGCAATAAGGATCAACAGACTTATTAAGGGTTCCAATAGGGTTTATCGAACTTATTATGGTTGTCTGTAACCTGGTTGATTATAGTGGATTAAGTTCTTGTGTATAAGGAAAATCACGTTGCGGGGTGGATTGGAGTAACTTAGGTAACAATGTATCGGGATAAATATAATTGTGTTCATCTATTTTTATTCACTTGTTATCTTTGTGTTTTGTGTAGCGATAAGGGGAACTGGGATAATTCCTCGTGTTCATTTATTTTCCAGCACTTCATATTGCTAAGAACATATCATTTTCATTTCTAAATAAAATTAAGATCACATCGCAAAAAACAAGAAAAATCGGGCAACCTTAATTCACCCTCTCTTAGGTGGCATATCATAGATACATGTTTCACCTGGAAGTGACTGAGTGAGTATTGGGGGTGTGACCACATTTTTATTCGAATGCTCAAATGCATATTCACATTCTAGTGTTCGCTCAAATTTTTCCTTCTTCTTCAATAACTAGTAGAAAGTCAAAGCATACTGGAAAGATTTTGAAATGAACTTGTTCAAAGAAGTCAAAATATCATTCACCTTTTGGACCTCCTTATTGGAGGTCAGAGTGTTTGTTAATTCGTATCACTACATCACCTTTTTTGGAGTTTGCTTCAATTTCTCACTCAGTTAGGCAGAAGCCTAATAATAATAATAATAATAATAATAATAATAATAATAATAATAATAATAATAATAATAATAATAATAATAATAATAATAATGATAATAATAATAATAATAATAATAATAATAATAAGATTGATAATAATAATAGCCCGTCATCACTCCTAAAGTGCAAGCCTATTTTAATGTGACTGGTAATGTAAAATGTAAAATAGGAGATTTTGAGAGCTAATAATTTTGATGAAGGTCCCATCCCCTTCAAATACTTGAGGATCCCTCTCTCTATTAAAAAGCTGACAGTGCAAGATTGTATGGTTTTGGTTGATAAAATAGTGAATAGAATCAAGAATTGGAGTTCTAGATTGCTAAGTATGGCTGGTAGAATCCAACTTATTAAAAGTGTGTTGTTCTCTATGAGTAACTCTTGGTTGCAGAGTCTTCATATGCCTACGCAAATTGTGAAGAAGGTTGAAGCCATTTGCAAAACCTTTTTATGGGTTGGTTCAAAGGTTATTTCTCGTAAATCCCCGATTGCATGGAAAAAGAAGTGTGCACCTATAAATAAAAGGGGATTAACATCATTGCTCTTCAAGAATTTAACAAAGTTTATACGCTGAAAAATCTATGGAACTTGAATAAGTAGGCAAATAACCTTTGGATTAGATGGATTCGTAGCTACTACTCCAAAGGGCAAGATATCATGATAGTGTCTGTGAGAAATGCTGCTTCGTGGATCATCAAAATTATTTTGAATCTTAGACCTATGATTGCTAATATGCAAGTGTGGAATACTATGATGATGCATGCAAAGTTTAGTACAAGGAAAATATATCAGAAGATGCACGACCATGACTAGGAGGTGATATGGAAGTTTATGCTGATGAGGTATGTTGTTAGAACTAGATCCATCCATGCTCCATGGATGGCGTGCCATGGGATCTTACCCACTAAAGAGATTTGGTTTGTTGCACAATGATGAATGCAATTTCTGCAGGGAAATGAACACCCTAGACCATCTCTTTTATGCATGTAGAGGGATTAAAGAGATCTAGGAGCGCATTCTAAATTGGGTGGATAGTGCTCATAGCCCAATGGTGTGGAAAGATGAAATTACTTGGATGATTAACATAAGCAAGAAGAAGGGCAACAAGAGTAGAATTCTATAGTGTGCCTTTATTGAAACCTTATATGAGTGTTGGAGATTTTGCAATGAGAAGTGTTTTGGGGAAAATTCGTGCCATCAAGTTACTATATCAAAGATAATGGATGTTGAAGCAACTCGATTTTCAAAAATCTTTTTAATTCTCGAAAACAGTGAAATCGCCACCTAATTTTATTTGTTCCAAAAGGAACGGGAAAATATAGATAAAACCCCAAACAAACGGATAAGACGGTCTACGACCAAAAAAGTGGAATCGGGAGTCGGTTATGTAAGAGGAAGGTATTAGCACCTCTTACATCCATCGTACTCGATGGGACCCGTTTAATTCTAAGTGTGTGTGTGTATTCGCTAATCTCTAAGTTATAATCGAAAAAGAAACGGAATTTGTTTATTATTATTTTGAGTTTGGCACGGTTTCGGAACCGTGTGCCTACGTATTCCCTTGTGCAATGGGAAAGTCAAAACTCCGTAGTTCCTCTTAAAAAGGTTTTAATTGGTTGCATTGATTTTATCTGAAAAATCATGCGTTTAGACATTTCAAATACTTTGAACTAGGACTTGTTTGTTTGTTTGAAAAGCTTAAGTCCTCGTTTGTATTTGAAAGCGACTCTTTATCGAAAAAGAGTTTAATGATCGCATATGAGCGATAAAAAGAGTTTGAATGAGTTATTTTGTTTTTATGTGGGAGACGAGTATCAGACCATAAGCGTTCAACGACCAACGCCCCAATTACTCGGATGAGTGGACAGAAACATCCGAATCATCTTTTTCTACCCAAAAGTTTTATTAAGAAAAGTGAGGTGAAACATGGTTCACGTTAATTAAATTCAATTAAAGACACCAAGCATACGGTCGAGGGTTGATACTGGACTGACTACCATATGCTTGGGAGGAGGAAGAGATAGAAATTTATTTAAGAAATTATTTGAAAAGAAACCCGACGTTGGATCGGGGTTTAGAACTTTAATTGCGAAAGTGTTCTGATACGCGTGCCGAGATGGAATGGAAGCGGGTTATGATTAATCAAGTATATGGACTTGATTAACCTCGTGAGGATAGGTGCTCTTACCCCCAACCATGAGACCCTGGTGCATGGTGATTGGTATATAGACCAATGTTGTTTCGGGTTATGATCGATTAAAGCAACAAGGGCTTTAACTGATCTCGTGAGGATGGCCATGCCCATCCCCAACTATGAGACCCTTTAGGAAATTGACATATGAGTCAATCAAAGCGGAATCGAATTGATTTTAATTTTGAATTGTGTGCAGAGTGTACAATGGTGAATAATTGCTGAATGAATAAGTAAACAGACAAAAATATCATACAATACAATCGGAAATTTAAATAATTATTGGAGATGATCTTTTCTGTTTGATGAAAAAAATCGGCTAATAATTTAATCGATAAATCATCAAACACAAACTATCAGATCCAATGATTACTTAGTACATCGCACAAAAATATTATTTACGAAAAATAAATTAATTGAAAAGATAAGTTCGAAATAGCACGGTGGTGAGTAAGAAAAAAAAACCATCGATCTTTGACGGTCCGTAATACCTCCGTGCTATAATCGAGCACAATGCTTCCACGCCAAAATGTTCCGACAGTCCCAAAAAAATAATAATAATACCACATATATATGATAGCTAATAGTAATATATATTATTCTTATTATTTCTTTTTTTTTAAAATAAAATTATTTAAGAATAACAAGATAAAATAAAAGATAAAAGATTTTTTTCTGAAAAAACAAGGTGGTGACACTTGTCACCACCAGAAACACTATTATGAAAAACAAATAAATTAAAATAAAAATAGTTTTTATTTATTATTATTATTATTTTTTTTTTTTTAAAAAAAAGAAAAAAAGGAGAAGAAGTTAGAAACAACACACTCTGGGTCTTTCTCTCTTCACACATTCCTCACTCTCTCACGCGTCCCCTCTCGCCGCTCTCACAAACCCTCGTCGCCTCTTCACCGCGATTCCTCACCGGGCTGGTTTTGTTTGGCCGCGATTCTCACTCTGTCTCTCTTTCTCACCGTCGCCGCCGCTCTCTGTTTCTCTATCGCCGTCGCGATCATCCCTGCCTCTCTCTCGCCGTCGCGATCTATTGCATGTTAGTTTCTGATGTTTGTTTTGATTTCTGTGTTTGGTACAGGCTGTGAATGGAAAGGAAGGAACCCCAGGCTTGGCCGATTCCGGCGACGGTGGGTATACCTGAGCTTTGGAGACGTGTCAGTGTGAAAGCTTGCTTCCTAACCTTGTTCCGGGTGAGACCGTTCTTCTTCACTCTTCTTCTTTCTCGCTTCAAAATATAAATTTCTGAGAAATAAAACTGAAGGCGTTAGGTTAGGGGAAATGATGACATGCTGTTTGATCTGTTTGGCGTTTATGTTTCTGGGATTTTGGTGTTCTTGTTGGTTGGTGTTTAACTCATTTTCTTTCTCTCTTTCTCTGCTGCCTGTGTCGGTGTTTTGTTGATAAGAAGAGATACTGCACTTTAATTTTCGTTTGGTTTGAAACTTAGAACAAAAAAACTGCACTTGGTTCTTTCTTTTTGGTCTGATGTTGGTTGAATGTGAACTGTCCTCTGAGAGTTTTTCTCTGGTGTGGCTTTGGAAGGTAGAACAGGATGCTATGATGGTTTTTGGTTTTGGTTTCTGTTCTTTGAAAAAACTGATGTCCTTATGGTTTTTCTCTTGGCTTCTTTTAAAACTGATCAGAACAGATGCTCCTTTGTCCTGTAGCTTGGTGAAAATGATATCTTGAAAACTGATGCTTTTTGATCTTTGCAATACCTCTTGGAGCAGTCTTTTTTCTCCTTTTGGAACTGTCTCATTTGATTCCCTTTCCCTTTTTATGCTTAACATATGCTGGTCTTCTCTCTTTCTTGATATTGTATCTTCCTTTAAAGAACAGATATTACTCTTTCTATGATATGTTGCTACTGCTATTATGTTGCTTGTATTGCTTAGTTTACTCTTTTGGCTTTGCTACTGCTAGCTTGTATATAGTCTCTGCTGCTGCTGTGTTAACTTTGACTATATTGATGCCTGTTGCCTTGCTGCCTGTTGGGATTAATTGGACTGTTGGATTAAACTATAGCTTCTTGAACTGTTGGGTTAAATGAACTGTTGGGTTAAATGATGACTGTTGCCTCGATTTGCTTCTTTGTTTTCTGTTTGTGGGAATCGAAACCGTCGCTTTATTATGCTTGCTTGTGAACCGGTTAGCCATGATTTGCAAGCAAGCCGTTCCCGATGATTAATCTTTAAGATTACGAGGCTTATCAATTAACACGATTCCGCCAACGCCTAATGATGATCCTTGACAAACAATTCTTTTAATAATTTCGCATTTTGTTTCATTTTGTTTTGCTTCTAACTTGATTTTCCTTTGTTTCATGTGGCTAATTGGTACGCTTGAAGAGGAAATGGCGAAGGAAAAGGCTTGCAAAAGGGTAGGCCATATGGAGCTTGAAGATGGAGCACCCAAAACCAAATTCTTTGTAGTTAGGCATCATTTTTTAGGAAATTTGAATTGTAACTCAAAATTAGAATTGACATTGTAAGAAGTTTCAAACATTTTGGTGAACTTGTATACTTCAATTTTGAAATACTCTTGTACCAAAAGTTTGGTAATTTGAATAAAAACAAACTTGGTTTGAACATTCTTTGATCCTTGAATCGTAACACAATCATCCCATGCTTGTAATAACTTTGAAATGTTGATAAAATTGTTCTCATAGTGAACTTTGAATGGAACAAATCTTGGCAAAACTTTCCAAAGCTTGTAAGAATTCTTGAATGAACTTGTAACGTGTTTAGAACATTTGAATGAAACTCGCATTTGGATGGTGTTTAAAATTCAATTTACCAATGTTGATACAATAACTTAGGACTTGAATTGAATTTATCTCTTGAGCGTTTGGCGGCCAACAAGATGTTAAAAATCGACAATTCTATCTTGTATTATTCCTTAAGTAGAATTCAAAATTTCCTTTGAACTCAAACTTGAAAGAAACCCAAAAATGGAGTAATTGAAATCATAAACCATGAATTCCAAAAAAAACTCAAAACCATGAATCTTGACAAATTATTCGTTTCAAGTCGTTTGAAACAACTTGAACCGACATTCCAATTAATCTTGGTGGACACAAGAAATAAAGCATGAACGAATGTTCCAAGAATATTTATGGCAAGGAGGGTAAATTTTGGGGTGCGACAGTTGCCCCTATTCAATCATCTTAGACCTAGTAAGTGAGGAAAAGCGACAGCTTTCGAACGTTCGAGGTGGAAGAGGATTGAATACCAGAGAACCCCAAAGATTTGCCCTATGCGGGAAACCGATGTCACAAAAGAAAGTGGATAACATATCTTGACTACGGAGCCGGGAAAAAACGCTTGAAGAGAAAACTTGCTAACCATCAATGGAACGCCTTAACACAACAGTGCCCAATGAGAAATAATTAGGAGATTTCAACAACACTGGGGATAACCGTGTAACCGAAATGAGTTTAACAACAATTTTAACGAAAATGCTATGAGAATAGAAACGAATTTCTCAAGCGAAAAGAAAAACAATATATTAAGAATTTGACATGATTGGGAACTTAACAAAGAGTTCCCTGATAATTAAGGAATACCTGGAGACCTTAAACAAAATTGAAAAATGACACGATTGAGAACTTAACAAAGAGTTCTCTGAACTAAGGAATACCTGGAGACCTTAAACAAAATTGAAAAAAGACACGATTGAGAACTTAACAAAGAGTTCTCTGAACTAAGGAATACCTGGAGACCTTAAACAAAATTGAAAAATGACACGATTGAGAACTTAACAAAGAGTTCTCTGAACTAAGGAATACCTGGAGACCTTAAACAAAATTGAAAAATGACACGATTGAGAACTTAACAAAGAGTTCTCTGAACTAAGGAATACCTGGAGACCTTAAACAAAATTGAAAAATGACACGATTGAGAACTTAACAAAGAGTTCTACGAACTAAGGAAATACCGAGACCTTAAACAAAATTGAAAAATGACACGATTGAGAACTTAACAAAGAGTTCCCTGATTGACATGATTGAGAACTTAACAAAGAGTTCCCTGATTGTTGATTGAGAACTTAACAAAGAGTTCCCTGATTGCTGATTGAGAACTTAACAAAGAGTTCCTTGATAATTAAGGAATACCTGGAGACCTTAACAAAGATATATGGCTAGAACAATATCGGAATTGTTGGTGCACGAAAGTGCGAGGAGCCATGGCATGCTGAATGTCTTTGACCGTGTAACTTCTGAGTTACCAGCAGAACAAAATCAATAGCGCGCCCGAGAATACAATTCTCTGGGGATAAACAAAACAATATCCAGCACACCGACGTGATATAGATGTTTATGAAGTCGGTAAATCTTGTTTCGACGTTTACGATGAGAGATCTTCGAACATGTACGGACATGTTGAACAACTTCGAGTTGACAAGATCTTCAATTGTATGAGATAGCTCTACCGTTGATAGAAGAATCGATTCGTGTGGTGAAAAACTTCTAGGGTAATGAGCTTCAATTTGCTGACATTGTATGGACAATGCGTTGTAGCAAGTGGATATGTGGATCAACGTCTGAGTTGGAGAAATATCCTGAGATAGAATAAACATCCCGCCGGTGGATATTTATTTGTTGAGCATTGATGACTTCGGGAAATAACGCACGAAGTTCAAGTAGTTTTCTGAGAACAACTCAGAGGAGCATATTGCAGAAGTTGCCAATAGAATTTGCTGAGAAGATTCTTGTCTGAAAGAAATCTTTGAAAATACCAAGAATGATGTTGTAGTAATCTTTTCTGAAGGAGACTCACTTGGGAGTAAATTAAGCTTCACTGGGGAAACTTCGTAAGGAACCCATGTGGAAAATTCGCTGGGGATTCCCGGTTGAATAATTTTGCTGACATTAGAGTCCTTCTGAAAGATACAACTGTTTCGCTGGGGAAGACATCTCGATTGGAGAAACCAACAGTCGTTGAGATCCATACAGGTATATAACTTGTGCTTGTAGAAAAGAGGATAATTTTGTCGTCTGAGAACGAATCCTTCAATTTGATCCTTACGAGGATATTTACAATTTCAGTTGAAAAACCTGCAAAACAAATAGCCGAAGCTGATGCATGAGTATGATATGCATGATATGATTTTTTCTAATGCAAACAGTATATGATTTCCTGATACTGTTGAGAGAAGGAAGACATCACTGGGGAATCCAATTGAACGATCTTGTTGTCATAAGAGTTCACTAGGGAATCCAATTGAACGATCTTGTTGTCATAAGAGTTCACTGGGGATGATCGATCACTTCTATGGGGAAGAGACTTCACTGGAGAATTGACATTACTGTTGATTTTCTGTCACCCAAGCGTTCACCTGGCACTGGGGAGAAGAACTAAGTTGTCGTTGAGAAAAGTCTTATGCTTTTAATGGGGTACCTTAAAAGAAACTCTATAAAGAAGTTCCATTGATACAAGAGTTCGCTTGGGGAAACCCAATCACTCTGGAATGGATTCAGTTCGAGAATCATCATCGTTGTAGACCAATTATGATCGAGCCCTCAAACTTGTGATCGGAAAAACTAAATTTGTCATTCAAAATAGTCTTCAAATTATGATTCTGCTGAGAAAAATCACTAGCCGATCTTGAAACATCCCAAGTCTTGGCTGAGGTTTATGAATGAATGTGCTATGTAGTATATGATATGAATGCATGAATAAATGAATGCCTGAATATACTGGTTAATGCACTGGCTATCAAACTGAATCCTCGACACCGTTAGTCCGGAGGATAAAAGAACATGGCACAACAAGATGATTGACCAAACTCCAAATGTTGAATTGCCGCTGGAAGGGCTGCAATGCTAATTCTTGTAGAAAGAAGAATAGCAAACTCCTGAATTGATCAGATAATGATGATGAAAGACATGCCCCCATGCGTGGGAATGCAGCTGCATTAGATTTTGCGCTTCAGAATCTCAATATGCCCCGGTCTGGTAGACCTTCTAGAAATCTTTCCCGAAGCAATACTTTACTGATCGTCAGTATTTCAAAGGAACTGGATATTCTGATATGGGAATATCATGCCTCGATAGGAGCTTTGAAGATACTTCGACAAACGCCTCGGAGTTATCGAATCTTAGAGTGATGGACTTCACGTAAATGGACGACATGCCCCAGGGTGAACATTGGAGAGACTCCAACGTCTCGAAGTAGTTACTTCAGATGAACCTTTTCAGCAAGCTTGCTTTAGAATGAATCCCGAAGGGACTTCTACATCTCGAGTATTTTCCTCAGATTGACTGCATCTGACTAAGGAGCTATGCAAACATAGGGAACACCTGCTCCAGGACGAGCTTTGAGAGAGACCTCCATGTCTCGAAGTAATTGCTTCAGGCTGACTGATTCTTGAACGGACACTTGCTCCAATTAAGAGAGCTTCACCATTATGAAGTAACTACTTCAGATCAACAACAAGTGAGCGACTAACTTGATGGAATGAGAGCTCCTTTTTTAGAAGGCTTCAATGTGTCGAAGTATTTGCTTCGAATTGATTTGAACTAAACGATTAGTTCTGTAGAGATTGGAGTGAAATGCCCCCACTTTATAGCCTTAGAGAGACTTTCACGTCTCGAGGTGATTGCTTCAAGTTGACTGAAACATGGAACGACGGTTGTCCCAGGCTAACTGCTCTTTTGAGAAGGACTAACTCAACTGATGATTGCTCTTTAAGGATTTGCCCCCAGATTGGCAGAAATTCGAGGAGCTGAATTTCGATTTGATTGCCCCCAAATTAACAGAATCTTGAGAAAACAACTTGTGATATGCTCAAAGGAATCCTTAAGCGTCCTGCCCCTTGATACAAATAACTGCTAACTCAACAGAAATCAAGTTTCTCTTCTTTGGACAGAGTTAAACTCTTCACTGACGTTCATTATGAGACCTTATTTAATGTCCAATAATTGTTCTACATGTAGAAAGAGTGTTTATTGTGACAATTATAATGCAACATTTATGCGTCTTGAAGTTTTGTATGAAAAACAATATGATTTTTTTGTGAGTGAAACACTTTTAGAGTGCAACACTGAAAACTTTTTTTTGAAAGATAAGACGGGCATATGATACCAACACAGATACTTAACACACACTGTAGGAGTCAGGTAAACGCGATCTCTTCGTTATATGCTTTTGAATGAACCCATGCTTCAATTAGGAATTTTAAGGGTTGTAACGTGGTTTGGTTCACAAGTTTTTAGAAAAAAGGATTTTTAGGCTCAAAATATTTGGTGCCCGCCCATTCTCCATGATGTCCTTCAGTCCTAAGTTCAGCTATCTTGATACGAGCCTTCATCTCTCGAGAGGCGTTATGATGGTTGAGGAACCAATATGAGGTTTCTTGGACACGACAGTCACCCATCTTGTCTTGGGTGTATAAACCACACGACTTGTTCTTTGTTGAGAATTATTTGTAATCCTTTTTTTTTTTGCCTTCCGGGCTTTTCCTTTCCGTGACTTTTGCCTAAGCGACTTATTACTAAGTTTTGACTTAGCGGGCTTTTTGTCTTTTCTATTCATTTTTTGAACAAGTCATGGATTTATACACAACCTTTGATTTGTTAAAGTGATGGTGACTGTCTGAGTCCTTAGGCAGATGAGGGATAACTGTTATGGTGTCGTCATCTATTGACCTTTCTGATGTGCGAGAGATACCCAACATGGTATCATTCTCCTTTGATGCACACTATTGATAGATGGAGGTCGACTACTGTGGTTTTGACCTTTCTCAACCTTTTGAAGGATAGCCATTGTTGTATCCTTTGATGCACACTTTCTTGATGAGTTCTAAACGCTCGATCAGATTAACTGAACACTACCCGCCCACAGGGTAAAAATGATGAGGGTTTTTTCTGAACAGAAAAGAAACTCCTACTTCAAGGCTCAAGGGGGCTAACGATGGTTTATCTCCCTTATAACTCCGGTGTTTGGGGATTTGAAACAAGGCCTGTACATCATAAGCAGGGTTCTACTCAAAAGCGCACATTCAGAGAGCTAACGTTTTTTCAACTATCGTCATCCTCCCTCCAATCTTTGCCTAGGCGAAAGGATTGGTAACGTTGGTATCAAAATGCTCGCAAATCATTTAAAGAGTGATAACGAATGGATTGAGTGACAACGAATGGATTACTTCAAGACAAACATACTCATTGCATTAAGATAAAAACAAACAAGTTTCTACATGCAAACAAAGTTTAAACAATTAAACAAGATACACATGAAAATGCAGTAAAGAAATAAAAGACTGTCATTGTTGAGGAGACTTGGGCTCCGTCTTGACTTGTTGATTTAGATGACTTTCAATAGTCTTGTTTTCACTTGAGTACCGGGTTTCCCTTCAGAAACAGATTTCCTCCTTGAAGAGTCAAGTACTTCTGGTCAATCAACTGTTGAACTTTGGCTTTGTAAGGATTTCAATCCTCTGTTGAGTGTCCTACCGTACCAGCATGGTAACCACATCGCGCGTTATGATCATAACCAAGCGGGAATGACTTTGGTGGTTCAAGAAATTTAGGAACCACCAAAGAACTTTGAACCAGATATGGCAGAAGTTGACTGTAGGTTACTGGAATTGGATCAAGAGGAGCATTCCTTCTTTCTAAATTATTCTGAGGCACAGTTTGATTTTGAGATTTCTGACTCTGAAGTTGAGGAAGATCAGACAAAAGTTGTTGATGCAAAGACTCGAAAGATGGTAAGGGAGGATAATGAGTTGGTGTTGCAACCGACTTCCCTTTGCTTGAACTTGAGATATCTTTGTTGAAGGTTACCACCTTTTCTGAAGTGAACACCTGGTCTACTTCATCACTATTCTTCAAAGTTTCAACTTCTTCTTGGTAAGCAATTGTCCCAATGAGTTTTGGAAGTTCCTCAAAATTGCTATGATTAGACCTTGCAAGCAAAATGTCTAAGCTCGATCTATTCTGTTTGAAAAACAGAATCTTATCATCAATTAGCTCTTGAACTGTGCATTTGAAGGCGAAACAAAACTCAGTTTCATGTCCTGCAAAGTTAGCATGAAAAACACATCTGACACTCTCATCAAACCAAGCTTTAGCAACCCCTGGTACTGGCTTCAACTCCCTTGGTATCACAATACCACTCTGAATCAAGCAAGGCAATAGTCGAGAATATGATATCGGAATTGGCTGAATATCCTGTTGAGCATATCGACGGTAATGCTGATTTGGCTCCTTCTTCTTCGATCGGGGAGTAAGCAATTATTGTTGTCGAGGAATCTTCGAAGGTGAAGGCCGTGGATGATACTCAAAAGGATGATTTTGACCTGGAGAGTTTGCTACGTGCGGATGTCCTTGACCCATGGAGACATCAGATGATAGAGCAGCAACCAAACTTGTGGAGATTGGTGTGGTGTTGCATTCTCTTTTCAACACAACTTGCAAGAGATCCATGACCAGACTCATCTGACTCTTCAAGTGCTTAACTTCTGCTTTCAATAGTTCCTGACCATGTTGAAGCTCGTCTATAGCCCTCTGAGACATCCTTGGAGTTCTGAACGTGCGTCGAGTAGACAGTTTGATATTTTCTGGACAGAAGAGATGAACTGAGTTTTTTTCTGATGAAGATGAAATGCATGATAATGCATGAAGGAATGCAAATGTAATATAACTGCACCACATGTAAGAATGCGATGTAATGTAATAGTAACGCATGTAAGAATGCGATGTAACATAATAGTAACGCATGTAAGAATGCGATGTAACGGTAATGCATGTAAGAATGCAACATGATGGTAATGCATGTAAGAATGCAATGTGATGCGATACATATTGATGTTGTGCGTAAAATCACATGTAAAGTTAAACAGACAGGGGTTTAAAAGGACGGTCGGACATGGTTTCAATGTCTACCCAACAATTCCCCCCAGGATGGCTCTTAGGGTTTTTGATACAACGAACACAAATTCTCGTGCATCGCAAAAGATACTTGCAACGCTACATAATTTTTTTCAAGAGAATTTGGTTTGAGGGAGAGTTACGTATTAACCGAATAGACAAAGCAGGTCTAACGATATGACAAACGTAACCCTCAATACCGGGATCTGAATGGGGTGTTCAAAATCATTGATCCCAACTTGGGTGTATCATTTTCACCGCAAATAAATTTGTGATTAGATGATATATCCAAGAACGTCTCATTTGAGCATTCTTAAAACCTACAGGTTAGGTTTCCTTAAAGGTCCAAAACTAGGGGAAAAATCCCTTATAACAACACTATCGTCAATGCAAAAATAACTTGCAATCGACGATAATGTCTTCGAAAGAACCTCCCCTAGGTGTGGTCTTCGCACCAACTTACAAGACATTTCCGTCTAGCAAATCAATACTACGCAACCACTCTAATTTATGTGTTCTATAGCCTTGGTAGTGGGCTTTTCCTATAATCCCATCCATCATTCCCACACAACAATAATATATCAACAAGGTAATAATTAAAGCGATAGGAAATAAATGACTAAATTAAACACAAAAATAGAGTGATAAAAAGAAAGCAAAAATAAACACACATATGAAGAACTAAACTAGGGTTGACACGCTTAGTCAATATCCCCAGTGAAGTCGCCAACTGAAGCAACTCGATTTTCAAAAATCTTTTTAATTCTCGAAAACAGTGAAATCGCCACCTAATTTTATTTGTTCCAAAAGGAACGGGAAAATATAGATAAAACCCCAAACAAACGGATAAGACGGTCTACGACCAAAAAAGTGGAATCGGGAGTCGGTTATGTAAGAGGAAGGTATTAGCACCTCTTACATCCATCGTACTCGATGGGACCCGTTTAATTCTAAGTGTGTATGTGTATTCGCTAATCTCTAAGTTATAATCGAAAAAGAAACGGAATTTGTTTATTATTATTTTGAGTTTGGCACGGTTTCGGAACCGTGTGCCTACGTATTCCCTTGTGCAATGGGAAAGTCAAAACTCCGTAGTTCCTCTTAAAAAGGTTTTAATTGGTTGCATTGATTTTATCTGAAAAAATCGTGCGTTTAGACATTTTAAATACTTTGAACTAGGACTTGTTTGTTTGTTTGAAAAGCTTAAGTCCTCGTTTGTATTTGAAACGACTATTGCACGCTCTTTATCGAAAAAGAGTTTAATGATCGCATATGAGCGATAAAAAGAGTTTGAATGAGTTATTTTGTTTTTATGTGGGAGACGAGTATCAGACCATAAGCGTTCAACGACCAACGCCCCAATTACTCGGATGAGTGGACAGAAACATCCGAATCATCTTTTTCTACCCAAAAGTTTTATTAAGAAAAGTGAGGTGAAACATGGTTCACGTTAATTAAATTCAATTAAAGACACCAAGCATACGGTCGAGGGTCGATACTGGACTGACTACCATATGCTTGGGAGGAGGAAGAGATAGAAATTTATTTAAGAAATTATTTGAAAAGAAACCCGACGTTGGATCGGGGTTTAGAACTTTAATTGCGAAAGTGTTCTGATACGCGTGCCGAGATGGAATGGAAGCGGGTTATGATTAATCAAGTATATGGACTTGATTAACCTCGTGAGGATAGGTGCTCCTACCCCCAACCATGAGACCCTGGTGCATGGTGATTGGTATATAGACCAATGTTGTTTCGGGTTATGATCGATTAAAGCAACAAGGGCTTTAACCGATCTCGTGAGGATGGCCATGCCCATCCCCAACTATGAGACCCTTTAGGAAATTGACATATGAGTCAATCAAAGCGGAATCAAATTGATTTTAATTTTGAATTGTGTGCAGAGTGTACAATGGTGAATAATTGCTGAATGAATAAGTAAACAGACAAAAAATATCATACAATACAATCGAAAATTTAAATAATTATTGGAGATGATCTTTTCTGTTTGATGAAAAATCGGCTAATAATTTAATCGATAAATCATCAAACACAAACTATCAGATCCAATGATTACTTAGTACATCGCACAAAAAATATTATTTACGAAAAAATAAATTAATTGAAAAGATAAGTTCAGAAATAGCCTGGGTGACGCGGAGTAAGAAAAAGAAAACCATCTGATCTTTGACCGGTCCGTAATACCTCCACGTGCTAGCGAACTGAGCACAATGCTTCCACGCCAAAATGTTCCGACAGTCCCAAAAAAATTAAAATAATACCACATATATATGATAGCTAATAGTAATATATATTATTATTATTATTTCTTTTTTTTTAAAATAAAATTATTTAAGAATAACAAGATAAAATAAAAGATAAAAGATTTTTTTCTGAAAAAACAAGGTGGTGACACTTGTCACCACCAGAAACACTATTATGAAAAACAAATAAATTAAAATAAAAATAGTTTTTATTTATTATTATTATTATTTTTTTTTTAAAAAAAGAAAAAAAGGAGAAGAAGTTAGAAACAACACACTCTGGGTCTTTCTCTCTTCATACATTCCTCACTCTCTCACGTGTCCCCTCTCGCCGCTCTCACAAACCCTCGTCGCCTCTTCACCGCGATTCCTCACCGGGCTGGTTTTGTTTGGCCGCGATTCTCTCTGTCTCTCTTTCTCACCGCGCTCTCTTCTCTATCGCCGTCGCGATCATCCCCTCTCTCTCGCGTCGCGATCTATTGCATGTTAGTTTCGATGTTTGTTTTGATTTACGTGTTTGGTACAGTTGTGAATGGAAAGGAAGGAACCCCAGGCTTGGCCGATTCCGTCGACGGTGGGTATACCTGAGCTTTGGAGACGTGTCAGTGTGAAAGCTTGCTTCCTAACCTTGTTCCGGGTGAGACCGTTCTTCTTCACTCTTCTTCTTTCTCGCTTCAGAATATAAATTTCGAGAAATAAAAGCAAGGCGTTAGGTTAGGAAATGATGACATCTGTTTGATCATTTGGTGTTTATGTTTCGGATTTTGGTGTTCTTGTTGGTTGGTGTTTAACTCATTTTCTTTCTCTCTTTCTGCTGTGTCGGTGTTTTGTTGATAAGAAGAATCGCACTTTAATTTTCGTTTGGTTTGAAACTTAGAACAAAAAACGCACTTGGTTCTTTCTTTTTGGTCCGATGTTGGTTGAATGTGAGCCTCCTCGAGAGTTTTTCTCTGGTGTGGCTTTGGAAGGTAGAACAGGATGCTATGATGGTTTTTGGTTTTGGTTTCTGTTCTTTGAAAAACCTGATGTCCTTATGGTTTTTCTCTTGGCTTCTTTTAAAACTGATCAGAATAGATGCTCCTTTGTCCTGTAGCTTGGTGAAAATGATATCTTGGAAACTGATGCTTTTTGATCTTTGCAATACCTCTTGGAGCAGTCTTTTTTCTCCTTTTGGAACTGTCTCATTTGATTCCCTTTCCCTTTTTATGCTTAACATATGCTGGTCTTCTCTCTTTCTTGATATTGTATCTTCCTTTAAAGAACAGATATTACTCTTTCTATGATATGTTGCTACTGCTATTATGTTGCTTGTATTGCTTAGTTTACTCTTTTGGCTTTGCTACTGCTAGCTTGTATATAGTCTCTGCTGCTGCTGTGTTAACTTTGACTATATTGATGCCTGTTGCCTTGCTGCCTGTTGGGATTAATTGGACTGTTGGATTAAACTATAGCTTCTTGAACTGTTGGGTTAAATGAACTGTTGGGTTAAATGATGACTGTTGCCTCGATTTGCTTGCTGTTTTGCTGTTTGTGGGAATCGAAACCGTCGCTTTATTATGCTTGCTTGTGAACCGGGTTAGCCCGCGATTTGCAAGCAAGCCGTTTCGCCGATGATTAATCTTTAAGATTCTGAGGCTTATCAATTAACCTGATTCCCGCCAACGCCTAATGATGATCCTTGACAAACAATTCTTTTAATAATTTCGCATTTTGTTTCATTTTGTTTTGCTTCTAACTTGATTTTCCTTTGTTTCATGTGGCACGAATTGGTACGCTTGAAGAGGAAATGGCGAAGGAAAAGGCTTGCAAAAGGGTAGGCCATATGGAGCTTGAAGATGGAGCACCCAAAACCAAATTCTTTGTAGTTAGGCATCATTTTTTAGGAAATTTGAATTGTAACTCAAAATTAGAATTGACATTGTAAGAAGTTTCAAACATTTTGGTGAACTTGTATACTTCCAATTTTGAAATACTCTTGTACCAAAAGTTTGGTAATTTGAATAAAAACAAACTTGGTTTGAACATTCTTTGATCCTTGAATCGTAACACA
Organism: Vicia sativa; assembly: GCA_021764765.1. Classification (NCBI taxonomy): domain Eukaryota; kingdom Viridiplantae; phylum Streptophyta; class Magnoliopsida; order Fabales; family Fabaceae; genus Vicia; species Vicia sativa. The sequence goes on along the minus strand of CM038795.1, from coordinate 225,240,855 downwards.
ATCATCCCATGCTTGTAATAACTTTGAAATGTTGATAAAATTGTTCTCATAGTGAACTTTGAATGGAACAAATCTTGGCAAAACTTTCCAAAGCTTGTAAGAATTCTTGAATGAACTTGTAACGTGTTTAGAACATTTGAATGAAACTCGCATTTGGATGGTGTTTAAAATTCAATTTACCAATGTTGATACAATAACTTAGGACTTGAATTCGAATTTATCTCTTGAGCGTTTGAGCGGCCAACAAGATGTTAAAAATCCGACAATTCTATCTTGTATTATTCCTTAAGTAGAATTCAAAATTTCCTTTGAACTCAAACTTGAAAGAAACCCAAAAATGGAGTAATTGAAATCATAAACCATGAATTCCAAAAAAAACTCAAAACCATGAATCTTGACAAATTATTCGTTTCAAGTCGTTTGAAACAACTTGAACCGACATTCCAATTAATCTTGGTGGACACAAGAAATAAAGCATGAACGAATGTTCCAAGAATATTTATGGCAAGGAGGGTAAATTTTGGGGTGCGACAGTTGCCCCTATTCAATCATCTTAGACCTAGTAAGTGAGGAAAAGCGACAGCTTTCGAACGTTCGAGGTGGAAGAGGATTGAATACCAGAGAACCCCAAAGATTTGCCCTATGCGGGAAACCGATGTCACAAAAGAAAGTGGATAACATATCTTGACTACGGAGCCAGGAAAAAACGCTTGAAGAGAAAACTTGCTAACCATCAATGGAACGCCTTAACACAACAGTGCCCAATGAGAAATAATTAGGAGATTTCAACAACACTGGGGATAACCGTGTAACCGAAATGAGTTTAACAACAATTTTAACGAAAATGCTATGAGAATAGAAACGAATTTCTCAAGCGAAAAGAAAAACAATATATTAAGAATTTGACATGATTGGGAACTTAACAAAGAGTTCCCTGATAATTAAGGAATACCTGGAGACCTTAAACAAAATTGAAAAATGACACGATTGAGAACTTAACAAAGAGTTCTCTGAACTAAGGAATACCTGGAGACCTTAAACAAAATTGAAAAAAGACACGATTGAGAACTTAACAAAGAGTTCTCTGAACTAAGGAATACCTGGAGACCTTAAACAAAATTGAAAAATGACACGATTGAGAACTTAACAAAGAGTTCTCTGAACTAAGGAATACCTGGAGACCTTAAACAAAATTGAAAAATGACACGATTGAGAACTTAACAAAGAGTTCTCTGAACTAAGGAATACCTGGAGACCTTAAACAAAATTGAAAAATGACACGATTGAGAACTTAACAAAGAGTTCTCTGAACTAAGGAATACCTGGAGACCTTAAACAAAATTGAAAAATGACACGATTGAGAACTTAACAAAGAGTTCCCTGATTGACATGATTGAGAACTTAACAAAGAGTTCCCTGATTGTTGATTGAGAACTTAACAAAGAGTTCCCTGATTGCTGATTGAGAACTTAACAAAGAGTTCCCTGATTGCTGATTGAGAACTTAACAAAGAGTTCCCTGATAATTAAGGAATACTTGGAGACCTTAACAAAGATATATGGCTAGAACAATATCGGAATTGTTGGTGCACGAAAGTGCGAGGAGCCATGGCATGCTGAATGTCTTTGACCGTGTAACTTCTGAGTTACCAGCAGAACAAAATCAGTAGCGCGCCCGAGAATACAATTCTCTGGGGATAAACAAAACAATATCCAGCACACCGGCGTGATATAGATGTTTATGAAGTCGGTAAATCTTGTTTCCGACGTTTCTGCTGATGAGAGATCTTACTGAACATGTACGGACATGTTGAACAACTTCTGAGTTGACAAGATCTTCAATTGTATGCAGATAGCTCTACCGTTGATAGAAGAATCGATTATGGTGAAAAACTTCTAGGGTAATGAGCTTCAATTTGCTGACATTGTATGGACAATGCGTTGTAGCAAGTGGATATGTGGATCAACGTCTGAGTTGGAGAAATATCCTGAGATAGAATAAACATCCCGCCGGGTGGATATTTATTTGTTGAGCAGTTGATGACTTACTGGGGAAATAAATGCACCAGAAGTTCGAAGTAGTTTTCTGAGAACAACTCAGAGGAGCATATTGCAGAAGTTACTGCCAATAGAATTTGCTGAGAAGATTCTTGTCTGAAAGAAATCTTTGAAAATACCAAGAATGATGTTGTAGTAATCTTTTCTGAAGGAGACTCACTTGGGAGTAAATTAAGCTTCACTGGGGAAACTTCGTAAGGAACCCATGTGGAAAATTCGCTGGGGATTCCCGGTTGAATAATTTTGCTGACATTAGAGTCCTTCTGAAAGATACAACTGTTTCGCTGGGGAAGACATCTCGATTGGAGAAACCAACAGTCGTTGAGATCCATACAGGTATATAACTTGTGCTTGTAGAAAAGAGGATAATTTTGTCGTCTGAGAACGAATCCTTCAATTTGATCCTTACGAGGATATTTACAATTTCAGTTGAAAAACCGGCAAAACAAATAGCCGAAGCTGATGCATGAGTATGATATGCATGATATGATTTTAAGGGGGTGATCAGGGTAAATCAAAACTCGTCTATATTGAAGGAAGTAAATAGTTATTAAACCATATAATTTTTTTGTTTCATTTGGCTGCTTGGATCCTTGGGATCTATTGAAAGAAGGAAGATGAAGGCAGTTACAAATTGTAGCAGAAAGATAACAGAAAAAGATCACAAAGGAATGGCTATATTTCATTCATATTTGGATAACATACAAAGTGAATATCCAATAGTATTTATACAAGTGTTAAAAGCTAAGATCAATCATGGCCATTGGATTAGAAGTATCTCATCTGTTTATCTCAATAGCCTCCCTCAAGCTGAGGATGGTAGATATTTATCATGCCAAGCTTGGAAATAAAGCTATTAAACTTGGGAGCTGCCAATGCCTTGGTCTAAAAATCAGCTAACTGTTCCTGAGAAGGAATATGCAACAATCTCAGTGTTCCTTGTTAAAGCTTTTCCCTCACTAAGTGGCAGTCTATGTCCAAGTGTTTAGTACATTCATGAAATACGGGATTAGAGGCTATATGAATAGCACTCTGGCTGTCACAGTAGAGAACAGGTTGTCGAATAGAGGTAACCTGCAAATCACGAAACAAATGCAGTAGCCATTGTAACTCACACGTAGTTGTGGATAATGCTCTATATTCCGCCTCAGACGATGATCTGGAGATAGTTCGTTGTAGGGGTGTTGACGGTGTGGTTTGGACGATTTTGACGCAAAAAATCATCTGAACCATGAGATAAAAAGGCGTGCGATTTGGTTTGGTTCGATTGACTTTTAGAAAAAAAACCAAACCAAACCAAACCAAACAAATGCGGTTTGGTTTGATGCGGTTGGCTCGGTTTTTTACAAATAATTTATTGAGTCATACATACACATATAGATGACAACGTAACTTTGTATTTGGTCATTCATACACTACTAAATAACAACAAAACTAATCATATTTGGACAATAACTTCCCATTTAATATGTAAAAGTTAGATTAGACAACAGTGAAATAATAAACATAAAATAATAGCATAAAACAATATCAAAACTATTATAATGAAACAAAAAAATAGAAGAGATGGAAGATTAATGAATGAAAAACAAAGAACATAAGAGAGGAGAGATTAGAGATAAAGATGTGCGATAAAACAAAATTGAAAGAGAGAAAATTTGCATAAAAAATGATAAGGTGAAAAGGAAATAATATAAGAGAGTAGAGATTAGAGAAGAAGAGACAAAATGTAAGTGGTGAAGATGAAGTGATAATGCTAGGAAATATTTAAGAAGATTGAAATTGAAACCATAACTGTAAAGATGAAAAATTGTTTGTAATCATAAGGCTAATGTGTAATAGGTTTAGGTTTGGGTTAGATGCGCGTTAAATAAAATTTAGGTCGTAACATAATGCGGTTTGATTCGGTTTGCAAAATACAAATCGCAAACCGAACCAAACCATGTGGTTTTGTTAAAAAATGACCTAAACTAATCCGAACCAAATGCGGTTTTTTGCGGTTTCGGTTTGGTTTGGTTTGGTTTACGGTTTTCTATTGGGTTGGTTTGGTTTTGAACACCCCTAGTTTGTTGCTTCTTGGCACGCCAAGAAATCAATGAAGAACCAAGGAAAAAACAATAGCCAGAAATGGATTTGCGAGAATCGATACAGCCTGTCCAGTCAGAGTCTGAATATCCCAGAATCTATATCTCAGAAGTTCTAGGAAAAATGAGACCTCTGCCAGGATTATGTTTGAGATACCTGACCACTCTACAGGAAGAATTGTAATGAGACATGGTAGGAGCATGGAGAAATTGGCTGAGCTGCTGAGTAGCGAAGGTGATGTCTGGTCGAGTGGTGTTGAGGTATAGCAAGCGTCCAATCAACCTTCTGTAGGCAACTATGTCTTCATAAGGTTTACCGTTATCTTGATGAAGTTTTAGGGAATGATCAAGTGGAGTAGCGGTTGGTTTGGAGCCTAACAAACCAGAGTCATGGAGAAGATCAAGGCAGTATTTTATCTGAGAGATAGTGATGCCCAATTTTGAGTGAGCAACCTCTAAGCCTAAAAAATACTTCAAAACGCCTAAATTTTTGGTCTTGAAACGGTGATCAAGAATGGACTTTATCCTCTGAAATTCAACAAGTGATGTACCTGCTAGGATGATATCATCCACATAGACTAATAATGCAATGAATTCATTATCAGTCTTCAAAGTAAAAAGAGAATAATCAGAGGTGGACTGAGTATACCCTTCCTGTAGCAGCAAAGATGTTAGCTTCTCATGCCATTTTCTGCTCGATTGTTTCAGACCATAGATGCTTTTCAATAATTTGAAAACCTGATTGGGTTTACTGCAAGTGAGTCCATCAGGATCGTCATGTAAACATCCTCCTGCAAATCTCCATGAAGAAACACATTATTGACATCCAATTGGTGTAAGTGTCAATTGTGTATGGAAGCTAAGGCAAGAAGCATTCTAACTGTAGTGAGTTTAGCTACAGGACTCAAACTGTCAAAGAAATCTAGACCCTTAATTTGATTGTAACCTTTAGCTACCAATTGTGCCTTGTAACGCTCAATAGAACCATCAGCTTTGTGTTTCACTTTGGAAACCCACCTATTACCTATAGGTTTGACATGTGGAGGGAGCTCAAATATATACCAAGTGCCAAGTTTCTCTAATGCTTCCAATTCAGATTGGATGGTTGTAAGCCAATTCTCAGATTTGCTAGCCTCTTTGAATGACTTAGGTTCAGAATTGTGAGTAATAGCAGCAGAAAAGGAAAATTGAGCAGGGGATAAATTAGAAAATGAATAGAAAGCAGTAATGGGATGTGGAGTACCTGGAGATGTTGACTCTTTTGAGTCATGTAAGGCATTGCACACATAATCTGCTAAATAAGAAGGTGGATTTTTCTGCCTGGCAGATTTATGAGTTTGCAATGTTTGTGAAATTTGTATGATTTTAGAAGGTGATATAGGAGGAGAACTAAGCACAGGGGTGGATGATGGTTGATTGATAGGTGTAGAATCTGAGGTGAGAGGAGTTTTATGAGACTCTATGATGTTGTGTTGTAGAGGGAAGTGGTATGACCAGGTTGGAATTTTTGAGGCAGGTGTGTATGGTAGGATGTGTGTATGGTAGGATATTATCATGGTGTTTAGTGTTTCTAGATACAAAAATTTCTTTTGTGGTGAGATCTTAGAGTATGGAGTCTTTCATTCCAGGTTTAAAACCAAGAAAAACACACTTTCGATCTCTTTGATCAAGTTTTGTTCTATGACATTGTAGAGTAGAAGCATAAACAAGAGAGCCAAAAACTTTCAAGGCATGTAAATCTGGAAATGTTTTATGTAACAAAAAATAAGGAAAAGTATTATTAAGAAGAGGGATGGTGACTCTGTTCATTATGAAGACATCATGGGAAACTACATAACACCAAAACTGCTTAGGCAAGTTTGAATGAAACAAAAGAGCTCTCCCTATGTTTAAAATTTGTTGATGTTTCCTATCAACCCTACGATTTTTTTTGGGGAGATTACACACAACTTGTTTGATGAATTATACCCTTAGATTGATAGAACTGTGGCATTGAGAACTCATGTCCATTATCAGTTCTGATTGTTTTAACTAGAGTATTGTGTTGTGTGTGTATCAACTGAACAAAAGATTGTATGTGTTTCCTAACTTCTGATTTAGATTTCATAAGAGTCAACCAAGTATATCTACTATGGTCATCTACAACAGTAAGAAAATAAGAATAGCCATGAATAGACTTAATAGCAAGAGGCCCTCATATATCAAAATGTAACAAATCAAAAGGTTGTGCAGCTTTATTAATACTTCTTGTATATGGTAAATTTCTATGTTTGGCTAAATGACATATATCACAAATGCCTTTAGGATCTACAACAATGAAAGAAAAAGAAGAATGCAACAGAGCCATTCTAGAACTAGAAAGGTGACCTAATCTTAAATGCCACAAGGCTTGATCAGGAATGGTGATTGCATTAGATGCAGAAATACCAGCAGCAATTTGAAGCTTCTTATTATGCAAATTCAAGTGATACAAGCCTTCAATGAAATAAGCAAAACCAATCATCTTCAGTGAGTGAGGCTCCTGAATCAAACATTGAAATTTTGTGAAATTAACAATGCAAGGTATGTCAAGGCATAACTTGGAAACAGAGATTAGATTTAATGAAAAATCTGGTACATACAGGACATTATGAATAGAAAAATTAGGAGTGAAACTGGTGTGGCCTATTTGTTTGGCTATAGCAAAATTACCATTAGGTAAATGAATATTGACAGGATTTGTATTTTTAAGGGATGTAAACTAATGAAGATATCCACATATGTGCTCACTTGCACCAGAATCTATGATCCAAGAGCTGATAGTGGAATTGTGTAAGCATAAAGAAGTGGATATGTTACCTGTATTTGCTGCAGGTTGAATTGTCCTCACCTGATTTGAGGTGCTTGACTGGCTACTGGTATTGATAGTTTGTAGCAGAGTCATTAGGGTTTGGTATTGCTCAACTGTGAGCTGTGGTGAAGATTGAGGATCAACAACACTAGATACATCAGAGCTAGATTGTTCAGTATTGTCTGCATTAGCATTGTGAGCATTAGAGTTGGAAGCACACTGAAAATGAGGAGGAACTCTATGTTTCCGATAACATGTGTCAATTGTGTGACCTGATTTTCCACAGAAAGTGCACCATTTCTGTCCAAACTTTTTGGAAGGTGGTTTTCTATTATCAGCAGCATAAACTAAGACCTTAGAATCATCATCACCATGATTAGAAACAGGTGTAATCTGGCGTTCATGTTGAATCACCATGGAAACTTTTTTGTTCAGGCTGGGAAATGTATCAAGAAGCAAGATTTGAGATTTTACAACTTTGAAATCTTCGTTCAAACCAGTTAAGAAACGAATGACACATAGCAAATTGTGATTAGACCTAACACTACACATATCATCTCATAAACATCGAATTCGACAAGTGCAGTGAGGAATAGGCATATACATTTCCAATTCTTCCCAAAGAATTTTGAGCTGAGAAAAGAATTTAGTTACCGTGCGAGTATCTTGCTTTAAAGAATATATTTCTTGTTGTAGTTCAGAGATGTGCACCAAGTCTCCTTGTGCAAAACGCTCCTTCAAGTCATTCCAGACATCAATGGCGTTCTCCATGAACACAATTGATTGGCCTATCGATTCTGAAACGGAACACATGATCCACGAGTGTACCAACATGTTGCATCGTGTCCACACTCGAAAAGATGGTTCAAACGTATCAACAGGGACAGGAATCGTGCCATCAATGAAGTCAAATTTCATCTTTCTACCAAGGGCTCTGCGCATTGATCGCGCCCAGCTGTGGTAGTTTGAACCATTAAGGACATGTGTGATGGAAATAGAGGCTGGTCCATCGCTAGGATGGACATAGTAGGGACTTGTGGGATCGGAAGACCCAGAGCTACCGAAATTGGCGGTGTTTCGTGGAGGAGCCATGGATTCAAAGGCTCGATGATACCAAATTGAAAGAAGGAAGATGAAGGCAGTTACAAATTGTCACAGAAAGATAATAGAAAAAGATCACAAAGGAATGACTATATTTCATTCATATTTGGATAACATACAAAGTGAATATCCAATAATATTTATACAAGTGGTAAAAGCTAAGGTCAATCATGGTCATTGGATTAGAAGCATCTTAGCCGTTTATCTCAATAGGATCCCTTGGCTTGTATGGTGTTTTTATCTCAATCAATAAAGTTGTGTTTGATTAAAAATAAAATATAATAATAATAATAATAATAATAATAATAATAATAATAATAATAATAATAATAATAATAATAATAATAATAATAATAATAATAATAATAATAGTAACAATAATAAAAATAATATATTTCTCATCATTGAATTGGATCAAGGAGTTCACGTGGTTTAAAACTTAAATTCAAAGACTGAATCAATCAAAGATTATACGAGTTAATTTGATTTTTACCCATATTTAATACGATTCAAATAAACAATATTTTAATTTGATTTTTTTAGAAAATAAATTAATTTGATTTATGTTTACATATTTCCTCACACCCTTAAACACCATTACTTTAATTAGCCACACATATAAGTTAAAGTTCTTTATTAACTATTTCATGAAATAAAAAACTATTGCGTACTCAACTCATATGAATAATATGCTTCTACAAAGCTCATTAAAAGAAGGGATATTTTGAATGATATTAATGATCTTCAATTTAATCATACTTTCTTTGGTCGTTTTTTGGAAATTTTAATACGATCATAGGAGCTCATGAGCACAGAGGCAGTGACCTATGGCATCTTTTTTCAACAGGACTGATTGCAATAATCTAATTCATTTTTTTAGTATTGGCACTAAGTTGACTTGGTCCAACAAGACTGACCTTCCTTTTTTCATAGAAAGAAGGCTTGATCGTTGCATAGGTAATCAATTTTAGTTTGATTCTTGCAACCGTATCGCTGTTTCTACGCTTGCCAAAGTTTATTCCAATCATTATCCCTTTCTGTTGGAGTTTCATAGAGTTGCATCTCAACTTAAATTCCTCAATACTTAGACGCTTCATGATAATTATAAATCTTTGATTGAGGTTGCTTGGTCCCAAAAGATTGTTTGATGTCCCATGTTCGTTCTTAGCAAAAAAAAAAACTCCAAATTCTGAAGAGAGATCTTAATGGGTGAAATAAGAATGTTTTTGGGAATGTCACTAAAAATTTTAGAAGCCCTGAAAAAAATCTTGTGAAGATTCACGCTCAAATTCAGCAAGTTGGTATTAATGATAATCTCAAGAAAAATGAGTTGGAAACCCATAATATGCTTTCGAAAGTTCTTGCCATTGAGGAGAGTTTTTAGAGAGTTAAATCCAGAGTGAAATGGCACCTTGATGGAAATCGAAACACGACCTTTTTTCATCGTATCACTAAGATCAAACAAAAATTTAGGCCAATCACTATGCTTATGAATGGTGACAATTTTCTCACGGATTTGAAGGAGAATACAGACTATACAATGCTCATTGCTTTGAATCGTTGTTATCGTCTAACCTTTTTGTTTTGTAGGATATTTCACTTTGGTGGATGACACTATTCATACTTTAGTTAATGACAGTATGAAAGCTATCTCGAATTTGATGCTCTATATGGATGAAATTTTTATTGTTGTTTTTAATTTGAATAAAGATAGTGCCCCGGGTCCAGACGAGTTTGAAGCTATTTTCTACAGAATTATTGGAAGATCATCAAACATGATGTTTCTGAGGGGGTTCTACATTTTTTTTAAATCTAGTTGGGTTCTCTCGGGTTTCAATTCTAGTACATTGTACTCATTCCAAAAGTCAAAGGTGTCGCCTTTTTGATAATTGGTGTGGTGCTCCGTTGTATCTGGATTTGGTGGACTCATATATTATTGTGGACCGTTCTATGAGCAACATTATTGTCAATGGTCGATGGGATTTTTCTAGCTCCCGCCACCTCTAGTCCTCCTTCTATCCAATTGAGAATTTGTAATTGTCATATTCCATTTGATCTTAGACCAAATTAAAAAGTCTAGCTTCATTCGAATATTGGGGATCTTACACATGCTTTTGATTTTATGCATGTTAAAGGTGTTCGTCAAGATTGGCGGCGTTGGATTTGGTCAATTCCTTCATCCAAATCTACTTTAGTTTGGAGACTCCTTCATAACAAGTTGCGTATAGATGATCAGTGGAAGCGTATGAATTTCTCCCTACTATATGTGATCTTTGCACATTGGCGGAAGAAACGACCTATCATTTATTTCTTGAGTATGGGTTTGCTATGCGGCTTTGGAATTGGTTACAAAATACTCTCAATCTCTCATCTCCCATTCATGATTGGTATGAAATTTGGAATATTTACACAATTTATGGATCAAATCAATGTAAGATTATTTTCGTTGCTGCTATCATCTTAACTTTTAACTTTATTTGGTTAGCAAGGAATAAGGTGAGATTTCAGAATATCTCTATTAATCTTTCTTCTTCCATCTTCGACATTATGGGTTCTGTTTCGTTGGCCGGTAACACTTCTTTTACTGCCTCTTTTGTGAATATGTGTGACTTTGTTATTCTTAAGAGATTTAAAGTCATTATTCAATCTCTGAAAGCCCCAAATACCATGTTATTTAGAAACCTCCTCCTAGAAATTGGATGAAATTTAATTGCAATGGAGCATCCATATCTATTTCGGGTAACTATGCCTGTGGTGGCATTGTGCGAGATGGTGATGGTAACTTTTTTTGGAAGCTTTTGCTTCTTTCTTGAGTATTTCGAATTCTCTCGTCACCGAACTCTTTGGTGCTATGTTAGCAATTGAGTTAGCTCATGAGAAGAATTGACGTAATATTTGATTGAAAATAGACTCGACGACAATGTTAAAAGCTTTTAAATCTTCTTCTATAATACCTTAATAAATTAGAAATAAACGGATAAATTGTATAAAATAATTTTTAATTAGAATTTTGTAATTTTTGAAAAAGAGTCGTATAAATAAATATTTTAATATAGACTAAAAAAAATAGTGTGCGTGTAAATTATAAAATTTAAAAAGATGTTTTATGATTAATTTTAAATATTTCTTATATTGCCACATCTTTATTCGATTTTGACTCGTTATTTTCTTGGTTATATCAAAGGAAACATTAGGAAGAAATTTCCTTTTCTTCTTTATTTTGATATCTATATGCATAGAAAATAATAAAATTTGAAGTTTAGGAGAACGTTTTTTTTACTTCTTTTCAATTCGATTATTTTCTATGATTGTCCTTTTTTTTCCATCATAAATATTTTTGTCAACAATCTCTTTCCTATTCCTTTCTCATCTCGTTCACAGAAATTTCACAAGACTTTTTTGTTCTCATGTCCTCTAAGTTTACTTTTCTTTCATCATTAGTCATTATATAATATTGACTAATAAGAAAATATAAACGAAATAATTGAGAAATATTGATTTCATAAAGTCTTCTTGAGAGTAAAGTAAACACATCTCAATATACTATCAACTATAAATTAATTTAAAGGTTAAATATATCACAAATCTTCATAAATATGCGATCTTCAATTTTAATTTCTTTATATTTTTTAAACAATGGTCTTTAGATTTTTTTCCGTCTTTAACAAAGATTTATGTGACAAATCAAACATACATTTTTATTTGATACGTAGGAAAACGCTTTAGATTATAAGGTTTTAAACCTCATAAATTTATCAGTTTTCTTCATATTAATTTTGCTCATCCTCTTCTTCTCATACTTTCCTCTTAAATCATTTCATCAAATAGTTAGCATACACTACAAATAAAATTTGAGCATTAATGAAAAATCAATAAATGATCAAAGACAATGTTAATCCTCAATCAAAGAAAATGTCTCCTAGATATTTGAAACTATGGAGCTATCAGGTAATATTGTGCAAAGCGAGAAAAATAATGAGTGTCAAATTTAGGAGATTAAAAATCCTTGTAATTTAATATGTCATACAATTTGACTTTACGTGAAATATCGGACAACGTTATGTGTCACGTCAATTTCTATTAATTCAAATAAACAACAAAGATCAAAAGTGTGGATGAAATTTAAAAACAAATCATTATTCAAATTTTTTATTTATAAAAAATAAAATAAAATAATAAATTATTTATATAGACAAAAATATATTTAATCTTAAATTTAATAAATAAACACTTATTAATAATTTATATTTTTAATGAATATAGAACCTTTCTCCTAAATAATTCAGTTAATTGTTGGAACATACACAAAACTATTTTATACACAACTATTTTGGTGAATAAATGGTGAAATTGGTTAATTGGAGAAAATGAAGTTTAAAGAATAATTGAGATTAGAGAGAGATATTGAGAAGAAAATATTACTCACACATTAACCATACAACACATTATAAGAGAAATTATAGTGTGCTCAAACATAACAAACACACAACAACACTAACTGTCAAGACAACATAATAGAAAAAATAAAAAATTATGCTAGAAACCGGTTTTTCAAAACATGAAAACCGATTTCTCCTACTGAGAGCCAGTTCTAAAAATTAAAACACGAGACAAAAACCGATTTCCTTAAACATGAAAACTAATTTCTTCTTACAAATGATTTGTCAAATAAGTTATTTTTAAAAAAAACTTCTAAAAATTGTCAAGCTGCATTTGAGTTATAAGTAACCTCCAATATTAAATTAAATTACATTTTTAAAACTTTATTCAAACTCAAAAACTCTAATCAAACTGAAAAAGATGTTTGCCACTTTATTCAATATTTTTGGATTGTTTGATAATGTATTAATATACATTTAAATAAAAGAGTAATACTGTAAATAAGAATCATTTGAATAAGAAAAATAAAAATACATATTTATCATTATTTTAAAAGATAGTTTTAAATATATTTTAAATTTAATTTTTTTATACTTTCTTACTAATAAGTATTTTCTTAAATAAAAATATCATTATAACTTTTTCCTTGTATTATAAATTGTTTTTTATATAATAGTATAACTCGAAAGAATTGTGAATTATACACAACTATTTTAAAAGGTAAATACTTCGTTACCACTTAAATTCAGTTGAATAGGTACCTATTATTTAATCAAATAATATTATTCAATATTATTTTATTTTTTAATAATTTTATTTTTTAAACACGAATTTATCCTAATGAATTTCTCTCTTTCTCATCTCTTTCATAGAAACTAAACTAAACTCCTTTTCATCCATATCCCTGGTCTTCATTCACTAGTCATTATATGTTGTTGACTAAATAGAAGATTTGATTGGTGGCAAACGGTGAAGTAGATAAGTTGAGTACCACAAATAAATCCAAGTGAATTAGTTTGACAAAGTCTTATTGCGGGTTTTGAAGTCTCATCTCAATCTATATTATTAATTACAAATTAAATTTAATGAATGGACACCTATTAATATTTCATTTTTATATAAACTTTGTTGAAAAATTGAAAGAATCAGTGACATCAAATTTTGTACTTAAATCTAATAATAATGCTTATCAAACTAAAGATATTGATAGTTGATTATTGACCAAATCAACCATTGACCATTGATCAATTCAACATTGATATTGTTGACCAAATCAACCATTGACCATTGATCAATTCAACATGTTGAATGTTAGCTTTCGGCCAAGTCAAATCTTTAATTGTTGGTTTGTGTTTGATATTTGACCAAAAGTCAATAGTGTCACAAAGTTCTCTCCCTAATTACTTTAGTTTTTGAGGCATACTTCCACTATCTCACTCTTTATCTTATCACAATTCATATGATAATTAGAGACCATCATACATTTGCATCAAATAGCTGTGAAAATTTGAGACCATTGATTGAGTTGACTCATCACAATGAAAGTCGCATTGCGCTTTATTATTTTCAAGATGAAAGGGAAAAGAGCGAAATAAAACTCATAAATGCGCAAAGTAAAGCAACACTAAAAGTAAAGCAAAAACAATGCATTTTTGAAGAGATCTAAAGTTCGGGGGTTGATTTTACAAAGGAAAGGTACTAGCATCCTATGTATCTATAGTATTCTATAGGAACTTTTTGAAATATCTGTTTTTGGCTAAAATTGGTTTGCTTGCTAAATTAGTGTGGGGGGTGAAATTTGAAAGTGGAACAACCTAATGTTGAAGTTTTGGCCTAAGAGAGTGTAAGTTTGAAAATTGGATTTTTAGGAGATCTAACTTAAGATTAATAAGACTTTTAGACGGATGAAGGAATTCACACAATCATATAAGATACACTCGATGACATGAAGTCAACGAATAAATCTTTTCCCTTTGGATTTTTAGGCAAAACAACAGAATAAACTATGCAATTAAAACTAATTAAAAATTAGAAACCAACGTATATTTAATCGAGAAAAGAAATCACAAGAAATCTAACAAAATTAATGATTGGTAGATAACAAGAAACAAATTAAGCGAACAAATAAGATTAGATGCGGAAGGAAGTAACTAAACACATTAATTTATATAGTGAGGAGAGTTTGATAAGTGCAAATTGTAGCTATTTTTGTATATACTTTTTGTTGCACTTATCGACTCTTTGTTGTTAATATTGGTTGAATAAATCAGACTTTATTTGTAAATTCGTTTAGCTTGTGTTTAGTGCGTTTTTGTGTACATTAATTTGAAACATTGTTTGTCCTTAAACAAAGTCATATAACCTAAAGAAACAAAAGTAATCAACCAAAGAATCGTGAATCATCAAGTTTCAGAAAACAAAAACAAATGTATGGTTCAAATACAAAAACACACACGCAAAGTAAAGACTTACCACAATTCTACAACGACAACATATACAACGAAACGATTCCTAAGTACAAAAATCATGCAAATCATTCTAAAACAAAACAGGCTCAATTATGAATCACACCTAGCAAAAATTCATTTGTAGATGAAAAACACACAACGGTGAGGATTTGACACTCATCCACAATATTGCAAAATATAGACTAAATTATGCATTCATCCAAAAATTCATTTAAAATATAAAAGTAAGAATCACAAGGGCTTTTCAAGGTTGTAATGTGGCTTGATTAACAAACAAAGGATAAGTCTTAAAGCTAATCGAAACAAAAACTTTCCTAAACCTAAGGGATTAATTACTTCCACAAAGGTTTCATGCAAAATAATTTCAATCAAATTTCTTCTTAACTCCAAATTTCAAATCAACACACATAATTTATTATCACAACATTATTCCATACTCAATTTTTTTCGTTTTCAAAACGGTTTCATCTTTATTTTTCACTTCTTTTTTCTTTTCTTTTTCTCAACCTCATAGAAACCAATAAATAAATGAGCAAACATTGTTATCCCCAACTTGAATTCAACCAACATCAATGTGTGAATACTCTCTACTTTTTAAGGTAATGTAAAAATTCATAAAACAACACCAAGTTGAGGATTAAAAAAACAACAATCAAGATCCATACAAAAAGTGAAATCAATATTCATAGACAAATATCAAGTTCAAACAACATGGATAATGAAAAAAGTTACAAAGGGGGTTAACAAAAGTTCACACACTCACAAGGTGAATTGACTATTTGGCTAGGTAGTTGTGATCAAAATCAAACAAAATGTTATGATCCTTTCCATGCATTCGTATAATCAACACAAACAAAAGATTAAGCATAATAAGTCAAGTTAAAACAAGAATTGTGGCCTCCGGCATATATGAATAATGAAAAGCTTCCTCGCATTTTGGGGTAAAAAGGAAACTAAACTGATTCAATAAAAACAAGTAATGTACAAGAATGAATGTCATGAAAATTATACAAATGAAAGTTTTCCTAAACATGTTATGCTATAGAAAATAATAAATGAGTACTTGATGTGTACCAACTTCAAAATAATATCATTACCATACATCCGCAAGTTGAAACAGTCAATATTGGAAAATCACCAATTGTACTTCAAGCCATTGAACCAAAATTCGAGTCCAAACTGTTGTACCCAAATTTCCCCCCCTAAGATTCACTCATACTTCATACCATTGCATTACACAAAGATCAAATGGTCTCTCTCTCTCTCTCATCTTTGGGTTTGCCTTTGAGAGATCACTAAGCACCATTGAATGTATGTGATGATTGATGTTTGAGTAACAATAATGTGTGTATACCTCAATCTATAAATGTTGTAGGTGAATGGTGCACAAGTCTCTTATTGAAGGAGTCAATAGGTTCATGTGTTTATTTCCATGCCTTTTCTCCTCAATTCTCAAGAGTTTTGAAAGTATTGTCTCCCATTGAAGATGTATCTTGCCATCAGCTATGGTCTCTCATCTTGAGTATATGCTTCATGTTTGAAAGAGATCATTAAATTCAAAGAATTCACCATTCTATGGCCATCTACCTTGAGTTAGGGTTTTGGACTTCTGAGGATCATATATTGGTATTTGTGTGATGTTTGTGGATGATTTCAAAGTAATTTGATTCTTAAGAGGACTTCTAATCTGAATATGCTTGGCCATACTTCACTTATCTTGTATGACTTCAAAGGATCATAACTTGGTCATACCTTGTCTCCTTGAGCACATTATTCTTTCACAATGAACTTAAGGATGTCTAATACAAGTTAGTTCAAATGGTAGAAAGAGAAAATGCTTGGAAATTTGCCTATGAAGTCAAAAGATTACAAGTCCTTAATGAATTTCTCAATTGTTGGTCAATCAACTTCAAAAGATCATATCTTGATCATCATTTATCACCTTGAGGTCATTCTTTTTGCTCAACAATCTTGAGGATGTGAACTTTATGTCCATATAAATTTTAAAGATTTAAAGTGTTTGGAAGTTGCTTGAAGAAATCAAAAGATTATAGGTCATTTCATGAAATTTCATCAACTTCACAAGGCCATAACTTTCTCAATTTTGGAATTTTCGGGTGATTATTTTTGCCAAATGTTCCTTGAGAGGTTTACCTCATATCATCTTTGAAAGTCAAGAGAAAATTTTGAGTGGAAGATCATTTTTGAAAAGAAAAGATTATAGGTCATTTTTAGAAAGTTGGCATGCTTGACCAAGGCCTGACCAGAAAAATCAGTATTTTTTCACAAATCCTAAAGGCTATAACTCTCAACTCAAGCATCCATTGAATATGATTATTTTTGCATTGTGTTCTACTCTTTAGATACTTCATTTGGTTCAAGGAAAATTGGAAAACGCATGAGGGAATTTGATTTGGCCTCAGTTCAAAGTTTGTGCCAAAATCTATTCGAGCACACCATCAGTTTGTGCATTTTGCGCTACCAATCAATTTTAAGCCAAAATTAAGCCTTGATTTCGTGACTAATCATGTTTAGAAGTTGTCCAAAAATTAATTAGCACCTTGAAACGCAAGTTTTGGCTGAGTTTTGATGCACATGAGGTCACACTTCCTTCGTGCACACACCTTGCACGATTTCGCTCCAAATCTCACGATTCCTCTTCATTCTCATCACCACTCACTTTCCTATAAATAGAGGATCATTCCTCACTCATTTACTCAAGCTTTGATAGTCAAAAACCCCCTGCCAAACTCTCTCTCGAACCAGATTTTCTACAACTTCGTTTTCACTCTCGAAGCCATTCCAATTTAAAATTAACCATTCATTCTTCTTCCTTGAACCTCACTGAAGTTAACAGAACAAGAATTGTGCCTTGAAGCATCCTAAATTGTGCTATCCAAGTCCAGTTTCAGAGCTCTGAAAGTGAACTTCGTTCAGGTTATTTTGTTATGCTTGATTAATAGTGGATTTCCTCCAAATACAGTCGTTACTCTGTCCATTTTTTTCCTAAGACAAGAGTTCACCTAAAAGCATCTAAAGCTTGTGTTTTTTTTGTCCGACTATTTGTTGCTTATGTGGTAATACAAAGGATGGGATATGGTATTGACACTTAGGTTAGCCTCTTCATCTCCTCCCCATTCTTTATTTTTCAAAATCTTCCATCTTTTTCAAAGGATTCTTGTTTTCAAAACTCGAATCGCTTTCATAAAAAACTTGGACTTAGGTCCATTCATTTTCAAAATTTCTTTTCTTAATAAACTTTCAATTTATTTAATAATACTTTGAATTTTCTTTTGTTAATACTAAAAAAACACCTAACCTCATTCAAACTTTTTGAGATCTTTGTGGCTTTTCTAAACTAACATTTTTCCTAAAATAAACCAACACACAACTTTAGTTTTTTAGCCGAACCACTTGGTTTTGATTTCAACATTGCACATTGTTGGTATGTAGGCCTGGAACTCATTGGAAGTTCTATCAAACAAAAAATTATAAAAAATACTTCTTATTATACCCCAAAATTTTCCTTCATATTTCTCAAGACAATACACATCTCCATACTCAAGAATTTCTCAAGGGTTGACTAGATGAACCCTCTCCTAAGCAATCAACCCTGTAACACCCCTTCTAATTTACCCGCGATTTATAAATATTAATCAGAGTTTTTAACACATATCAAGAGGCGTCACAATTTTAATATAATTCAAATTATAACCAAACAGTTATCATGCTTTCCACTGAAGAATTCATTAAATAAAACGGTCCTAAAGTTATGTTTAACAGCGGAAATGAAACATAACAAATTCGGAATACATCATTCATAATTATTCCAGGACATAAATCAAAACATAAACCAAAATCATATTTAAAATCCATAAGGAATTCCCAATCAAACGTTTCCCCAGTGTTACATCTACCAGAGCACGACACTGACATGCGGAGTAACTAAGTAACACAACTCTAGAAGCTATCCTCACCGATTCCAAGCAGCTAATCACTTCAAATCTGAAATCATTAAAGTAAGGGTGAGATCTCTATCCAATATAAAATGCATTATACGTTTTTAAATACAACAGAATGATTCAATACGTTAGTCCATTATCCAAATACATATTCATAGTTCAGTTCACAAAACATTGAACACAATTCATTATGCGAATAAACAATCAATGGAAATTGCAACACTGGAAACCATCCTAGCATGTTACAATCCCATATGCAATGCAGACCCTATGCATGTGGTACCAAACGTGAACCAAGTTCACCCACTGTTCCATCACACTCGGAAAACAGCGTCAATCCATGATTCGCCCATAACCACTGGGTCAAGAATCTAGCCTCACTACCTCTGAATCCTGGTAAGTTTATTGGCTCTGCAAGCTCACTTCCGCACAATGGGAATGAACCAATAACAATGCTTATGCATGCACCATAAAAGCATGCAACATCAATTCAACAGATTATGATCTCAACATAAATCCACATAATGCCAATCACCAATGTATCACATGGTAACAATCCAATCATAATGAATATCAAGCACAGCATATAAACATTATGTCTCATTCGCTAAGTCAGACAATCCACAATCCATTCACCATCGTCCTTAAACTATCAACGTTTCAAAAATCGGGAGCTCGACCTCTTTTTAGAATAATTTTCACAAAATAATAATTTTCTCTTTTTATAAGATAGTACTTTTAATTTAAGAAATACTGCCGAAAACGGCACTCGAATCGGAGTTACGGTTTAGAAAATATGAATTTTTAAAGTTTTAAGTATTTTGAAATTCAACACAATGGAACTCGGTTCCTCCCTGGGAGAACCCGGTTCCCACCTTTTTAAAAAGACACGCTCCTGGAAATTTTTATGGGGAACCCGGTTCCTCCATACTGGGAACCGGTTCTCACATTGAAAAATGCCCAGTTTTTGAAAAGTTGAACTGGGAACCCGGTTCCTCCCTAGGAGTAACCGGTTCCCACGACCTGCAGAACCTGAAACTTGATATTTTGATGGCATTATGCATTCCATTTCACTTCTAATCATTCCCATACGAATTATAACATTAGGAACACCAAAATGCAACCATTATACACCAATACAACATCATACATCATAATTTTATCATTCCTATTAATTGTTTGACACACTAATGGTTCCAAATCCTATAATCCGACACAATTAGGGATAAATCCTACAAACCTATATTAACTAATTTCAAGTTTTCCTAACGTACCCAATCATCCAATTGATTCCCAAAACCCATAAGGCATTAAAATTGAATGAAATCACCCCTTACCTCGCGATGATCTTCGACTTTCCCGGCGTTGGCTTATCCTCTCTTCTCTTCTCTTCTCCAATTCCACGTGAAATGACTTTTCCAAAATAACCTTCTTTTCTTCTTTTCCTTTTTATAATCCTTTTAATAATCCTTTTATTTAATCCAATAAAAAAAACATAAAGTAGTAATTAGTAAGAGTAGAGTAATCTACTCCTCACACCCTCTAATTACTCTTCACATCACCAACTCTTCTTTTCTTTAATTAATTAATCCAATTAAATCCAAAATATTATTAATTAAGCCTTTAATTAAATAAATAATTAAATTCCTAATTATTTAATATTCGAATTAATTTGGGGTGTCACAACTCTCCCCTACTAAAAAGAGTTTTCGTCCTCGAAAACATACCTTAGACGAAAAGTTCGGGATACGAGTCCTTCATCTGGCTCTCCAGCTCCCAAGTTACATTTCCTCCAGCTGGTCCTCCCCAAGCCACTCGCACCAATGCTATCTCCTTACCACGCAATTGCTTCACTTTCCAATCCTCAATCCTCATGTCTGCTGATCAAAGTATCCGTGCACATACATCATCTACACGAATCTCATGAGCGGATCGAATGTACCTCCTCAACTGAGATACATGAAAGACATCATGCAAATTCGCAAGTGACGGCGGTAAAGCAATCTGATAAGCAACTTTCCCAACTCTCTTGGTAATTGTAAATGGACCAATAAAGCGCGGAGTCAACTTCCTTGACTTCAAAGCTCGACCAATACCAGTCATCGGAGTAACTCGCATGAACACGTGATCTCCTTCACTAAACTCAAGATCTTTCCTCCTCTTATCATGATAACTTTTCTGACGACTCTGAGAAGCTCTCATCTTCTCCTGAATCATCTTGATCTTTTCTGAAGTTTGTTGGACAATCTCTGGTCCAATCACAACACTTTCTCCAGATTCGTACCAACACAACGGTGTCCGACACCTCCTACCATACAATGCCTCAAACGGAGCCATACCAATACTCGAATGAAAACTATTGTTGTAGGTAAACTCGATCAATGGTAAGTAGCTATCCCAAGCTCCACCTTTCTCTAACACACAAGCTCTTAACAAATCCTCTAACGACTGAATCGTTCTCTCCGTCTGACCATCTGTCTGCGGATGATAAGCAGAACTCAATCGTAACTTAGTACCCAACGCTTCTTGCAATCCCGTCCAAAATTTAGAGGTAAACCTCGGATCTCTATCCGACACAATACTAAAAGGTATACCATGCAAACTTACGACCTTCTCAACATACAACTCTGCCAACCTCTCCATAGGATAATCCATTCTTATCGGAATAAAGTGAGCAGATTTTTTCAACCGATCAACAACAACCCAAATCGAATCACAATTCTTCGCTGTCCTCGGCAAACCAGATACAAAATCCATAGAAATGCCATCCCATTTCCATTCTGGAACAAACAACGGTTCCATCAATCCTGACGGTTTCTGATGTTCAATCTTTGACTTCTGACAAACCAAACACGCATACACAAACTCGGCAATTTCCTTTTTCATTCCAGGCCACCAAAATAACTTCTTCAAGTCATGGTACATTTTAGTAGCACCGGGATGAATACTCAACCCACTACGGTGTCCTTCTTCCAAAATACTCTTTCTAATCTCGGCAACATCCAGAACACACACCCTATCACCAAATCTCATAACGCCATTCTCGTCAACTCGGAATTCACCTCCTTGACCTTGGTTAATCAATGTCAACTTATCCACCAACCCAACATCAGATTTCTGTCCATCTCGAATCTCTTCCAGAATACCACTAGTCAGCTTCAACATACCCAATTTCACACTATTAGGAGTTGTTTCACATACCAAACTTAAGTCTCTGAACTGCTCAACCAAATCCAATTCACGAACCATCAGCATTGACATATGCAAGGACTTCCTGCTTAATGCATCTGCGACAACGTTTGCCTTACCAGGATGGTAATTCAAACCAAAATCATAGTCCTTGAGGAACTCTAACCACCTTCTCTGCCTCATATTCAACTCTTTCTGATCAAAGAGATACTTCAGGCTCTTATGATCACTGAATACCTCAAACCGTGAACCATACAGATAATGCCTCCACAATTTCAAAACAAACACAACAACTGCCAACTCTAAATCATGAGTCGGATAATTCCTTTCATGAACCTTCAACTGTCTTGAAGCATAAGCCACAACCTGCCTATCTTACATTAAAACACCACCTAATCCCATCAAAGACGCATCACAATACACCACAAAAGATTCTGCCGGATTCGGCAAAATTAGAATCGGAGCACTAGTCAACCTCCTCTTCAACTCTTGGAATCCTCTCTCACAATCAGCATCCCAAACAAACGCTTGACCTTTTCTTGTCAACTTAGTCAACGGTAAAGCCAACTTCGGAAATCCTTCAATGAACTTCCTGTAGTAACCTGCAAGACCAAGAAAACTACGGATTTCAGACGCATTCTTCGGCGCTTCCCACTGAGATACCGCTTCTACCTTCGTAGGATCAATATCAATGCCATTCTTGGAAATCACATGACCAAGAAAACTCACTTCACTTAGCCATAATTCACATTTGGACAACTTCGCATAAAGCTTCTTCTCCTTCAACAATTCCAATACAATTCTAAGATGCTCTGCATGTTCTTCATCATTCTTTGAATAGATCAAAATGTCGTCAATAAATACCACCACAAACTTATCAAGATATAGATGAAATATCCTGTTCATATACTCCATGAAAACACCAGGTGCATTAGTAACTCCAAACGGCATAACAGAATATTCATAATGCCCATACCTCGTTCTAAATGCAGTTTTCTGAATATCTTCCGCCTTTACACGAATCTGATGATATCCAGACCTCAGATCAATTTTACTAAATACACAAGCTCCGACCAACTGATCCATCAAATCATTAATTCTCGGCAATGGATACTGATTCTTGATTGTCACTTTATTCAATTGCCTATAGTCAACACACAATCTCATCGTACCTTCCTTCTTCTTAACCAACAATACCATAGCACCCCACGGCGAAACACTAGGACGAATAAACTACTTCTCAAGTAACTCTTCCAACTGTTTCTTCAACTCAGATAACTCAGATGCCGACATGCGATAAGGAGCCATCGACACCGGACTAGTTCCAAGAATCAAATCTATAGCAAACTCCACTTCCCTCTCAGGTGGTAGCTCACTAACATCTTCCAGAAATACTTCTGGAAATTCGTTCACAACGGGTAGTTCACCACTCTTAGCCTTTCCTTTCATCTCTGTCGAGGAATACAACATAAACACCACAACACCATCTCTAACAGCTGAATTCATCTACTTAACTG
Source organism: Vicia sativa (assembly GCA_021764765.1). NCBI lineage: Eukaryota > Viridiplantae > Streptophyta > Magnoliopsida > Fabales > Fabaceae > Vicia > Vicia sativa. Next base: position 225,217,267 of record CM038795.1, on the reverse strand, counting down.
ACATAGTCACATCTTCAACTTTAGCTACTTCAGGAAATATGACCGTCTTCTCAAAATAATTGATATGAACTTGGTTGAATACCAACCAGTTCATTCCAAGGATGATATCAAGTTGTTCTAAAGGTAGGCACACTAAATCCATACTGAAACCTCTACCAAAAATGACAATAGGACAATTCCTACAAACATACGAAGTAGTCACTGAACCCGACGCAGGAGTGTCAATAACCATACTTCCATCCAAATTAGAAATTTCCAAATTTAATCTTTTAGCACAATCCAAAGCAATAAAAGAATGTGTCGCTCCAGTATCAATAATCGCAATTAAAGGTATGCCATTAATAAAACATGTACCTTTAATCAACCGATCATCTGGCTTAGTCTCTGATCCTGACAAAGCGAACACCTTCCCACCAGCTTGCTCCTTCTTTGGCTTAGTACACTGCGGACGAGTATGACCCTCTTCGCCACAGTTGTAACAAGTTATCCCTCTGGATCTGCACTCAGCAACCACATGACCAACTCTCCCACAGTTGCTGCACTTATTTACATCACTCTTGCATTCAATAGCTCGGTGTCCCATCTCACCACACCTGTAACACTTAATGGAAGAGCCAGAGTCTCCCCCACTAGGCTTCCTCCAACCACCAGATTTCTGATTATTCCTATCATAGGGCTTACCACGATCCATCTGTCTCTTGCCCTTACGATCAACATAACTCTGAGCATTCGACTTAGTACTAGCAAGATCCTCTTCTAGAATCCTACTACAGTCTACTAAATCAGGAAACCTCCTAATGCGCTGATACCTGATACCCTGCTTGATCTCATCACGAAGACCATTCTCAAACTTGATACATTTGGAAAATTCTCCATCTGCATCGTTAGTGTAATGAGCATAATACTTCGCTAATTCAGTAAACTTCGAAGCATACTCACTCACAGACTTGTTGCCTTGCTTGAGCTCCAAAAACTCAATCTCTTTCTTGCCCCGAATGTCTTCAGGAAAATACCTTCTCAGAAAAGCTCTCCTGAACACAGCCCAAGTCAATGCAATGCCATCTTCTTCCATTTCAGTTCTGGTAGCAACCCACCAGTCATCAGCTTCCTCTGCCAGCATGTGAGTACCATACCTCACTTTCAACTCCTCAGCACAATCAATCACTCTGAAGATCCTCTCGATCTCATTCATCCACTTCTGAGCACCTTCGGGATCATGTGTGCCCTTGAATAATGGAGGATTATTCCTCTGAAAATTCCCCAATTGTCTGTCAGCACCAATACCAGCTCCCTGCTGATTCCCTCCGAGCACTCCAGCTAACATTCCCAAAGCTTCAGCAATAGCAGCATCGTCTCTTCCGTTACCTCTTCCAGCCATTGTTCTATAACATTACAAAACAATCCACATCAGCACACAAGTATCGACAGTGTTACCTTGCACTGGTCGCATACTAAAGGGATAACGACACTAAGACAAGACCGACTATGCTCTGATACCACTATTGTAACATCCATTCTAATTTACCCGCGATTTATAAATATTAATCAGAGTTTTTAACACATATCAAGAGGCGTCACAATTTTAATATAATTCAAATTATAACCAAACAGTTATCATGCTTTTCACTGAAGAATTCATTAAATAAAACGGTCCTAAAGTTATGTTTAACAGCGGAAATGAAACATAACAAATCCGGAATACATCATCCATAATTATTCCAGGACATAAATCAAAACATAAACTAAAATCATATTTAAAATCCATAAGGAATTCCCAATCAAACGTTTCCCCAGTGTTACATCTACCAGAGCACGACACTGACACGCGGAGTAACTAAGTAACACAACTCTAGAAGCTATCCTCACCGATTCCAAGCAGCTAATCACTTCAAAAACTGAAATCATTAAAGTAAGGGTGAGATCTCTATCAAATATAAAATGCATTATACGTTTTTAAATACAACGGAATGATTCAATACGTTAGTCCATTATCCAAATACATATTCATAGTTCAGTTCACAAAACATTGAACACAATTCATTATGCGAATAAACAATCAATGGAAATTGCAACACTGGAAACCATCCTAGCATGTTACAATCCCATATGCAATGCAGACCCTATGCATGTGGTACCAAACGTGAACCAAGTTCACCCACTGTTCCATCACACTCGGAAAACAGCGTCAATCCATGATTCGCCCATAACCACTGGGTCAAGAATCTAGCCTCACTACCTCTGAATCCTGGTAAGTTTATTGGCTCTGCAAGCTCACTTCCGCACAATGGGAATGAACCAATAACAATGCTTATGCATGCACCATAAAAGCATGCAACATCAATTCAACAGATTATGATCTCAACATAAATCCACATAATGCCAATCACCAATGTATCACATGGTAACAATCCAATCATAATGAATATCAAGCACATCATATAAACATTATGTCTCATTCGCTAAGTCAGACAATCCACAATCCATTCACCATCGTCCTTAAACTATCAACGTTTCAAAAATCGGGAGCTCGACCTCTTTTTAGAATAATTTTCACAAAATAATAATTTTCTCTTTTTATAAGATAGTACTTTTAATTTAAGAAATACTGCCGAAAACGGCACTCGAATCGGAGTTACGGTTTAGAAAATATGAATTTTTAAAGTTTTAAGTATTTTGAAATTCAACACAATGGAACTCGGTTCCTCCCTGGGAGAACCCGGTTCCCACCTTTTTAAAAAGACACGCTCCTGGAAATTTTTATGGGGAACCCGGTTCCTCCATACTGGGAACCGGTTCCCACGTTGAAAAATGCCTAGTTTTTGAAAAGTTGAACTGGGAACCCGGGTCCTCCCTAGGAGTAACCGGTTCCCACGACCTGCAGAACCTGAAACTTGATATTTTGATGGCATTATGCATTCCATTTCACTTCTAATCATTCCCATACGAATTATAACATTAGGAACACCAAAATGCAACCATTATACACCAATACAACATCATACATCATAATTTTATCATTCCTATTAATTGTTTGACACACTAATGGTTCCAAATCCTATAATCCGACACAATTAGGGATAAATCCTACAAACCTATATTAACTATTCTCAAGTTTTCCTAACGTACCCAATCATCCAATTGATTCCCAAAACCCATAAGGCATTAAAATCGAATGAAATCACCCCTTACCTCGCGATGATCTTCGACTTTCCCGGCGTTGGCTTATCCTCTCTTCTCCAATTCCACGTGAAATGACTTTTCCAAAATAACCTTCTTTTCTTCTTTTCCTTTTTATAATCCTTTTAATAATCCTTTTATTTAATCCAATAAAAAAAACATAAAGTAGTAATTAGTAAGAGTAGAGTAATCTACTCCTCACACCCTCTAATTACTCTTCACATCACCAACTCTTCTTTTCTTTAATTAATTAATCCAATTAAATCCAAAATATTATTAATTAAGCCTTTAATTAAATAAATAATTAAATTCCTAATTATTTAATATTCAAATTAATTTGGGTCAACATACAGTCAAACTTCACCATTTTTGGTCAACATACAGTCAAACTTCACCATTTTTGGTCAACATAAATATTTTGAAGTCATATTCATCATATGATCAAGGGTTGATCATGATTCCTCAAGAAAAGTCAAGACTTGATCAAAAGTCAAAGTTTCCAAATTAGGGTTTTTGGATAAAAAGTCAACAGAACTTTGACCAGACATAACTTTCACATACTTTATTAGAAATTTTTCCACCAAATCTCATTTTGAAGGGAATTCAATTCTCTTCAACTTCATGTCTCACAAGCTTTGGTCAAAAATGCTTTATTTGAGAGTTATGGATCAAGACACTATAGGTCCTTCTAAAAGTCAACAACAATTCATCTTTTTGCAAAGGAGTTTACATGAACATGGAAACTTCAATGAATATGAAACCAAAAACAGTGATTAGAGGATATCTTGATCTTTCTAAAAAGTCCAAGAACACTTAAAAATGTTGAAAATTGAGCAAGATTGGCATTTTTGAAGAAGTGCATATAGAGAAATACTTAAAAAATTCAATTTTTTTTCTAAATGGGCCTAAGATTTTATGATCCAAACTTGATCTTGATAGTATCCATAACCTACAAAATTAATTACATGCCCTTATCTCATTTATTTAATTTATTTTTGAATCAAATCATTTAAATTCAATTTAAATAAAATAAAACGCAAGGAGTGAAGTCATGACATGTTGGGCTTATTTTACAAGTATCTTGAGGACCAAGGAAGCCCAAGCAAGCTACCAAATTCGTGCAAGACTTGATAGGAAAGATTAGAGGCCAAAAAGGCAATATTTGGTTTTTATTTTCAAGGAAATATATCTTAACCAATGCAAGATTTTTCCTTATTTTGTTAACCTAATCCTACTCTCCTATAAGCACCTCACAAGATCAGACCACAAAAAACACGCATTCTTGCATCAAGAACAAACCCTAAATTCTTCAAATTTTTTAAGAAACTTGCAAAATCGAAACTCAGTTTTCAGCCACTTTCAATCACTTCCAAGCACTCCATCATGCTGCTGAGGTAATATAGGGTAAGTATACATCCATAACCACGGCTAAAACTCCCCGAATCGCATGCACCATAAACTCTGTTTGCATTATATTTGTGAATTTTGTATTTTAAATTCTATCATGTTTTAATGTGAATTAACATTGCTAATTGCTTCATGAGATTCATTAGAACAGGTTAGAACAATCATGGCGAGTTTTCCATGGCTGGAACGTGATGTGCCATTATTAGGGCAAAATCGTTTGCAAACTTCGAACTAATAGTTGTAGGAACTTTCAGGCCGAACTAACCCCATCATCCTGTTCACAAGGGTCTAATTATTGGATCTGGGCACTTTGTTCTTGTTTTTCTGTTCGATTTCGCAGGTATTGCAAATTGGGGTGGTCGAAAAAGACGACTGGAGCCCTAGCTTCGGTGACGTCTCAAGTGAAGACTTTTTGATCGCGTGCATGGCGATATCTCCCGATCTGATTGGCTTACTCGTTAATACCAGAGCCCACAGTTTGACTTCTTTTAAAATTCAAAACAGAACGAAGGAACACATATAACCATATGGTCGTATTTCCAGAACAACTAAGATGCCTAGCTCGGTTGGTAAGCGCGCACGCTAGTAACCCAGGGGGTCCTGGGATCGATTCCCAGCGACCACACTCTTTTTCCCTTTCTATTTTTTCTAACTATTTTCATTTTATTTTCTTAATTATTCAATTAATTTAATAATTAATTAGTAATTAGGTTAAACAATTATCTTAATTAGGATTAATTTCACCATTAACATTTTTTCTATTTTTCTTAATTAAATTAATTAATTTAATTAGTTTGGTTTAGGATAATTTATTTAATTTAAATTAAATTTCTTTTATTAATTAAAATCAATTAGAATTAGGGTTTCCGATTCACCCGATTTTCACATAGTAATTAGGTTAACTAAAATCAAAACCTTTTTTACTAACTTTTTTCCAAACTTCTCCCGACTTTATTTTTCTTCTGATTATCTGTTTCACGCATATTATTGTAACTGCTTCCAGGATGTATAATTCTTTGCACGCGTTCCTTTTATCATTATGTATCTGCTCATGGGATGTAATAGATAATTAGGACATTTACTTCCTGCACCTCCTATTATGTATTTGCCCCAAAGCCATGTAATAGCGTAGGATTTACATTTCTGCACCTTTACTTTACTGTATATATTTAACTGTTATCTAAATAGGATTGTATGGCTAAGACTAAAATCAAACCTAGATCACTTCTAATCTCAAGATAAATATTTGAATAAAAAACACTCATCACACTTGCACCCCCTTAGGGTATCCTCTCTCGTTGCCTTTTGGAATACAATGGTCATGTCCCTCGAACGTAGGGATACCATTAGCAAAGACGCTTATGAATAACATCATCATAGTCCCTTCGATACAAAGATCATAGTCCCTCGATGACCCTCGATATTGCCTACGAATATATGATCTCCTCCCTCGATTGTTGCCTACGAAAAGTGATGATCATCCCTACGAATTACTAAAGTTATCCTTACATGTTTCTCTATGACCATACGATGACCCTTCGATTGTCCCTTCACATCCAACAAATAAAGTTACCTACCAACTAATGGTATGGATAGCCTTATTCTAAGGGAGAAGGAAAATAACATGGAAATGACCATTTTGAAAATAACCCGGATTATTTCCCCAGTGAGGCCTCTATCCTCAGTATCTCCATATCAGTATCCTGATAATTGTGTAACTTGGTTGAGTGTCTACTCAACGTTTTGGGTCGAGTTTTGTCTTGTCGCCTGTGCATGAAATCTAGTTGTTGTCCTGGTACTCATCTAGTTTGTTTCGCCTAACTAAGTTCCAGGAGTCGAGTTTTATCTCGTTTCGTTTCTTACTCCTGGGATTCTTTCAGTTCCATCATACTGTCTATCTCGGGTTGAAACCTTTCCCCTTTACTCCGTGGATTCAATCAACTTCGTCTACTGTCTATCTTTGGTTGGGATGGCTCTGTTATAACTATTGGATTCAATCAGCTTCGTCTATTGTCTATCCTCTAGTTTGAGAACAACAAGTGCTCTGAGAAACATGCACTCTCATCACTTTGCTATGGGTCGAGTTTTGTCTCGTTTCCCGTGTGTGGAATCCAGTTTTTGTCCTGGTACTCGTTTCTAGAAAGTGTCGTTCTTCTAGTTCTATCGAGTCGAGTGTTGTCTCGTTTGGTGTCACTCCTTGGATTCAATCAGCTTCGTCTACTGTCTATTCTTGGTTGACCTGTCTCTTTTATACCTTTGGTTGTCACAGTTTCCACTGTTTACCCCTGGTCGAGACTAGCAGGTGTCCCTAGAATCACGCACTCTAGTCACCTTGCTTACAGGACCCTTTTCGTAGTCGTCCTATTGCGTACATGTTCAGAATCTAGTTTTGTCTAGTCTTCTGGTTTGAGTTTCATCTCATTTCATAATATGAGCCTTATCTCACCCCTTCTTGTGATCTGGTTTTATCCCGACACATACTTCTTTAGAGTCTAGTTTTGCCTAGTCTTTTGGTTTGAGTTTCATCTCATCTTTATCATGGTCCGCGTTACAGTTTCGTCTTGACGTATATCTTTGGAAAACCAATTTCATTTGGTATTCTCTAAGTCCAACATTCTCTAGCTCCTTTTGGAAAGTTTCACTCTTCTTCTCAAGAGTGTAAATTTTCGGGTTCTTTTGTATTCAATCCTCTTCCACTTTGAACGCTCGAAGGTTTTCACCAGTTCTGGCTTATCAAGTTGAAGAAGATTGAATAGGGGCAGCTGTTGCACCCTAAAATTTACCCTCTTGATTTAGGCTTATGTTTCTTCATTAAACATCATATTGCATTGCATTCATGCACTGTGTGGGATCAAGGTTTTCTTATCTTCCAGGTTTTCTCCAAGCTGCAGAATTTGGTTGTATTGTCAATCAGTCCAAGATGGCTCTCATATTCTCTCACTCTTCTGTGCATTAAGTCACCAAGGCTTCTTATGACTCGAGACATATTAATTGATTCTTTGAGCTACAATTGCAAGTATTACAAAGTAATTATCATTTTCTTATCCAATGGCTCTTGTGCACGGGTTTTGGATTATTGAGGTGTTTGATGTCTTTCTTGATGTAGTTCTTGAAGCATTACCTTCTATTTGTCATTAGAGGCGCCTGAGATTCAAGGGTTCAGTTTATCACAAGTCTAGGGTTTTCTGGTGGTTTGAGGTTTCACCTAATAAAGTCTGATGTCTCAGATTCTGCTGATTGCTTAGTTTCTTTTTCAAGAAGTAAAATGTTGGAACTAGGGTTTCCATGGATGTTCTCATCAGACAGAGATTGATGCGCTTGTTCTTTGAACAATGACCTGTGATGGTAGGGTTTTGAACAATGTTACGGTGGGTGTCTTCTCCATCAAGGCAAGAAATTGGGGATTAGTTGATGCAAGTTAAGTCAAAGGTCATGATTCGTGGATTGATTGTTACACAAGTAATTTGTTCATTTCAAAATCTTGTGTCACAAGAATTCAAGATTATGCCATGGTTACTTCATTTCATCATATTAAGCCTTTATCATGTTTATTCAAGTTTGCTCACAAGTATTGAAAAATGTTGAAGATAATGTGAACTTGCCACTTGAAAACATTCATTTATGTGAATACAAGAAGTTGCCAAAATCATTACAATTTATAAAGGCATTGTTATCAAGGTTCAAACATTGTTGTAAGTTTCATGTGTAAAATCCTTTCACGGTTAATTCTCAAATTCAAGGTACAAAGGAAGTTTTTCATGATTACAAGAAGAGAAAACATTCAAGTTTCTTACAAATTACAAGACCAAAACAAAAGAGAGTTTTCAAACTCATTCTTATCTAAATCCTAAGATTTCTAAGGAACTTCTCCATCGTTTTTCTTCTCAAGTTTCCCTCCGGATTTCAAGGTTCTTCACCTCTTCGAATTCTTCCGAGACTTCTTCAAACATTCTTCATTGCTATCTCACACTCCACCATCATTTTCCCATGAAACAAAGACAAAAAGAGATATGGTTAGCAAGCACAATGTCAAAAATAGAAACTTAAACAAAGATTTCCAAAAGAAGTTTTGAAAGGTTCTTTCCAAACTCATCATTAGGGTTGTTTAGAGGAATCAGAAATTAGGGGTGTTTTTCAATCATCTACAAGCTGCCAAAGCCTTATTCAATTCAATCATAGGCTTATTTCCCTCTATTGCAAATCATAAAGAAAACTTTGGTTCACAATAAAGGAAAAGAAAGGGAGGTACAAGAAGCAATTTACTGCACAAAGTACAAACTGAGTAAAGGCAACAAGTACAGTTTAGCAATAAAACAGTTCAGAATGGTGCAGCCCAGCAAACAAAACTCCTGAAACGCATTCATTTTCAAAAAGGCCCAAATGCAGAATTTATTTTCAATGTCAGAAGAGAATAATCAAAGTGTCAGAGCCCAGTACAGAGGCAAAAATTATAGGCCTGTTGATAGAAAAATGGATACATTCTCAGGACTATAAAAGCATTCATGGCACAAATTCCAAAAATTCGGACATTGTTCTTACACAGAAACCCTAGCAGCCTTCATCACAGAACAAACCGAGAAAACAATCACAGATCAAGAAAATCGCAGCAAGCTATCAAGCCAAGCAGAAACCCTAACCCTAATTAATATTCATCATCTTCCTAATCTACAAACCCTTCAAAAAGTTAATTTTCAGAAATAAAATTCTGATTTGAGAGAGAGACCGAAAAGACTGCAAGTTCAGGCTACAGAGAAGATAAAGAGGAAGATGTAAACCAGAAAGAGCTCACCGTAGCAAGTTACGACCCTAGGCCGCCGTCAAGCTCTCCACCTTGCCTCAGAAGACCGGTTTTACATCTAGAAGGTCCAGATCCTCCACCCTCGTCACCAGAAATCGCATCGGAGAAGTTAGGGTTTCCGAAAGCCCTTTCAAGATCCCGGCCAAATCGTGGAGTTTCTGCAAAATCAAACACAAGAATCATGTTCAGAAAACAGAGACGGTTAAGAATATGTAAAGAAAATCATCATCGGAGCAAGCCGCCGCCCAAGGCGATTTCTGGACGCCGCAGACTCATCATCGCCGCCGTCAATCTTCATCAGCGCCGCCGTGATGTTCATCATCTCCACCGTACCAGATTGTTCCAATTTTCATTTTTCCTGGGTTTTTACGTTTTCTAAGAGAGAGGCGAGAGAGAGTGTGAGGCTAGAGAGAGAGAGAGGGTTCTGCTTATGATTTAATCTCCCTTAATCTTCACTTTGATTAAGTCAATTTTTTTAATTAAACTCTAATCCGGAGGTGACACTTGTCACCTCCCTTGTGGTTATTATTTGATTCCATGCAGGTACTCCTACCATAGCAATCTCCTCTCCACCATCAGATCTTTATCTGACGCTTCAGAAGCAAGCTTCCACTATGCACTTCATTGATCTTAACCATCAGATTTCTATCTGATCAAATCCAGTGCCCCAGAAGTGAAGCTCACGATGGACCCTCTAGGAGCCACACACCAGATCCAGCGGACCCCCTCCATTGGGCTTGGGCTCAGATTGCTGTCTTTTACCCCCTTATTACTTTAATTCAGGCCCAATCCCTTTGTTTCATTTGCATTTTATATATTGTTTTGTAAATATATTTTGTTCTATCAAAATGTGAATATTGTAAATATAATTTTGGTTAATTATTTAATTAGATTAAAAGATAATATTTAATTCAATTAATTATTTCGTTGATTAATTTTACTAAATAGGTTAATTCAATTAGTTATTTAATTAATTGAAATTAGTTTGTATCATTGGTCTATCTAGACATTGTTATCGTATTGTCGATTCTATGCATTATAAATTTGTTTTCCCATTCTCATATAGATCAAAGTAGTTTAGAATTTTGTTTCTTTGTAGCTTAGGATTTTATTTCTTCGCATGCTTTGATCATTATTCAATTATTGCCACGATACTCATTTCATTGTTTTTATTGCCATGGATTTGTGATCGAGCGTGATACAACCTGGATACGTGATTATTGGATGATCAAGATAAGACCAAAAAGAGATACTCATCATAAAGGGAACTCAAGGATGCTTTATGAAGATTTTTCTTATCTTGTGCGCAATGAAGAGGCAACGGACATTCTTCGTTAGGTATCATCGCTGCTCTCCTTACTTATTTCTCGTGCCATGTGCATATGTGCTTTTGCATGCTTCATTTGATGTCTTATCATCTTTATCTGATGTTTCGCTCGTCCATTTTCATTATGTCTGATGTATTGTCATCTGTACATTTCTTATCTGATGTTTCGCTCATCCATTTTCATTATACGATGTATTGTCATCCATGTCTTGGTATATTGGTATCCATACATGCTTTATGTGATGTCTCATCATCTAAGTCTGATGTATTGTCATCTGTACACTTCTTATTTGATGTTTTGCTCATCCATTTTCGTTATTTGATGTCTCATCATCTATGTCTGATGTATTGTCATATGTACACTTCTTATCTGATGTTTTATCATCCATATCTTTCCTGTTAGATGTTTTATTATCCATTTTTGTTTATATCATGTTTCACCATTCTTCATCTGATGTCTTATCATCTATGTCTGATGTTTCACCATCCACACATTTCTTATCTGATGTTTCGCTCATCCATCTTTCATATACGATGTATCGTCATCCATGCCTTGATGTATTATCATTCATGCATGCATATTTGATGTTTTATCATCCATATATTTCTTGTTAGATGTTTTATCATCCATTTCCGTTTGTATCATGTTTCAACATGCTTCATCTTCCACATTTGATGTGTCATCATTTATGTCTTGATGTATTGCCATCCATACATTTGTTATTTGATGTTTTACCATCCATATATTTCTTATTTGATGTTTGCTCATCCATTTTCATTATACGATGTATCATCATTCATTGCTAATGTATTATCATTCACATACACTTTCACCCGCATTTGCATGGATCGATTTTGTTCTCCTTAAGTGACTTGTCCGTGAATCTTTCTCATGCATGTTTGTATGCTGTGATTGATATATTGATATGTTTTCTACTGTATTGTATGCATCTTAGCCTTTCATGGTTCATTTCCTTTCATCTATGTCTTTTCTCGGCTTCTTTTGACGTGTAAACACAAACTAGGTCAAGTTTCAACTAGTTCTTGCACTAGTGTTGTAATTGCATCTTTGTGACATTTTCTTTATGATTTGTTTAACATTTACTTTATGTGATGTTTCTACTATAATCAATCCATATTGACACTCACTTTGTATGTTATGTATGTCACACACTTGTATTCACGTCACCACACGCAATTGTCGTCCGTTTACGCACTCTTGTAGAATTTCGTTCGTGAAACTTCTGTGGTTTGGTTTACATGATGTAAATAGGATATTGACATGTTAGCTACTGAATTTTATGTGATTTTATCATATAAATATTCCTTAATTTCATCTATGCTTAATATCTTGCACGATACGCTTCCCGTATGCTTTTAGAACTAGTTTTGACCTAGTTTATCAATTAACTTTGCATGTGTGCATTCATAATGATGTTTGGTGTTTATTAATGGTTTGTATAAACCTTGTACATGTATGTTGTGTCTACTGACCTCACTTCACATGACACCTTGCATGATTTCTCGATCACTTCTTTCCACTTTATTCTCTTCCCCATTCTCTTGGTGTTTAGTTATTGTGCTTTTGTTTGAGATGTGTTATCATCATCCATTATCTCCTTGATGTATAGTCATTTGTAGCTTAGTGTTTTATCACTCTACCTTGTTATTTCTAATCCATTTGTTAAGTGTGCAAGAGATTTCTATCTGATGTTCATCTGATACGCGAAGCTTTGTTTGATGCCTTGAAGTGCACCTGAGGCGATTTCTCACACCATGCGATGAAGTTTCTTTATTCTTAGTTTAGTTATTGTTTTACTTCGATTGGGTTGTATTATTTGGAATTTTATTCGGAATTTTGATACGATACATCCCCATTCATAAACTTGTACCCCCATTCCCATATGGTTTGTAATAGTTTAGAATTTCTTCACCAATGAACACATAGCCTCCTCTTGGGCTTTTCACCAATGATCACATGGACTCCTCTTGGGATTTTCACCAATGAATACATGGCCTCCTCTTGGGTTCTTCACCAACGAACACATAGTTTCCTCTTGGGCTATTTATCAATGAAAAAGAGTTCATGATCGTTTGTTGATGCAACTTGGACACTTGGATGATCGATGGCGCTTTCCAGCAGAGTTTTCTTACCTCGTGCATGCTGAAGGGGCAACAGACTTTCTCCATTAGGTATCATCATCACCTTCTTTATACATGATGTTTCACCATCATTTTCATGCATTTTATTATCCACCATGATGTTTTGCCATCCATGTATGTTATAATTGATGTATTGCCATCCATGCCTGATGTATCGTCATCCATGCATTTTATTATCCTTTACATGATGTTTTGCCATCCATGTATGTTATAATTGATGTTTTACCATCCATGCCTGATGTGTCATCATCCATGCATTTCATTATCCTTTACATGATGTTTTGCCATACATGTCTTATCATTCTTTCTAAATGTGATTGTTTGCTCCTTTATCTCTTTTATGAGATTGCCATGTTCCCCATAGGATCTTTAGTTCACTCTTCTCCGAGTTTGAACTAAACAGACCTTAGGTTTGCTATCCATGCATGATAACTTTAGGTAGATTCTTCCCCTTGTTTATACCCTTAACTTAGTATTAACTTTGTATGATAACATTAGGATTAGAAGTAGGTTAGTTTCCCTTAGATATTTTACCTTTATCCTTTTGCATTCTTAAAACTAAAATCTTGTTTTGTCAAGTGCATTAAAACACTTTAATAATATGAAACTTTTTTCAAAGTAAAAGATACAAACCAATTAGTTTTAGGATGTTTCGTCATTCTGCTGCTGATGCTTCGTCATCCCGTCTTCTGATGTTTCGTCATCTCATTCTCTAATGCTTCGTTATCCTGCTGCTGATGTTTCGTCATCCTGTTTGCTGATGTTTCGTCATCCCATCCTTTGATGTTTCGTCATCCCGTCTGCCGATGTTTCGTCATCCCGTTTGTAGCTGATGTTTCGTCATCATGGAGGTGTTTCATCATCGTTTGTTGTTTCGTCTGCTAATCTAAAAAACACAAACCAACCAAAACAAGTGAGCTGAACTACGGCGCTCTGACTTTCCCATTGCACGAGGGAATACATAGGCATCCTGTCGCGGGGCTAGACCGAGCAACCTTTGTAAATATTTCCTTCTTTTCCCCGTGTTTTCTTTCTTTTATTATTTTCTTTATTTCTTTATTCTTCTTTTCTTTTTGCATGCATTATACCATATACAGATATAAATAGACCTTTACACCCATTAGATAGAAAGTAAAAGTGGATATCGTAGAGTACTACGGGCGCGTGGGGTGCTAATCCCTTCTCCTCACGTAACAGACTTCCTTACCCGATCTCTCAGTCGCAAGACCGTGATTTCTCCGTTTCAGGTTTACTCAATGTTTACCTTTCCCTCTTGGAGGGATAAAAAACGTTCGATGGCGACTTCATTGATATATAGTTATATCCTTTGATTTTTCGGCTGGGTGTTTCAATACTAAACTTGTTTGATTGAAATTTATGATTTTTGTAGTTAGAAAGCAAAACCCTTTTGTTACCAAATCTTAAAATACGCTTTAACTATTGAACGACGGTAATATCACATCAATCCTTGTGGAAAACAATAATTAAAAATACTTGTTTCGGAAATACGTACAACAATCGACTTTGTGGACATACCTTCTCAGCTCAAGGATTTAGTTTCAAAAGTTCCTGATCACTCTCAGTTCATCAAGAAGCATGGTTATATACTCGACTTGGTTACCTCCGGTTTTGAAGAAGATAATATGAGTGTCATATTCCAATTCTTTGATCCGAAGCATCACTGCTTTACTTTTCTAGATTATCAGTTGGTACCTACATTGTAAGAGTTCTCTAAACTACTTGGGATACCCATTCTTGATTAGATACCTTTAAAGCGACCAGACATCTAAATCGACCAGACATTGAAGATAATTGGGAAACAAGAAGTGGAGATATTTTGCATTCTCTCTACACTCGTACTATGAAAAGACAAGAAACTCTCATGTGCCGTATACCTTTATTATCCAGGTGGTTTATTTCGCACCTTCCTCAGTCAGTAATGAAGAACGAACAAAGGTTGAAATGGTCTCAAAGGTTGATGTCACTCTCTCACTCAGATATTCGTTGGTGTCTTTACTCTCAAAAGGACTTCACTATCATTGAACGTTGTGGAGAATTCCCTAATGTACCACTCCTTGGCATAAGGGGAGGTATCACTTACAACCTTTCTATATCGTTACGATAGTTTGGTTATGCTCGAAGAGATGATCCTCATGATATACTTCTCTAAGACATCGTATTTGACTATGACAACGATCTTCATGGTTATCGCCGAAGATTTGTGCACGCTTGGGGCATGGTGAAGAAAACTGATACCAAAACCTTAGGGCATAAAAATTCCATTCCTTGGGAACCTTACCTCAAATGGGTGCGAGCTCGCGCTCAAAACCTCATGATGCTATATGCTGCTATGCTGCCAGTAACTATGGAACCTGTTGCTGTCGGTGACGAACCCTATAACATTCTTCATCTAGATATGCCTACTGATTTTGAAGAATTAAAGAGATTCTGGATTCAACTCAAAGAAGAAAGGGATACATTCGAAGCCCAGTGCTACGTAAGCGAGAAAAGATTATTGGAGTTGACAAAGCTACTTCACAAGGAGCAAGGCATCAACACCTACTTCAACACAAAGAGGAAGCGTCCATGGGAGCTCTAAGCACTAGGAATTTCATTTTTGTACTTGAACTTTCATTTGTACTTGCTAAGTCAACTAATAAAAAGTTTGTTCTTGCTTGTTTACCAAATTTAAATTCCTAAGGTCCTTGAAAACATGGCATTGCATAACATTGCATATCATAGCATATCATTTCATAACAGGTACTCTGAAGACCAATTTTCTCATTCTCTCGCTGTTTATTTTAGCAGAAATGGCTCTCGAGCAAACTATCAAAGATCTCCAGGCTCAGAATGCTCAATTCCAAGAGATGTTCACCAACCTGGCCCAAGGTCAGAAAGATCTGAAGAAGCTCATCACTAGAAAGAAGAAGACTATTGGCCTCATCAATCTGGGAGGAAAGCACAGAGGTCCAGTCAAGGTAGTCAGACAACTTGAGTTCTCAAACAAGAGCGGTGAAACTTAAGGAAGCGTAAAAAACAATGAAGGAAGCCATCATGAGTCTGAAAACGAAGAGGAAGACTATATGAGAAAGTAGTATTATAACAACGAAAAGTAAAAGCAACTTGAAGACCGCCTGAATGTTGTAGAGAATCTGAAAATGTCAGGGTTGAACTTTGATGATCTGAGTCTGGTTCCTAGAGTGGTAATTCCCCGCAAGTTCAAGGGTCCCTACTTTTGCTAAGTACGATGGCATTTCTTTCCCGAAGTTGCATCTGAAGTCTTATGTTTAGAAGATCCATCCTCATACTGAAGACAGGAAGTTGTGGATACATTTATTTCAAGAGAGTTTGTCCAGAACACAGTTGGAGTGGTAATATCATTTAGAGAATACCCATATTCATACCTGTAATGATTTGGCAGATGCTTTCTACAAACAATATCAATATAATGCTGAATTGGCACTAACCCGTATGCAACTGCAGAACATGTTTATGGGCCGTGACGAGAAGTTCAAGGAATACACCAAGAAATGGAGAGATCTAGCAGGAAGAGTCCAATCACCCTTGTCTAATAGGAAATTGGTTGACATGCTCATGGGAACACTGACAGACCCATCTTCAATCACCTGATTGGAAACTCTTCGGTCGGATTCACCAAGTTGATACTGACAGGAGAACTTATTGAAGCTGGAATCAAGAGCGGAAAAATTCAAGTCGAAACATCCTTAAACGCTGTAAAGAGATCTTTTGGCGGGAAGAAAGAAGCCAATGTTGTGTATGGTCAGAAGAGCCGTGATAAAACTGACCGCAATCAATCTGTGGGGAAGTCCTGATCTCCAATCCCACGCCAATGCAACATCAACAAGACAACGCGCATGGGAAGAATGCGCCAAGAAGACAGTTTACGAAGATAAATATGCCATTATCTCAAGCACTACAACACATGTTGAAAGTAGAGCTGATTACTTAGAGGGATCCTCCTCAGCACGTCAACACTTCCTCTCCAAAGTACAATCCTAATGCAAGGTGCGCATACCATTCCAACAACCCAGGGCACAACACCAACAACTATTGGGCCCTGAAAAACAAGATTCAAGACATGGTTGAAGCTCTGGAAATTGAATTTGACCTTCCTAAAGAAACTCCGAATGTGATCAACGCACCAATGCCTGACCATGGTGAAAGTGCCAATGTCATTGACAATGACTCCTATGTTTTTGATGTGAATGAGATGACCGTTACCCTGATGATTGTCAAGTAATATTTGTTGCAAGCCGGTTTCTTTCCAGGATGTCCTGACGACTGCCGTTGGTGTGCATCTAAATCAGATGGATGTTCTTG
Source organism: Vicia sativa (assembly GCA_021764765.1). NCBI lineage: Eukaryota > Viridiplantae > Streptophyta > Magnoliopsida > Fabales > Fabaceae > Vicia > Vicia sativa. The sequence goes on along the minus strand of CM038795.1, from coordinate 225,200,054 downwards.
GTTGAAGAGACGTGTTCAACGTGTGATGGATAACTGAGAAGTGTTATTCCTAAAGCCTCAGTCTATAAGGAGTCTGTGCGAAGATGTTGCTAAAAGTATGAAAATCGAAGACGTAAGCAAAGTCGTACCAGAAGTCTGGGATACCTTGGGGCAGCCAAGTGGAAAGTATGATTTCATGGTGAAGTATATCACTCCTGATAGCTACAAGATCGCAATTGAAGACGTCAAGGCAACAAAATGGGGAGATGATTATCCCAAAGAATATGTTGATGTGAACACAATAAGGACCACCTCTGACAATCCTGCATCAAGAGAGGCACCTCTCATTATTAACTCACCCAGATAATTCCATATTCATCTGACAAAGCTATACCTTGGAATTATGGAGGCGAAGTCTACTATCATGGCGTCAAGCAAGATCCATTAACCATTGAAGACAATACTGTAATTCCTGGAAGCAGATACGTAATGTCACAGAGAATGTTAAGACACCGTATCTGACAAACTGTTTAATAATTCACACATTAATTTAAAACAGTAAAGAACACAACCAATTGTTTACCCAGTTCAGTGTGTAACTACACCTACATCTGGGGGCGACCAAGCCAGGGAGGAAATTCACTATAAGCAGTATTAATTCAGGAATAAACGAACCAGTTTATCTCCTTCACTTAAGACCTACCCAATGCAACTTCAATCTAAGTCCTACTTAGACCTGAGTTCCTACTCACTCCCCCTCAATCACAGCAGTGATATCAACCTATTGATTAATTGAATTGTGAAGACATTCTTCAATAAACATACTTGATTTTGCTTCAAAGCTTTAATCAAGAGACACAACACTCGTGCTTTAAAGCTTTGAGTGATAAACAACCCTTACAATCAAATCCTACTCCAAGGCACTTATCAAATGATAATTGCTTGGCTCACAAGAATAACTAGGATACACAAATTAACAGTCTGCTCAATCTTGTACACAGTAAAAGGCGCAGCAGTATAATCAGGGTTTCTTCCATATTATAGAAGCAGTAAAGTCTTCAACTTAGGCTTCCATAATTATAGCTAGGGTTAACTAAATTTAACCTAAAGACTTGGTCTTTTAACAAACCAAATTAGGGTAAACAAGGTTAACCTCAGAGCCACGTGAGCATATGATCTAACAATATAATCCATAATAAAACAGCTCAGCAGAATCCTGAAAACTCTCAGGAAAAGTAAATCTGCATAACAGCAAATGTTGCACAGAATGTCATAACATTGGTCATGACATCAGTCATTCTTCTTGCAGATTTCCAGCATAACAATTCACAACCAATCTGAGCTGTACCTGTACAATTCTTCTTCTGCAGAATTTATCTTCAACTCTGAATGTCATCACATCAGTCAAGACATTGACAAAAACTAGTTTTACCAAAAATTAAAGCCAATATAAAAACACTTACAAACTCCCCCTTTGGCAAATATTTGGCTAAAACAACTAACCTATCAGAGAACTAATGCAGCAGAAATTAAAGTAAACAACTAAGCCACTAAGCTACATAACCAGAGCCTAATAAAGATAAATTCATCCCATAATTTCCCATAAATTCTTCTCCCCCTTTTTAGCCACAAAGGGGCCAAAGGTGCCATTACAAAATCCCAAAATTCATGCAATATAAGTAGCAGAAGAGTTAATTATACAACCAAGGTAACAAGATACAATCAGTCAAAAAGCAAAATCAACAAATCAACAAACAAAAGCAACAGCAACAACAAGTAATCAACATTCAGGTACTTTCCTCTCCTGAAGAAGCACTATGATAAGTAGCTTCCTCTGATGAACTGCTTTCAGCACCAGCCTCTTGCTCTTCTTCAGCCTCCTCATGAAAATCTTCTGCAACATCCTCATCTAGCCTTTCATCCTCAACCTCAGTGTCTTCTTTCTCCTGTTCCAAGGTAGTGATCAGCTCCTCAAGAGTTTGCTTTCTTGCTTCAAGCTCCCTGCAAGTCTCTTTCAGCACAGCAATGACATCAGCTTTCTGAGTATTAGCTTTGACATTTGATGTCTCAGCAGATGTCATGACAATGTCAGGGACATGTTTCCCTTGAAATAGCTTGTAGTGGAAACCAAGAGCAGAAGCTCTTTTACAAATAGAATCTTTATTTACCAGGATATCAGGGTATTGGTCAGTGATAATACCACATAGGAGGGAGGGAAAGGCTATGGGACCTTTGATTGCATAGCTGTCTGCATGTTTCAAAGTTTGCTCAAAAATATAACTTCCATAATCAAACTTTGTTTTGGTGCCAACAGTATAGATAAATCTTCCTAGACCAGTGGAGATGGTGGACTTGTGATTTGTGGGAACCCAGTTAGCTGCACCAATCTTGTGCAGAATGGAAAACTTGACACTTAGTTTGCTAGCAGTCAGCTTCCCTTTCAAGGGCCAGTGTTTGACTTGCTTGGCAGTGATGGTTTGACACACCTGGTTGTCTGTGACTTCAAGCTCAGGATGAGCATCATCGAGACCTTCGAAATTTGTTGATCACAGTAGGAGAGAACTTCACCTTCCTTCCTCTCACATACACACTTTTAAAGTCAGCTGACTTTCCATCAGCACACCCCCCAGACATATTTACTATAAATTCCTTGACCAAAATATCATAGCAGTTGGAGAACTTATCCACTGTTTTCATCAGGCCAGCAGCCTTGATGAGATCCATGACTTCCTTGCATTCAAGGGAACGTCTGTTCAGCTCCCTCTCTAATGCAATCCTTTTCAGAAACACATACTTCCACCTGCTGCATTTTCTGGATGGTGAAAGGAGATGTTATCAATTGCAACCTCAGGTACCTTAGGCAGTTTGCTAGAGGAGGGTTTCTTCCTGAGAGGAATGTCTGGGAGATTCCCTTCAACATCAAAATCAAAATCTGATTCCTCATCAGATTCAGAGGGTTTAGGAGCCTTTCTTTTCTTGGAAATTGGAGTTCTCTTTGGTCTTGAGATACTCCCAACAGATTTCACCCTACCCTTTCCTTTGGAAGTTCCGACCTTGATCCTTTCCGACTTCTTCTCTAGCCTTGTTCTCAGGCCTAGGAGTCTCATGAACAACTTCAGTAGCCTTCTCCTTGGAGGGGCTTTGAGTAACACTCTGCTTTTCTTTTCTAGACTTCATCCTTCTTGCTATGCTAGGGTTAACACTAGCAATTAAGTCATTGTCAGAGAATTCTTCATCAACATCAATAACAGGGGGTTCAACATCCTTATCAGTGGGGGTTTGGTGATCAGCAGTTTTCTCTAGAGAATTTTCATTGTTGTCATCAGTAGGTTTCTCTGGAGATTTCCTAGTATTGTCATCAACAGGTTTCTTAAGAGATTTGCTAACATTGTCATCAGATGTCTTGACATTCTGAGTGACATTTGGATCAGTTTCTAAATTAGGGCTAGCAGTTTCTTGATTCAATGGAACAGATACAGTGAGTGATTCTCATTAAAATCCTAGTTACTAATCTAGCTATGGCTTGATGAACATATCAGATCCCTCCTATTGGCTATCTCAGGAGTTACAGAGGAAGATGGTTCAGCAGTCTTACCAGATGGAGAGGCTTGTGATCTTCTTGCATGTCTGGTACGTAGCTTCTTGACCTTGCCAGGATCAGTTGCCATGGCACGAATAAGAGTGACCTCCAGAACATCAGCATCCATGGGGTTTGCGTTTGCCCTAGGTCCTGAGTCAGGGGATGAAGGGGACACATTTCCCTTTGATAAAGATGATGGTGACACACTTTGTTGAGACATCTTGAGAGATTGAGAATGCAGGTGACAATAAGTTTGAGGTTTTCTTTTGAGGGAATGGAGAGTGGTACTGCCAAATGAAAAGAGTGGGATATAAATATGACTATTCCTCTTCTTAAACTTTTGAAAAGAGAGAGGGAAACAATTAATTAGCCCAATCAAAATTAAATTAAATAAAATGTCTCTTCCAGCCCTTGTTGTAAGAAATATTAATTGCTACAACTCTTCATATTGGCAAATACCCAGCTTGCCCCTTAAATTCTCAAACTGACTAGCATCAAGTGCTTTTGTAAAAATGTCAGCCAGTTGTATCAGTGGCAACATGTTCCAACTTGATCACTTTCTCCTCCACAAGATCTCTGATGAAGTGATGTCTAATGTCAATATGCTTAGTCCTGCTGTGCTGTATAGGATTCTTGGAAATGTTAATAGCTTTTCAGGTTGTCACGATCAATGTCATGACATCTTGTGTGACATTGTACTCGATCGACATCTGTTTCATCGGACCATTTGAGAACAACGCTACCGGTACTATGTATTCGACTTGATAGATAAAGACACACAGTTTTGCTTCTTGCTGAACCAAGTGACAAGATTATTTCCCAAAAAGAAGCATCCTCCAAAGGTGCTCTTTCTATCATCAGCACTACCAGCCCAATCAGCATCACAATAACCAGATAGAATTGGTTTACATCCATGAGAGTATAGCATACCATAATTGTAAGTTCCACTCACATACTTCAGAATTCTTTTCACCTGATTGATGTGACTTACTTTGGGTTCATCCTGGTATCTTGCACATACTCCAACAACAAAGGCAATGTCAGGTCTGCTGGCTGTTAAATACAACATAATTCCTATCATGCTTCTGTACAAGCTTTGATCTACACTTGTGTCTTTGGACAACTTTAGATGAGTAGGTGCAGGAGTCCTTTTATGACTTGCATTCTCTATCCCAAACTTCTTGACAATATTCTTTGCATACTTTCTTTGAGAGAGAAAAATTGAGTCTTCCATCTGTGTGACTTGTAGTCCAAGAAAGTAGGTCAATTCTCCCATGAGGCTCATTTCAAATTCAGCTTGTATCTGGTTAGCAAAATGTTTAACCATTTTATCTGACATTCCTCCAAACACTATGTCATCAACATAAATTTGAGCCACTATTATCTTTCCTCCTTCATCCTTGACAAACAGAGTTTTGTCCAAACCTCCTTTTCTATATCCTTTGTCAGTGAGGAACTTTGTCAATCTTTCATACCATGCTCTAGGAGCTTGTTTCAGACCATATAATGCTTTCCTCAATTTGTAAACATGATCAGGACAGTTTGGATCCACAAACCCTTTAGGCTGTTCCACATACACTTCCTCATTTAAGTACCCATTTAGGAAGGCACTTTTCACATCCATCTGAAACAGCTTAAACTTTAGAAGGCATGCAACTCCTAGTAGTAATCTGATTGATTCCAGCCTGACCATAGGAGCAAAAGTCTCATCAAAATCAATCCCTTCAACTTGAGTGTATCCCTGAGCAACAAGCCTTGCCTTATTCCTGGTGACAACCCCTTCAGCATCTGACTTGTTCTTGTAGATCCACTTTGTGCCAATGATGTTTGTTCTTTTTGGTTTAGGAACTAACTCCCACACTTCATGTTGTTTGAACTGGTTCAATTCATCTTGCATTGCTCCAATCCAGTATTCATCAGTCAAGGCCTCTTTAACATTTTTTGGTTCAATCTTAGACACAAAACAAGAGTTTGAGATGATTTCTCTAGATCTTGTAATGACTCCTCTGTTAGGATCTCCTATGATGAGTTCCTTAGGATGATCTTTCTGAATTCTGATGGAAGGATCTTTGTTGGCTTCCTTTGATTCAGATTCTGGTGGAGTAGGGATAGGCACATCATCATTATTAGACACTTGTGGTGAAGTCTCAAAGAATGTCTCAACATCATATGGAACATTTGTTTCCTCATGGTGGTCATCAACTATGACATTTATAGACTCCATCATAACTTTGGTCCTGGAATTGAATACCCTATATGCTCTGCTGTTGGTAGAGTATCCCAAAAATATTCCTTCATCACTTTTAGAATCCATCTTTCTTCTTTGTTCACGATCTGACAGAATATAGTATTTGCTCCCAAAGACATGGAAATACTTCACAGTAGGCTTTCTACCTTTCCATATTTCATAAAGGATGGATGATGTTCCCTTTCTCAAAGTAACCCTGTTGTGAACATAACAGGCTGTGTTCATAGCTTCAGCCCAAAAATGAATAGGAAGCTTCTTGGCATGTATCATTGCTCTGGCAGATTCCTGTATAGTCCCGTTTTTCCTCTCCACAACTCCATTTTGTTGAGGAGTTTTAGGTGAAGAGAACTCATGATTGATTCCCTCTGAAGAGCAGAACTCATCAAACTTACTATTTTAAAATTCCTTTCCATGATCACTTCTAATTTTGACAATGCATCCTTCTTTTTCTCTTTGAAGCCTCTTGCATAATTCGTTAAAGACATCAAATACATCAGATTTTTCCCTGATGAAGTTTATCCAGGTAAATCTTGAAAAATCATCCACAACAACATATGCATATCTTTTTCCACCAAGGCTTTCCACCTGCATAGGACCCATCAGATCCATGTGCAAAAGCTCTAACACTTTAGAGGTGGTTAGATGTCTTGACTTTGGATGTGACATTCTGGTTTGCTTTCCAACCTGACATTCACCACAGACTCTCCCTTCATCAATATGAAGTCTTGGAATCCCTCGGCGACCTCCATGGATATGATCTTTTCATCCCTCTAAGATGTAAGTGACCAAGTTTTGGTGCCACAGTTTCACTTCCTTTTCTTCTTTGTTTAGAGCATAGAGTAGTTAGTGTTCTCGGACTCCATAGGTAACGATTGTCTTTTGATCGACTCCTTTCACTACAACTTCTTGTTTTCATTGGTTACAAGACATTCGGACTTGGTGAAGTTGACCTTGAATCCCGGATCCTGGTTGGTGATACTTATGAGATTAGTGATCAAACCATTTACAATAACACTTCATTTAGGTTTGGAACTCCAGGGCAGTCCAAGTTTCCAACACCTTTGATTTCTCCTCTAGCTCCATCTCCAAAAGTGCATAGCTAGTAGTATGAGGTTTGACATCATTCAGCAGATTTTTGATTCCAGTCATGTGTTTAGAACATCCACTGTCAAAGTACCAATCTTCCTTGGCAGAAACTCTGAGAGAGGTGTGAGCTATCAGAGCTGCAGTCTTTCTCTTCCACTGTTGAACATATGGTGCCTTATTGATCTTAGGCTTGACATATGGGATCTGATTGGGATATCCATATAATCTGAAGCAAAAAGGCTTTATATGGCCAAACCTTCCGCAATAATGACATCTCCATCTGTGAAACTTTTTCTTCATGTTTCTCTGTTCTTGATGTTGAGTCCTATGTTGTGACTTCTGCTTTGACATTGGTTTATCAGGTCTGGTCTTCTTCTTGTCATATGATTTCTTTGCGATCCACAAATCCTAGACGGACATGTTTCTGCATTTCTCGATCTGAAGGATTTCTTCCGACATCGGTTCGGTTGTTAACATCTTGATAGACTTGGTCATCTGATCAAGTTTGGAGTTCAATACTAGAACTTCACCTTTGAGATGACTTATAGTAGCAGTGTTTGCCTTCTTCTCAGCCTCCAACTTTGCAATGAGCTTTTTCTATTTCTCATTTCTTGAGGACTTGACGCCGATACTGACTTCTTGTAGGTGTCAGTAAGTTCTTCAAATGTCACTTCCTCATCACTAGAATCATTATCAGAGTTACAAATACCAGATAGTGCAGTAACTAGTTTGGCAGATTCTTCTTCAGAGTCACTTCTTGAGTCACCATCAGACCAAGTAACAGACATTCCTTTCTTTTGTTTCTTTAGAAAGGTGGGACATTCAGCTCGAATGTGACCATATCCTTCACATCCATGGCCTTTGGATTCCTCTGCTTTGATTTCCTTTTCTTGGACTTAGTTCTTCTGCTGGAGTCATAGGGTCTACTAATGTCAGAGGAAATGTTCTTGACATTTGACCTTGACTTTGGGTCAATTCTCTTGATGAGTTTGTTGAACTGCCTTCCAAGCATAGCTATAGATTCTAATATATTCTCTTCATCACGCTCATTGCTTTCCTATTCAGTATTGGATACAAGGGCTATGCTCTTGTTTTTCTTGTCAACATTGTCACTGATCCCCATTTCAAATGTCTGAAGTGACCCAATGAGTTCATCAACCTTCAAGTTGCAGATATCCTGAGCCTCCTCTATAGCAATCACCTTCATTGCAAATCTTTTAGGCAAGGATCTGAGAATCTTTCTCACTAGCTTTTCTTCAGACATCTTTTCTCCCAATGCTCCTGAGGTGTTGGCAATCTCCAAGATGTTCATGTGAAACTCATGAATGGTCTCATCATCCTTCATCTTCAGATTCTCAAATTTGGTGGTGAGCATCTAAAGTCTTGACATTTTTACCTTGGATGTACCCTCATGAGTGGTTTTGAGAGTGTCCTAAACATCCTTGGCCAGTTTACACTGATGTACTAGTCTGAAAATATTTTTGTCAATTCCATTGAATAAGGCATTCAATGCTTTAGAGTTCCCCAGTGCTAGCTCCTCTTCTTCTTTGCTCCATTCTTCCTCTAGTTTTAGACTAGTAGTCCCATCTTTCTCAAGTTTGGTGGGATGTTTCCATCCTCTGTCAGCAGCTCTCCAAGCTTTGTTGTCCAGTGACTTCAAAAAGGCAACCATAACGAGGTTTCCAGTAATCATAGTTAGATCCATCCAGAATGGGTGGTCTACTCCCAAATCCTCCTTCCTTGTCCATAACGATAGAAAAAAATATCCCTAGATCTCACCCAGAAATAACAGGCAAGGTGCCTGCTCTGATGCCAATTGTAATTCCCGGCAGCAAATACGTAATGTCACAGAGAATGTTAAGACACCGTATCTGACAAACTGTTTAATAATTCACACATTAATTTAAAACAGTAAAGAACACAACCAATTGTTTACCCAGTTCAGTGTGTAACTACACCTACATCTGGGGGCGACCAAGCCAGGGAGGAAATTCACTATAAGCAGTATTAATTCAGGAATAAACGAACCAGTTTATCTCCTTCACTTAAGACCTACCCAATGCAACTTCAATCTAAGTCCTACTTAGACCTGAGTTCCTACTCACTCCCCCTCAATCACAGCAGTGATATCAACCTATTGATTAATTGAATTGTGAAGACATTCTTCAATAAACATACTTGATTTTGCTTCAAAGCTTTAATCAAGATACACAACACTCGTGCTTCAAAGCTTTGAGTGATAAACAACCCTTACAATCAAATCCTACTCCAAGACACTTATCAAATGATAATTTCTTGGCTCACAAGAATAACTAGGATACACAAATTAACAGTCTACTCAATCTTGTACACAGTAAAAGGCGCAACAGTATAATCAGGGTTTCTTCCATATTATGGAAGCAGTAAAGTCTTCAACTTGGGCTTCCATAATTATAGCTAGGGTTAACTAAATTTAACCTAAAGACTTGGTCTTTTAACAAACCAAATTAGGGTAAACAAGGTTAACCTCAGAGCCACGTGAGCATATGATCTAACAATATAATCCATAATAAAACAGCTCAGCAGAATCCTGAAAACTCTCAGGAAAAGTAAATCTGCATAACAGCAAATGTTGCACAGAATGTCATAACATTGGTCATGACATCAGTCATTCTTCTTGCAGATTTCCAGCATAACAATTCACAACCAATCTGAGCTGTACCTGTACAATTCTTCTTCTGCAGAATTTATCTTCAACTCTGAATGTCATCACATCAGTCAAGACATTGACAAAAACTAGTTTTACCAAAAATTAAAGACAACATAAAAACACTTACAAATACAATTGAAGCTACAAATATTGACATTGACAATATCACCGGATCAATCAAAGTAACCAGAACCAGAATAGTGTTTTCTACAAATATCTCTCCTCCAAAAGACACTGCGGCACCAGTTCACATTCCTGCTACTGAACCAACTCCATAGGCTCGAGGGAAAAAGAAAGTGACTCAACCTGTTCAGAAAGTAGTACTAAAGGAAGTTGCTGAAGATACCTCCTAGAAAGAAATGGAGTAAATTCTGAAGATCATTCAAAAGAGCGACTACAATATAATGGAACAATTGGGACAAACTCCATCCAAGATTTCCATGCTAGCTCTGTTGTTGTGCTCCGAGGCTCATGCTAAAGCCTTGGTGAAATTTATGAAGAATGCTCACATACCGTAAGATACTACTGCTGACTGTAATATGGTGAATTGACTTTGAGATTTTTTGTATCGCAAATGTTGCGGATAGCAAGAGTCGCCACCGACTTTTCTTTTATCCAATTAAGGGAAGGTGAAAAGAACAGGAAAAGACCTTCGTTAGATTCTGAGTAAGGGAGAAGTTTATGAAAAGGGAAGGTATTAGCACCCCTTTCTATTCATAGTTATCTACGGGCTCTTAGTTGCTCCTAGCTCATCTTTAAAAGTGCTTTCTGTGTGTTTGACAAAAATGTTTTGAAAAGGCATTTCGCTTTGACTTTGTAATGATTCATGTAGGAATATATACAAAGTGTTCGGAAATGTTTGTTTTTGAAAAGAGTTTGAACTTTGACAAAAGTGTGTGGTGTGAAGAGCATTTGATTTGAGCAAGCAACTAAAAGTCTTTATTACCTACTCAGAATGGTCGTTTTCGTGTTGTTTTACGTTCCTTTTGAATAGCGCTATCCGTACCATTAGTTGGTAGGTAACCCTATTCGTTGGATGTAAAGGGACATTTGAAGGGACATCGGATGGTCATAGAAGGCAACTTGTAGGAAGTATCCTAGCACATTCGTAGGGACTATCATCATTTTTCGTAGGCAACAATCGAGGGTCAAGATCATGTATTCGTAGGCGACATCGTGGGTGTATGGTCTTTGTATCGAAGGGACTATGATGATATGTTTTGAAGGCAACGGTGCTAGGATACCTCTAACGTTCGAGGGACTTGACCATTTGTATTCGTAAAGGCAACAAGAGAGAATTACCTTAAGGGGTGCATGTGTGAAAGAGTGTATCAAATTCAGATATTTTATCTTGAAATTATGAGTGATCTATGTTCAATTTTATCTTGCCATACACGCCTAATTACTAGCAGTTTATAGGGTGCAGAAAATAAATTGCGGAAAGTAAAGTGCGGAAAAGTAAAGTCCTACGCTATTACATGGCTTTGGGGCAGTTACATAATAGGAGTGCGGAAAATAAAAGTCCTAATTAAACTATTACATCCCATATGCAGTTACAATATTGAAAAGAAAAGCGAGAAAAATAGTCCGACACATTACAACCTGTGAACAGATACATAATCGGAAAATATGAGGAATTCGCATAAGAGAAAAATGTTAGTAAAAAGAAAGTTTTTTTGAATGAGGGAAAAAGATTTAGATTAGTAATGACAATTAGATGATAGAGTAATTTTTTGGGAATTTTCTGGATCCTTTTTGATAATTAAAAGCAATTAAAATTCAATTTAATGGTTAATTAACAATTAAATAAAATATGCATGCAAAAAATTAATTTTAATGTCAAAAATTAAATAAGTATTTTTCTGATTAAAATGCAAAAGGAAAATATTTTTGGTGATTTTTAAATGCATGAGAAAATTGTTTAAAGATAAATTAAATTAAAAGAAAATATTAAGAAAAATAAGAAAATAGAAAAGTTAGTTTGCAAAACTGTTAAAAAAGAGATTGCCATGCCAGGAATCGAACTCATGCCCTTTGGAGAAATCAGCCAACACGTTGCCATCTGAGCCAAGGCGCCTTGGTGTTTGTAATCTGAAAACAAATGGTTATAAGGGAATACGTGTCATATTTTGAATTCAAACACAGTCAACACGCGTGGGACCCAGTTGTTTATGAATGAACGAATCAGAGAGAGACATTACGCCACGCCAGCCACACCGGTCTCAGACGAGTCAACGACGCCGGAGCCCTAGCTCCGGTCGTCTTCTCCAGCGACTCCAATTCTCAAACCTGGGAAATAACAAAAATAAAAAGCAAATGGATACCCTACCCCCTAAATCGACCATGGCGAGTTCAATGGTGGTGTCCGTTTGGATTGAAAACACCTGTATCAATCGGTTCGAAGAGAACAGTTCAGAAAACCCTAACTATGGTAAAACGCGATTTGGACGTTCAAGCTTAAGAACGATGGCCCAGATCCTGTCTCAGGAACACAATGGGATGCTTGAGAGTGGCTGGAAGTGGCTGGAAACAAGAATTCGATTTTGCCAACTTTGTAGAAAAATTTGGAATTTTAGGGTTGCTTCAAGAGGCTAGGGTTTCGTCCTTTGGTCTTGTGAATGCATTAGGTATTTATAGAGTGAAAGATTGAAGCAAAAAGAATGAAAAAAATGAAGGAAAATCGCGACTTAAAATTGCAGCGGAAATTCGATTTTCCTTTGTGATCCTTACGAATGTTCATGGTCAGTGATAGAGTATTTTTACCTCTTGTGGCGATTCGGATTTCTGACGCTGTGATCATGAACGTTGATGAAGAACAACGTCTCTACTCAGTCCACATGAACAGCTTGCTTCCGATCACAGTGCTAGCTGCTCACGAACGGAAACTTTGAGTGAGAGAGTGAACGAAATCTCGACAGGGATTCAGGACCGAATTTGCATCAAGTTAAAAGCTTCATCACAAGTGTCCTATTTATAAGACCACAAGTGTGGGCTACAAGCTAAAAGCAATAATGGCTGTAAACTAAAAGCCCAATAAAGCTCACGAACATCATACATTATGTATGTATGTATCACTTAAGCATGTGGTACCTTACCATTCAGTATTCCATAAGTACACCGTACCCTACGATGTTCCTTATTTACACTCTCTCATTAATCTGTCCTTATGTGTGTGACCAGAGGTTTCCATGACGTTGGGAATTATATTAAATCACATTTAACATAATAAGTGGCGGTATCTAACAACACATCACTACTACCAATCACGAAAATGTCATGTGATCGACAAAACCTTTCCGTGATAATACTTGTGTGTATAATTACCCTTTTGCCCTTATGTCTATATTGAACACAAGGCATGACCGTGTCATCCTTGTCGGTTCAATATTGGGCCCTCGAACATTTATCCGTTACAGGGATGGGCAAATTCCATCTAGGTCACTCATGTCCCTCGGCATGCTTTATGAAGTATCCATCAATGTCTTTATGATCATCCGATTCACGGATAACGTTTGATCAACAATAAAGCACTTGACTCTACATCTAGGGTCCATAGTGGTTTCAGTCGAAGGTGGTATACCACCACCACCATGAAAATAACTTATGACACTTTGCATAACATTCTATGTAGTACTCTCATAGCGGGTCAATCCGGTATAAATATTACCTAATATTTATACCTATGTCAAGACTTGATAACTCCTTATCCATGATCCATGAGATGTGATCATCAGTCTATCTTCATAATAATCTCAATGCTTTAATGTTATCCCACTTCACAATAAAGCTCGATTATGGATACTTTAAGAATAGTGTCCTTGTGTTTAATGGATCTCATGATTAAGTCACACTTAACATTGCATTAAACAAACTAACTATTCTAGGGACTTTATTATTTCAAAAAAGAAAACATAATAAAGAAAAGCCTTTTATTATTAATAAATAATTCGATACAAGTACCAAAAGGTATTGGCCTCTAGGGCTTACACCAACAAAAAGATCTCTTCTTCAATGCAAAAATATTTTCTCTTTTAATTCAAATCAAATCTTTTCAAAATTTGATTTTTCCTTCCTTGCATGAGCTAGCACGAATTTGGCATGTCTTGTGGGCTCCCTTGATCCTCAAGCTTGATAAAAATCCAACCCAACTTGATTTATAATTTGTTTTCATATTTTATTTAATTTAAATTTGAATTAAATGCTTTTAAATTCAAAAATAAATCAAAAAATAGAAAGAGGTCGTGGCAAGGCATCAAGTGGTCACAAATAATATTATGATCAAGTTTGGATCATAAAATTATAGGCCCATTTGGAAAAAATTGGATTTTGACAAATATTTTCCTTTGTGCAATTCTTCAAAAATGCCCAACTTGTGCAAGGTGTATCTTGCTCAATTTTTAACATTTTTGAGTGTTATTTGACTTTTTAGAAAGCTCTAGATGTCCTCTAAACAAACGCTTTGGTTTCATCTCAATTGGAGTTTCCATGCTCAATAAAACATTATTACAAAAAGTTGACTTTTTTGTTGACTTTGAAAAGGACCTGTAATGTTTTGATCCATATCTTCAAAATGAAGCATTTTCTGACCATGCTTGTGAGACATGAAGTTGTAGAGGAATTGGATTCTATTCAAAATGAGAGGTGGTGGAAAAATTTCTGATAAAGTATGAAGAAGTTATGCTCAGTCAAAGTTCAGTTGACTTTTCCCCAGAAAACCCTAATTTGGAAAGTTTGACTTTTGATCAAATCTCGAGTTTTCTTGATGAATCATGATCAACCCTTGATCAAATGATGAATGTCACTTAAAAATGAGGATGTTGACCAAAAATCATGAAGTTTGACTGTATGTCGACCACAGTTGACTTTTTGTCCAATACAACTAATTTTCAACCATCTGAGCAATTGTCTAAGGAAACTTGACTTGTAAGGCTTGAAACTTGACATGGAGATTATTTGAAGCATATGAGGAGGCATGATGATCACTGGAGATGTTGGAAACCCATCTTGATCTGAAAATTGCCAAACCCTAGTTTGGGTTGATTGCTTGGGAGAGGGTTTGTCTGATCAACCCTTGAGGAATCCTTGAGCATGGATGTATGGAATGTCTTGAAGATTAGGAGGGCAAATTTTGGGGTATGACACTGACCAATTCGAAAGTTGTATTGCTAGCCTGACCGCCAACAATGGTTTAGGCTTTTCTGATGCTGATCTGACTCATTCCGGAAGAAAACACAACAACGCCTTGCACATCTTTATTGAATGTAAGGGCATCACTTTGTCTCACATATTAGTGGATACTGGCTCTGCTCTGAATGTCTTGTCGAAGAGCGCTCTTAACCGACTTAATGCTGAAGAAGTGGTCATGAAACCCAGTGACATAATCGTAAGAGCTTTTGATGGTTCAAAAAGAACAGTACTCAGAGAGCTCAACCTGCCGATCAAAGTAGGTTCCCATACTTTTGACTCTACTTTCTTTGTGATAGACATCTGTCCAGCTATTTTTTGCCTACTTGGACACCCTTGGATACATGGGGCAGGCGCCGTTACCTCTACTCTACATCAGAAGCTGAAGTACCCAATGAAGGGGAAGATTGTTACAGTATGCGGAGAAGAAGAATACATCGTAAGCCACTTGCAGTCATTCCAATCCATCGAAATGGAAGGTGAATTTGTTAAAACCCCTTGTCAAGCTTTCGAAGTAGTTCCACGAGTCATGCCTGTTGACTCCCCTGTCACTCCTGAAGTTACTAGAGTTCCACCGAGGATGGCCTCGCTAAAAGATGCCAGAGTTGTGGATGAAGAAGAAGGTTGCACTACTTGGGGTCAGCTACCCGATTTTCCGTTCAAATCTGACAAGACTGGTTTGGAATTCACCTCCAAAGGTCATAAGATGATATGCCACGAATGTGCCGGCGGACCTCCATTTCGCATCAACAAAGACGGAGTTCATGCTATAGAAGAAGACGATGATGATGACTTCAACATCAACAATTGGATATTCCTGACTCTTGGGGATGAACTCAACAATTGGAAGACTGAAGATGTTATACCAATCTCCTTTAGATAGGAGTAATTGCTTTTTCTGTTTTATGCTTTTTACTTTTATGCTTCGAACAATAAACTTTAAGCCTAGTGCCTTGCCCGGGGCACCACGGCTCCTTTGCGAGGGTTATTATTTGTCATTCGCATATTTCCATTCAATAAATCATTGGACTTTTGCATTAAAATATTGTGCTCTCTGTCTTTCTTTTACTTTATCACCCTTTCAAAAGCTATGTGTTCTTACACACTCCCACGTAATACATTGCAGATCCACATTCACTTCGAATCTCGTCGATAACGACTCCGCTATTTCTAAATATGACTTTGATAATTCGATCTACCAAGCCGAAGACGAAGGTGAGGAAGATTGTGAAGTTCCAGGAGAACTTTTCAGACTTCTACAGCAAGAAGAAAAGGCTATACAGCCACACGAAGAGCCAGTCGAAGTTGTGAATCTAGGTACCGACGAAGACAGAAAAGAAATCAAGATAGGAGCAGGTCTTGAGAACAGTGTCAAAGAAAAATTGATCCAAATGTTGCTTGATTACATCAAGAGTTTTGCTTGGTCCTACGAAGACATGTCGAGTCTAGACATTGACATTGTGGTACACTGACTACCAACGAAAGAAGGTTTTCTCCCTATGAAGCATAAGGTTTGTCTATGCATCCTGAGATATTTGATAAAATTAAAGCCGAAGTTATGAAGCAATTCAATGCCGGTTTCTTAGCCGTTACTTCTTATCCGTAGTGGGCTGCAAATGTGGTGCCCGTACATAAGAAGGATGGCAAGGTGCGCATGTGTGTAGATTACCGAGACCTGAATAACGCGAGCCTGAAAGATGATTTTCCGCTCCCACATATTGATGTCCTGGTTGACAATACTGCATGACACAAAGATTTTTATTTCATGGATGGTTTCTCTGGTTACAATCAGATCAAAATGGCTCCCGAAGATATGGAAAAGACTATTTTCGTTACACAGTGGGGCACTTTCTATTACAAGGTCATGCCGTTTGGGTGAAGAATGCTGGCGCCACATATCAGCCTTCTTATTTACTGTGGAAAATGGTAAACAACCGCTGGTCCTCCCTAAGTCCTAAAACTAAGGGTTACTTGCGAGATCGACCAGTTGATCTCAAGACACGTGCTAAGGTTTTTGGTGAATTGCACTATTTCTGTAAACAACAAGGACCTTGGCCCAGAAACGGTTTCCAGAGCCTAAGGGAAACAACACAATGGCTTTCCACATACGAAGGATTCTGACTATTGGTGACTCGTGACCAACAGTTTACGTTGAAATGTTTTTGGTAAATAAGGCTATTGGTGACTCATGACCAACAAGCAAATGAACAGAAGTAAATGAAAAGCAGTAAAGACAAAGTTAAACATAAATTGATTGCATATAAAAGTGTGGTAATTCACGTACATCAAAGCTTGCATTACTCTTTCTTCCTTTAGCACAAAATTGGGTAGAGTGTTAGCAAGTAGTTTGAGAATACAAATGAACACCCAGAATTCTTAACATTCTAACTTATTTATAGTAATTACAAAGTAACTGCAAAAGCTAATCAACGGATGAGATTCAATCTTTAGAAGCAACTTCCGCACATGTTTCACCATCCATTCAAAAGCTTCTAACCCACGATCTTCTGAGGCAACTACCCACGATCTCCTCATTTTTTACTTTTCCCGCTCCGTGTCTTCAGAAGGGAACTGCCTTCAAATTCTGTCTATTTCCTTGAGGCATAACAAAATTTCCTAAGTTCACTAGTAAGCATTCCTTGACAGCACTATGAAGCAACTCGATTTTCAAAAATCATTTAAATTAATTTTCGAAACAATGAAATCGCCACCTAATTTTATTTGTTCTAAAAAGAACGGGGAAATATAGATAAAACCCCACAAATGCGGATAAGGCGGTCTACAAGACCAAAAAGGATGGATTCGGGAGTCGGTTACGCAAGAGGAAGGTATTAGCACCTCTTACGTCCATCGTACTCGATGGGACCCATTTAGTTCGAAATGTGTTTGTGTGTGTGTAATCGCTATTTTCTAAGTCATGAATAAGAAAGAAGAAAACGGGATTTGTTTGTTATTATTTTGAGTTTGACACGATTTTGAAACCGCGTGCCTACGTATTCCCTCGTGCAATGGGAAAGTCAAAACTCCGTAGTTCTTGTTGAAAATGTCTTGGATTGGTTGTGTCGATTTTAATTGAAATGTTTTTTTTATTTTGATAATCGCGTATGAGCGGAAAAGGAATTTGAATGGGTTGAATTGATTTTAATTGTAGATGACAAATACCAAAACGTTGGGTTACCCTCTAACGATTCAATACTCGAGATTGGTGATTGAGGTCAACCGATCATCTCTCATCCAAAATCTTTATTATGAAAAGAGTGAGGTGAAACAAAGTTCACTTTTATCAAGTGTATGGAATAAAGTATTTAAGTCATTGGGTTACCCTCTAATGGCCCAAATACTTTACATTTTAATTAAATCGTCGGGCGAACCTCTAACAATTTATTAAATTCCATATCACTATGTTTTTTTTAATTTTTTGTAGAAAAATTGATTTTTGAAAGTACAAGTTCGATTAATTATTTTTGACTTGAAAGTGTTTTGAAAGTTGCGGCGTTGGACGTAGAGAAATGATGTTTCGGGTTATGATTAACCAAGTATGTGGACTTGATTAACCTCGTGAGGATAGGTGCTCCTATCCCCAACCATGAGACCCTGGTGCATGGTGATTGGTATGTGGACCAATTGTTTTTTTTCGGGTTATGATTAATCAAGGCAACGAGGGCCTTAATTAACCTCGTGAGGATGGCCATGCCCATCCCCAACCATGAGACCCTTAAAGAATTTGGTGTGGGTAACCAAAAAAATGAGAGATAGGACGCGTTGTTGTTTTTATATTAATGCGAGAGTGGAGTGTACAATCGTGTAATAAAACATACAAGCGGATAAGGTAATAGCGGATAAGAAAATAAATTAACACACAATACAAGCCGGAATTTAAATAATTATTAGTATAGATTTTTTCTACTTGATGAAAAATCAACTAATAATTTAATTGATTATTTAGCAAATAAAAACTATCTTATACTAATTATTATTTAATACATCATTATATATATAAAAAACAAAACTTGTATAATAAATAAATTAAAGAGAGAGTTAGAAAATGGGCCTGATTGTAGCTTTAATATGGAGGGTGTGAACAGCAAATCTGAGCCCAAGCCCAAAACAATGCTGCTGGATCCTGTGTGGGTGCTTCCATGGATCATGTTGTGTTCTGCCATTCTGGATCGCCGGATCTGGACTTCATCAGATCTGATGGCTTGTGAGTGAGAGTGCAAGATGGTTACCATGGGTGTACCTACACCAGATTTTCGAACAGACCAAACAGGTGGTGACAAGTGTCACCACCTGGACTAACCAACAAGGCTAATCTAATACACTTATTAAAATAAAAAAATTAACTTTATTTAAAATATAAAATAAATAAAAAAACAAAAAAACATGATAAAAAAAAACTGATACTTATCATTCTTTTACTAATTTATTTACTAACTATAAAAAAAGTAATATAATTATTTCCTAATAATAATACTAAAACTGCATTTTATAATGATTATAAATCTTTTTTTTTTTATAAAAAGAAAACTTTACTAAAAGAGGTAAAAACCTCCATCGGTTCCTATTCACTCAATCCTCATTTGTCTCCATCTCTCTCAATCTCTCTTCGTTCCTTACGAAACCTAATCGCCGCTCTCATCTCATCGGTGGTTCTCGCCGCTTGCATGCCTCACCGGATTTGTCTCCGTCGCTCACGATCTCTCTTCGTTCTCTCATCTCTCGTCACCGTCGCGTTTTGTTACCGCTGTTTGATTTCAATATTTGTTTGATTTTTGAGAATCGAAAATGGAAGGGAAAAAGGGGAAAGCCTAGGTTTCTAAGCGGTGATGATGGTATTAACGATGCGAGAAAGCGTAAGAGAGATGAGGAAGGGAGAAGGATGGCGACACGATGTTCCAACCTTCCAAAGTGAACCGGTATTACCTTTCCACTCTCTTCTTTTTAGTTACATTCGGCTTTTACGAGGGGTTCTAGTTGGAAATGATGATTTTGAATGTTTGTTTATTTATTCAGGTTTATGTTTTGATATTACGGGTTTCGGATTCTTGTTCTTGGTTGCTATCTTTGTTACATTTTTGAATCTTGTTTGGGATTAGGGTTTTAGTGAGCATGGCGCTGCCTCCTTGATTCTTGTGCGTTTTGCTTTTTTATGCTTGTTCTAGGGTTTTCGATGTCGGACTTGGGATAAGGGCCGAGGAAACAAAAAGCGAAAAAATGGGCTTTAGGTGTTATGTTTTTTTGATCATTGGTTTGGAAAACAATATGCCAGCCTTGTGTTTTCTGCGTACTGGACTTAACATGACTTGATGGGCTAAAACACTTTTTGGAACTTTGTTGGGCTGCTGTGTTTTCTGATTATGGACAGCATTGTACTTGTTGCAGCTGCTTTTAGTGGTAATGATGCTTCTGAACCACACCCCCCTTTTGTGAACCAACATGAGTTATGATTTGCAAAAGGGTGGTTATTTTGGAACATGAATGATAAACACTTTTAACATAAAATGATCCCAATTATTTCCCCCTAATGATGAGATCAAAAACTGTTTTGAAACTTGCTAATGCTGTCCATTTACTTCACTTAACCAATTTCTTTTCTTTGTTTCATGAATTGCGAAAATGGTGCGGATGGATGGTAGAGGGAAAACTTTGGGCAAGAAGGCAAGGCTTGCAAATGGAGCAAGAAAGCACGGAGGAAAGGAAAAGCAACGAAGATATAGAAGCCAAAGAACGACGAAATTTCAATAGAAAATAGGATTAGGATATAACATTTGTAGCATGATACTTGTATGTTTGAACTTATGACCAAAGCTTGTGCTTGGGTATGTAATCTTGAAAATTTTGTATCAAAGGTTTGAAATTTGTAATATCACATGTTCAAATTAGCATTGAATTTTGAGGGCTCTTGTGGCATTTGTACAAACTTGTCAAGTGAATGTTGGACTCGGAAGTTTGACTCTACTTTGTAAACGGGTATTATTTTGAATTCAAATATGACTTTTGAAACTTGAATGACAAGGAAAGGAAGTTGAATATTGAGTGAATTTGTTGGCTTTTGCATTGAAACTTGTATGTTAAGATTTGCAAATTGTAACATGTAACTTGATTCGTGTCCTTGTATAAAAACTTTTAGAGCAATCTTGGAAATCTTGGGATTTTATGAACACAAGCTTTGAGAAATATGCAACTAATTGAATTCTTTATTGTGTATAAAAGTTGGAAATTCATCATGCATCAAATATCCCAAAAATTTGCCATGAACCAAAAGTTAAATTGGTTAAAACAAAACATGTTGAAATATTGATTAACAAGTGTATCCAATTCCACTTCAATCTACAATTCCAATCCGTAGTCTTGAATCAAACGAGTGGTAACATGGTTGTTGCATTTTTTTAGAAATTGAATCCCCTAGTATATGAAACTTGAGAATTAAATTCTAAATGCGAAAATGGTTTGATGGTTCAGAATTAATCAATACTTGAATTCTTTTGAATTTCCCGGCCATAAAGCTTTCATGTTGATCCGTTCATGTAGAAAATCCGAGCCTTTTGCCACTTGAAACAAAAAATTAAAACTCTAAGTTTCAAATAAAGTTCTTGATTCCACACCTTAGTCAACTTGGCGATTCTATGATTTCTTTAAGAAATGGGTGATAGATTCCACTTGAAATAAATGGTATTATCAACGCATTTGCAAATCGAAACATATTCGGTAGTAGAAAAAGATTTGAAACCAAACGAATTTCAAAAAGAAACTTCTAATTTTTTCAATGAATGCCTTGAATCTCGTGGGCGATGAACACGGTGGTAAGATCTCAACATGGCAACTTGACATTCGTAAATCTTGTAAACAGGTCCTCTGGATGAATATTTTCACATACATCAACTATTGTCAAGAACGAACAAAGTTGACGAGCAAACCAAATGCACTAGAACTTGAATTGTTGATCAATAATCGGACAACCATAATCCACCCTTTTACATCTTGAACAATGAACTCGAAACAACAGCAAAACCCAAACTCGTGATGAATTGATCTCTTGAATCAGGAGGTAATGATATTCAATATAACAAAACCTTCGTAGCTCCATCAAGAAAAGACCATTCATTTCACCAATCGAACGTCAAACCCCGAAAACCGATAGATACGAAAGGATAAGATTCAAAATTAAACCTCGTCGTTTTCAAATATCCTAGATTGGTTAAAAACACCACGCCTTTTCTGCTCAACGGAAAATCTTTGGGAATCAACTCCAACCCGTAACCACAGAACCAGTGGTATGAATGCATGTGAATGTTATGATAAACGCGAAGCCTAAACCAGATAAGATCGAGATAGGAGGGAAAATTTTGGGGTGCAACAGTTGCCCCTATTTAATCGTCTTAAACCTGAAAGTGAAATTGGCGGTAGCCTTTTGAACTTTTTAGGTAGAAGAAGATTAAATACTACAATAACCCAAAAATTTGCGCTCCGAAGAACAAGTAGAAATATTTTTGCTTTTTTTTTTGATAATTTTTTTATTTTCTATATTTTTTTGTGATTTTTTTTGAACAGTGGGATTTGGGAACAGAAATTATGGTATGTCAGGTAAGGATATTAGACATACACCGGAAAGAGACCGACCGAAGACGACTCTAACAAAGGTTTTGAAATATACATGCCCGGTAAGGATATTGGACACATAAAGATCGAACATACATGTTCGGTAAGGATATTGAACACATATAGGAAGCATATGTCAGGTAAGGATGTTAGACATACACCGGAAAGAGACCGACCGAAGACGACTCTAACAAAGGTTTCGAAAATATACATGCCCGGTAAGGATATTGGACATATAAAGATCGAACATACATGTTCGGTAAGGATATTGAACACATATAGGAAGCATATGTCAGGTAAGGATGTTAGACATACACTGGAAAGAGACCGACCGAAGACGACTCTAACAAAAGTTTCGAAATATACATGCCCGGTAAGGATATTGGACACATAAAGATCGAATATACATGTTCGGTAAAGATATTGAACACATATAGGAAGCATATGTCAGGTAAGGATATTAGACATACACCGGAAAGAGACCGACCGAAGACGACTCTAACAAAGGTTTCGAAATAATACATGCCCGGTAAGGATATTGGACACATAAAGATCGAATATACATGTTCGGTAAGGATATTGAACACATATAGGGAGCATATGTCAGGTAAGGATATTAGACATACACCGGAAAGAGACCGACCGAAGACGACTCTAACAAAGGTTTCGAAATAAACATGCCCGGTAAGGATATTGGACACATAAAGATCGAATATACATGTTCGGTAAGGATATTGAACACATATAGGGAGCATATGTCAGGTAAGGATATTAGACATACACTGGAAAGAGACCGACCGAAGACGACTCTAACAAAGGTTTCGAAATAATACATGCCCGGTAAGGATATTGGACACATAAAGATCGAATATACATGTTCGAAGGATATTGAACACATATAGAGCATATGTCAAGTAAGGATATTAGACATACATAAGAATGAGACCATTGGAGCGAGACTCTTTGGGAAAAGATATATGGAATGGTAAAATCGTCGATCAAAAGGCAATTCACGGAAGAAGGCCAAACAAAGGGGATCCTAACAAGGATCGTGACTCGTTGGTCTTTAAAGGTTGCAAATGTGCAAGAAATACTATATCCCTCGGGCCAAAGGCGGGGTGTAATTCTTCAAGGTGGCAATTATATGAATTACCACACCAAGTATGGATACTCAAATAATTGAGAAGCAAGAAAGGTTAGACACCGACTCTTACTCGCACTCTAACAGCAGAGACAAACACGGTAAGATAACCAAAATAAGAATTTGCAAAAAGCAAGACGCTTGGTAAATAAATTGAATTTGAATGATGTAAGAGACCGACACGGGGTCATGGATACAGATAACAACAACAAGAAGAATTTCTTGAGGGAACTCTGACTGGGAATACCACTTGGGGATTTTTATGGATAAGCTTCTTTTCGGAGACGCAAAAGGTACTCGAGAAACATTTTAATCTGGCTTATGCTTAGATGCATGTTTGAGATTATTATTTTTGGCGTAATGCTCCATATCAATGGAAATGCTACGCATTTTTGAGGATGCTATGTAATGCAATGATGCATGTTTTAATGATTCATCCAGAACTAAAGGCAATTGTGAGCTGCCGAGGGAACATCAACCCTCCATGAATTGAATACAAACATGTGGTCTTCATCAAAGAGATGATAGTCTGGACCCTGATAGGGGGATTGCCGAATAGAAATATCATCTTCCAATGATCAACGTTACTGGGGAAGTAACTCTTGGAGATTAACATTCATCTGGGATGACAATCATGTTGCGTAGAATTCCCAATTTCAATAACTCTGGATAACGAGTTCTCGCATAGGACGAGTCGACAACATCTTCTTGGCATAAGTGAGTCTTTGAGAATGATCTTGCTGGTGCAAGCCGTTCTTTGCGATCTTTCGCGTCATGGAAAGAATGATAACATTTGAGGGCACGCATATGCCCTAGATATCTCTTGTTGGAGAGAAAGAAACTTCGTCAGTTGACTGATGCCCAGGCGTATGATGCCTTTTCATTCTAGAATCCTTGAATAACTGAAACGGTTAAACAAGAGACATAACAATAATTCTGCTACAGAGATCAACTGTTTCATTCGTTAATGTGGTGTACCCGAAATTCCGAGTAACTTCAGAAATTATGCCACGTTGGCGATGTTTTATATCAAGTTTATTAAAAATATCGGACGTGTTTTGCAAACAAAGCAGTTAAAAACATGAAAATAAGACGGAGATAAAATAATAGAAAAACACAGTTTGGATGAAAGTAATTTTATTGATTGATTAGCCCGTAAATGAGCATTTACATCAAAGCAATTCACGAAAAGAGGCAATTGCTTATACATCAAGGTTAAAAGAAAACAAAGGTGACAATAAAATCATGGATTTTGTCGACCACTGAATCCGCCATGCCTTTCACAACTTCAGCGTCCCTCGATATCGAGCCGTCAACAACGCTCCGATTAGGTGCCCCCATCACTACGGATTATCAAGTTATTGTAAAAGAGGACCCAACAGTGTGCGCATGTCGTTCGCCAATCCCTAATTTTTACTGGACCGCCCTTTGGGTTTCGATCCACGGGATACCCTTTTTGCCCAAGCCGCCCTTTCGGGTTTCGACTTGCCGGGTGTACAATCTTTTATATTTATCCCTAACTTTGCCGAATCTTTTGATTCGTCGGGATCTCTTATTTTGCTTAGGCGGTCAACCTAACGGGTCTCTTTTATCACAGTATTTTTGACTACATCTGCATTGATCGGGTGAGGAAAATCCTCTCCATCCATAGTCATGACAACATAGCTCCTTAGGAGAAAACTTTCTTCATGACATACGGTCCTTCATAATTTGGAGCCCACTTGCCCCGAGCGTCCGTATTGTTAGGAGGCAAAATTCTTTTCAGCACAAGGTCACCAGCTTGAAAATTCCGAGGACATACTCTCTTGTCGAAAGCCCTTTTCATACGCTTTTGGTATAACTGTCCATGTCAAACAACTGTCAATCTCTTCTCGTCAATGAGATTCAATTGATCAAGTCTGTTCTGAACCCATTCAGCTTCATCGAGTTGCACATCTGTTAAAATCCTTAAGGAAGGAATTTCAACTTCCACGGGTAGGACTGCTTCCATACCGTATACCAAGGAGAAGGGAGTTGCCCCTGTTGACGTGCGTATTGAAGTGCGATAGCCATGCAAGGCATATGGCAGCATCTCGTGCCAATCCTTGTAAGTGACAACCATCTTCTGTACAATCCTCTTGATATTCTTGTTCGCCGCCTCCACAACACCATTCATTTTTGGACGATATGGAGAAGAGTTATGGTGTTTTATCTTGAAACTATCACACATCTCTTTCATCATTTTATTGTTGAGATTCGAGCCGTTATCAGTAATGATCTTCTCAGGAACCCCATAACGACAAATGATATTATGCTTGATAAAACGTGTGACCACTTGTCTAGTGACACGAGCATAAGATGCTGCCTCAACCCATTTGGTAAAGTAATCAATGGCGACAAGGATGAATCGATGTCCATTAGAAGCGGTGGGCTTAATTTCTCCAATCATATCAATGCCCCACATTGCAAAAGGCCATGGAGAAGTCAAAACATTCAATGAAGAAGGTGGCACTTGCATTTTATCAGCGTAGATTTGACATTTGTAATAGGTTCTGGCATGGTTGTAGCAATCATTCTCCATGGTGGACCAATAATAGCCCGCTCTCAGGATCTTCTTGGCCATGGTGTGCCCACTAGAATGCGTCCCAAAGGAACCTTCATGAATTTCTTCTATGATCTTATTTGCTTCGTGCCTATCCACGCATCTGAGCAGAACAGAGTCATAGTTTCTTTTGTACAAAACACCCCCATTGAGGAAAAATTTGGCGAGTACTTGCGAGCCTTCTTATCAACGATGGAAGCATCTTGAGGTATTCTTTCGTCTCGAGATACCTTTTGATGTCATAGAACCAAGGTTTTCATCGCCTCACCTTACTTCATAGCGAGCAGGCTCATCCAACCTCATTATAGTGATAGAGCGGGCATCATTCGCCCATCGACCTTAAACATGGGCCTTGAGTAGCCAAAGCGTCTGCCAAGTTGTTCTCCTCCCTTGGGATGTGATCAAAAGTGATCTCGTCGAAATAGGGGATCAACTTCAAGACATGATCTCGGTATGGAATTAAATTCGGGTGACGAGTCTCCCAATCTCCATTGATTTGACTAATCACCAAAGCAGAATCTCCGTATACCGCTAGGATCTTGATTCTCAGATCAATAGCCGCTTCAATTCCAAAAATACAAGCTTCGTACTCGGCCATATTATTGGTGCAATCAAAACAAATCCTGGCGGTGAATGGAATGTGAAAACCTGTCGGAGAAGTGATAATGGCGCCAACACCATTTCCTAATGCATTTGAGGCTCCATCGAATGCCATCGTCCACCGTGAACCTGGCTCGGGTCCCTCTTCAGGGCCTGGAATGTTACAATCTCTGATATACATAATGTCCTCATCAGGGAACTCAAACTTCATCGGCTGATAATCATCTTCTAGTGGTTGTTGAGCGAGATAGTCCGCCACCACACTACCTTTGATAGCCTTCTGAGTAGTGTATTGGATATCATATTCATCGGGATCATTTGCCAGCGGGCTATCCTTCCGTGAGAGCCGGCTTCGAAGATATACTTTATCGGGTCCATTTTAGAGATCAAGAAAGTAGTGTGAGTTAACATATCTTTACGAGCCGTTTTTTGCTAAGCGAGTGCAACAAGTCTTTTCAATAATGAATACCTTGATTCACATTGTGAACTTCTTGCTTAAATAGTATATGGCGTGCTCTTTTACGCCGTCTCATCATGTTGGCGAGTACACAACCCATGGAATTCTCCAACCTTTGTTAAGTACATAATCAATGGTGCGCCTTCCACGGGGGTGAGAGTGGAGGTTCTTGTAGGTACCTCTTTATCTTTGTCGAATGTCGTCGACAATCGTCGTTCCACTGGTTGTTGGGTTCTTTCTTATGACTTGAAAATGGGCTCACGGTAGGCGTAAGATGAGAAATGAACCTAGCGATGTAATTGATCTTCCCGAAACCTCGCACTTCCTTTTCTGTCCTTGGCTCTGGCATCTCTTGTATCGCTTTTATCTTTGCAGGGTCAACCTCAATCCCTTTCTCGCTCACAATAAAGCCTAAAAGTTTCCCTGATCTCACCCAAAGGTGCACTTACTTGGGTTTAATCTCAGCCTGAACTTTCTCAATCTTTCGAATAATTTTAACAAGTGAACCAGGTGTTCTTCTTCTGTCTGGGACTTGGAGATCATATCATCAACATAGACTTCAATCTCTTTATGCATCATATCATGAAAGAGAGTGACCATAGCGCGCTGATACGTTGCCCCGGCGTTCTTCAAACCAAAAGGCATCACCTTATAGCAGAAAGTCCCCCACGGTGTAATGAAAGTAGTTTTCTCCATATCATTTGGCGCCATCTTAATCTGGTTGTAGCCAGAGAAACCATCCATGAAGGAGAATACTTTAGCTTGAGCAGTATTATCGACCAAAATGTCGATGTGCGGGAGAGGGAAGTCATCTTTAGGGCTAGCTCTATTCAGATTCCTATAATCAACACACATCCTTACCTTGCCGTCTTTCTTCGGTACCAGTACAATGTTTGCAACCCATGGGGGATAAGAAACAACCTTTAGGAAACCTGCTTCCATCTGCTTCTGAACTTCTTCTTTGATTTTTCTTGACATTTCTGGATGTGTTCTGCGAAGCTTCTGCTTTACCGGTGGATAGCCTTCTTTGAGGGGCAATTCATGCATAACGATGTCAGTATCTAACCCGGGCATATCTTCATAAGACCAAGCCAAGATGTCCACGTACTCATGAAGCATCTCGACAAGCTTTTGCTTAACTCCATCTTCCAAAGCTGCCCCGATCTTAACCTCCTTTCGAGCATCCTCAGTTCCCAGATTGATTACTTCAAGAGTCTCTTGGTGCGGCTGGATGACCTTTTCTTCTTGCCTCAACATCCTGGCTAATTCTTCAGGTAGATCACAGTCCTCCTCGGCTTCTTCTTCAGCTTGATAAATCGACTTGTCAAAGTCATAATGAGCCACGGCGGAATCATCGTCGACAAAATCCGGGATCAATGAAGGATCGCATCTGCGTGGTTGGTAATTTTATTTTTATTATTATACTTTTTGTATTTGAAATTTTTTTTTTGAAAAAAACAGAGAAAAAGACAAAAAAAGTTTGTATAAAAAGAAAGTAAAATTTGGTATTGTCACCTTTTTAAAGAATAAGTAAAGAAAGACAAAGAGAGAAATATTTGAATGCAAAAAGGACGTCCTTTATTAATGATAAACTTGAAAGTTAAAAACATGGTGGCCCTACAGCATGATCACTACGTCTTGGGCATAACGTAGGAATTATGGCATGACATAAAAACAGGAAATTACTCTTCAAAATGGGTAACCACAGCAACGTCTTCAACGAACCAATTTGAAAGCTCACGTCCTGGAACAGTTGGGTAGATCCACTTGTCCACATCACAGCCACCGTCTGCTTCATCATCAATTGCATCAACATCTTCAATCTGGATTCCACCCTTGACAAACTTGACAGGAGGAGACACCCCCTTGCTCACTGAGGCGGAGACTGGGACCTTCATTCCGGGAGCAAAACCCAAACCCCTCTTATCCGTCTGGGTAGGAAGCTCTAGCACTCTTCCCCACCCTTCAGGATGTCCTGACTTAACAACAGCCTGAGCTTGCTTGTAGGATGCCATGGAGACTTCAAACTTCTCACCTTTTTGCAAAGGAATCTTCTCGACTGATACAGCTTCAAAAGCCTGGCATGGAGTTTCATGGATCTCCCCTTCAACTTCAACATATCAGAAGTTACTCAGATGACTGAAGACATAATCCTCTTCTCCAAAAATGGTGACCACCTTCCCATTAATCAAGAACTTCATCTTTTGGTGCAGGGTAGATGTCACGGCCACCCGTGAATCGAGGCGTGGCGAGCAACGAAGAGGATTGATATCCATGACGAAAAAAGTTGCATCGAAAACCTGAGGGCCTATCTTAATCGGCAGATCCACCTCGCCAAACACTGACCTCTTCGATCCATCAAACGCCTTAACTATCAAATCACTGGGTCTCAGCACAACCCCTTCATAATCCAACTTCAAGAGAGTAGACTTTGGAAGAACATTGAGGGATGATCCCGTGTCAACCAGCACACGGGACAAAGTAGTTCTCGCTATCTCCACGGAAACGTGTAGCGCTTTGTTATGCTTCCTTCCCTCGGGAGGTAAATCAAAGTCGATAAAGCGAGACCATTACTTGCCGAAATGCTGTTCACGATACCTCCAAACTGGTTAACTGAGATCTCTTGGGGAACGAAAGACGTTCCCAACAGCTGCATCAACGCATTACGGTGCGGTTCCGAATCCCTCAACAAAGCTAGAATAGAAATCTTGGCAGGCGTCTGGCTGAGCTGATTGATTATCTTGTGATCGCTCTTCCTTATATACCTCATCGACTCTTCAACATCTTTGGTCATCGGGGCTCGAGCGGTCTTTGAAATCTTTGGTGTTGACTCACCCCCAATCATGACTCCTTTCCCTTTTGCTTTAGCCTTGGCCAAAGCTTCAGGGCTTTTCTCAACTAGATTGGGTGGGGAGAAGATTCGCCCACTTCGGGTAATTCGACTTTCTTCCGCAATATCATGCACGGCAAGCTCATTTCTTTCAATCTTCTTTTCATCAGACTTCCCTTCTGCAAAGGTCTCCACATTCAATTTCTTGCCGTCACGGTAGTACTCAGACCCATAATTCCACGGAATGGCCTTTTCACTAGTGTAGGGTACTGGACCCGGCAAAGTGATGATCACAGGAGGTTTCTTAGTCGGCACAGGGATTGTAACAGGAACCCTTTTAGAAGTGACGGGGATAGTGACCACGTCAACCTCATCTTCACCATTACGCATCAAACTCTTTAGATGATGAAGAGTCCTTGGTGTCGAAGCGAATCTGTTCCTCGGTCATCACATCCTTTAGTTTGGATCAAACATTGTTCACAATTATCATCACAACCAGGGAAGTCTCCCTTCAACAACAATTGCTTCTTTATCCAACATAACGGGGTGGTCAAAACATTAACATCCATTATCAGATTCAAACTTCTCTCTTCACAAATTGCATTAACAGCGTTTCCACCATGGGGAGGCAAGGGATGCTGAATGACATTAGGAGTAGGAGGTGGTCCGAAGTTGATTGCCTCAGTATCAAGTAAACTCTGAACCTTGTATTTGAAAGCAATGCAATTCTCAATAGAATGCCCCTGCGCATTGGAGTGGTAAGGACAACGAGCATTCGCATTGAAATATCTCGGCAGGTTATCAGGGTCAATCTTCAAAGTGCGCAATTCAATCATATTCAGGCTTTGCAAGTGAGCAAATACATCTGCATATGACATTGGCAATGGATCAAACTTCTTCACAGGTCTTGGTTGTGGTTTTCTAGGAGCAACATCTTGTTTTGGAACACTAGCAGGAATAGTTACAGCAGCAACTTGGCGATTGAAATCCTGGCGCTTCCCTTTCCCTCTTCGTTCATACAGTGCGCTTGACTCGCCCTCCTTCTTCTTCTGGTAGCCACCAAAAGACTTTTTGGCGCCACCAGCTTGATTCTTATCAGCACCAACATCCTGAATCTTTCCTAGCTTGATCCCCATCTCAACTCTTTCACCAAACATCACCATGTCAGCAAAAGTACTGGTCAGACTGCAAGAGGCATAGTATGGCCCATCTAGTGTGTCGGTAAACATTTCCACCATCTCTCGTTCCACCATAGGGGGTTGAACTTTAGCAGCTACCTCGCGCCACCTTTGCGCGTACTCCTTGAAAGATTCAGTTTTCCTCTGAGCTAAGTTGTGCAACTGGGTCCTCGTAGGTGCCATATCAGTGTTAAAGCCATAGTGTTGAACAAAAGCTGCAACCAACTCTCTCCAAGTTCGCACCTGGGAGCTATCAAGGCCCATATACCAATCCAATGGCCCATCAGTCAAACTATCTTGAAAAAAATGCATCAAGAGCTTCTCATCCTTCGTATAAGCAGACATCCTCCTATAGTAATACCTCAAATGAGTTTTAGGACAAGAGTTGCCCTTGTACTTTGAAAGCTCTGGGATTTTGAATTTTGGAGGAATCTTCACTCCTTGAACCAATCCCAAGTTGGACATGTCGAAACCCAAAACTTCCTGATTCTCAAAGGCTTGCATGCGCTCCTCAAGCATCTTCAACTTCCGATCAGCTTCTGTTGGTTCTTCGACATTGGAAAACCAATCCTCAAAGTTATCCTCCTCAGGCTGGGGAGGAGGAATCTGAATAGCCCTTCTTCCTGGTGGAGGAACCAATACAGGCTCTGGCCGCTGGCGATGAGTGGGGGTAGGCGGAGGAGGAACCACCGCAGCATGATTCATTTGAGCAGCTTGATTCTTTCCGGTAAGATCAACATGACCGGTGTTAACTTCCAAACTAATTCCAGACAAAGCATTCCCTTGAGGGGGAGGAACAACTTCAGCTCCTTCGGCAGTGATTGCGGCAGGCCTCACAACCAAAGCTCTCAACTCCTCTTGTTGCAGAGCCATGTTTTGAATTATCTCCATCAATTGCCCTACGCGAGCGTCCATTCTTGTCCCTAGGGCAGCCATGTCAGCTTCAATCTTCTCCATCAGTCTCTTCAAGTTACTTCTGGTTTGGTACCGATGAACGTAGAAATCTGCAATCTCTCTTTTTTGGAGAAGAAAATTAACGGCAGAAGTAAGATGACTGATCTCAATACCCTGTTATGTATGATATGTTATGGGGTACGCATGCATGCCCATGATATGTTTTTGTACATTTTATTTTCAGGGACTCTTTGAAGATTCGTTAGTTAACAATAAACATTAGAGAAAAGACTGATTAAACTGCAATTCAACGAAATCTCATAGAAAACCAAAATGTTAGGTGTGACTACATGGTTGATCAAGATCAAACAGAGCAATAAGATTCATACTGGAATTTAAATCAATACATTAATCATTAGATTCAAATATTCAAATAAGATAAGTTGCTAAAAACTAGAAATGTTGTCCACGACGAGGCTTCAAATCTCTAGTTTCTGCCTTGAACCTGTTCACCACATCTTGACAAAGGAAGAAATCACTCACGGGGAGGTATCGGGTTGCCTTCAAGGTCTTCTAGGGCGACTGAGTCTCAAGGTACGTCAACAATCAAATGGTTACACATGTCAACCATTCCTTGTACTTCAATAGAAATGCCCATTCGCTCTTCTAGAAAGGACACCAATTCATCCTTTTCATCCAGCAGACGATTCACATGGATCTCATCAATCCAACCTTGACATTGCTCTCTAAGGCCTTCATAAGCATCCCTATTCTGTCTCTTTCATCCTCGTAATGTTCGACTCTTGAACTTTTCACTAGTTCAATTGCTTCTAATTCTCGAGCGATCTGGACTTCTTCTTTTGTTATCTCATTTTCTAGCATTTTATTGGTTCGTGCTAGAGAAGCTTCTAATTTTGAAATCTTTGCTTGAGGCGTGCTTTCAATGCTCTCTTTTCTTCACCTTTCTTCATCTAGATAAGCTGGCCCTTTGTTCTTTGGCCTTCATTTGTCGACGGAGGTCCGTGCCCACTAGCACTCTTCAAGTCTTGAACATCTCATCGGGAGCTCTTCATCCTCTTCATTCATCTTCTTCTTCTGCTAATTCTTCCTTTACCTCCTTGAGGTTGGCCTCCAAATTTTCACTCGAGGAAATTGCGAGAATTAGAGCTTTGTAGCTCCAATATTTCTTCCTCCATTTTTCTGATGATTTCCTGAAGCCTCATATTCTCTTCTATCGGAACATGAGTAATTACAGGTGCGGGATGATCAAAGGGTACCTCCACAAAGTAAGGCAGCTTGATTTCTTGGACTCTCTCATCCCATGGCGATAAGATCTTCCATCAATTCCGCCCCTCTTGATTAACTCTCGACTTTCCTATGGATTTGATCCCAAGCTCTTGGATCTTCAATACTTCGTTGCGGTCCTTTTTACCAAGCTCGTGTACAATGAAGCTTTCCAAGTGCTCAGGCCTTGGTTCATTTTCCATCGGATACCCCAATTGTCTTGTTGCAAGTCTTGGGTTATAATTGATGCAACCCATAAACCCAATCAAAGGAACATTAGAATATCCACCACGGTGGTGATAACATCAACGAATCCCCACACGGAGAATGCCACATCACACCATCGGTACATTAGTGAAGCCAATTTTGAGACCAAGATAAGTTTCTCGGGATCCTCTCCACGGTCCACTCGAGGGATATGAGATGTCAACCATAAATACTGGTGGAGAACAACACAAAACCACCTCGCTTCTTGGATGTCTCTCATGGAGATGGTAAAGAACATCGATAGTGCGAGGAGCAGGGTTCTTTGACATGAATATACCAATAGCAGACGGGCTCAAATAACCAATTTCATTAGTTGGAAACAAAACCACCCCAAAGATGAGCAAAGCAAGAATGGGTGAAAGTCGTAATCGTCTTGAACACTCGGACTTAATAACTTATCCTCAAGTTTTGCCTAAGAATACCTTTATACGTAATCCAGGTGCCACCTCCTTACAGGAAGAAACAAAGCGGCTATCTTAGCCTTATCCAAATCTTGTCCTATGTTGAGGAAAGGGTGTCGTCCTTTAAAGGCCGTTAAGGATTCTCTCGAACTCTTCAATTGTAGGAACAAGTGAAAGTCTTGGAATGTGAAGCAGAAGAGGAGGATCATAGTATTTTGCCAAAGCAATCAAAGCTTCCATGTCCACATTGGTAGTCAAAGATCTAGGATGTTCCCAAACCTTTTCCCAAAATAAGCTCTCTTGTGGTGAATTCTTTCACTTTGAGTTATCGGCCTCCCAACTTGTTCTTTGAATTTGAGACAAGGCGATCTTCACAGTTGGATTCATTCTTCTTTTACCTTCTTGCACCAATAAAATCTATAAGGTTCCACGAAAATAAAAGTTATATGCTAAATGGTTTTGTGCAAATGTATGCAATGCATGTTGCAAATTAAATAAAGTGGTTCAAAGGATTGGCGGTCATGGTTTGACGTCTACCCAACAATTCCCGGGTAAGGCTAATCTTATGTTTTTGGCTAAATGTTTCTTGGGGTCTCGGATCCTTTTACAAACACTATCATCGTGCGAGAGGCCTACATGGCGATAGTATTTGTAAAGTATACCCCAAGCGGCTCTTAACAGGATGCTCAAATCCAACATTTGGCGTTTTGGTCTTAGTTAGGACAACATGAACAAACTTAGAGTTATAGGTCATTTGTCCAAAGATTGATGTCTGTAGCTTGGCCAACAACCTCCTTAAAACAACCAACTCTAAGCGGAGTCTTCGCCGGGCCAACAAGACAATGGAGTCGGTGGACCTAGGCTCATGACCCTCTATTCCTAAAGGTGACCTAGAAGCACAGGTAGTGGGCTTATCTATGTAACAATGCCCATGAATTCCCATCACAATAATATATAAAACATAATATACATAAAGTGTAAAGAGAAAATAAATAATAGATAAGCATAAAGAAGAAAGCGATAAACATACACACAAACATGCGAAGAACTAAACTAGGGTTGACTCGCTTAGTCAAAGATTTGAAAAAATTCCCCATGAAGTTGCCAAGAAACAACTCGATTTTCAAAAATCATTTAAATTAATTTTGAAACAATGAAATCGCCACCTAATTTTATTTGTTCTAAAAGAGCGGGAAATATAGATAAAACCCACAAATGCGGATAAAGGCGGTCTACAAGACCAAAAGGATGGATTAAAAGTCGGTTCAGAGGAAGGTATTAGCACCTCTTACGTCCATCGTACTCGATGGGACCCATTTAGTTCGAAATGTGTTTGTGTGTGTGTAATCGCTATTTTCTAAGTCATGAATAAGAAAGAAGAAAACGGGATTTGTTTGTTATTATTTTGAGTTTGACACGATTTGAAACCGCGTGCCTACGTATTCCCTCGTGCAATGGGAAAGTCAAAACTCCGTAGTTCTTGTTGAAAATGTCTTGGATTGGTTGTGTCGATTTTAATTGAAATGTTTTTTTTATTTTGATAATCGCGTATGAGCGGAAAAGGAATTTGAATGGGTTGAATTGATTTTAATTGTAGATGACAAATACCAAAACGTTGGGTTACCCTCTAACGATTCAATACTCGAGATTGGTGATTGAGGTCAACCGATCATCTCTCATCCAAAATCTTTATTATGAAAAGAGTGAGGTGAAACAAAGTTCACTTTTATCAAGTGTATGGAATAAAGTATTTAAGTCATTGGGTTACCCTCTAATGGCCCAAATACTTTACATTTTAATTAAATCGTCGGGCGAACCTCTAACAATTTAATTAAATTCCATATCACTATGTTTTTTTTTAATTCTTTGTAGAAAAATTGATTTTTGAAAGTACAAGTTCGATTAATTATTTTTGACTTGAAAGTGTTTTGAAAGTTGCGGCGTTGGACGTAGAGAAATGATGTTTCGGGTTATGATTAACCAAGTATGTGGACTTGATTAACCTCGTGAGGATAGGTGCTCTATCCCAACCATGAGACCACAGTGCATGGTGATTGGTATGTGGACCAATTGTTTTTTCGGGTTATGATTAATCAAGGCAACGAGGGCCTTAATTAACCTCGTGAGGATGGCCATGCCCATCCCCAACCATGAGACCCTTAAAGAATTTGGTGTGGGTAACCAAAAAAATGAGAGATAGGACGCGTTGTTGTTTTTATATTAATGCGAGAGTGGAGTGTACAATCGTGTAATAAAACATACAAGCGGATAAGGTAATAGCGGATAAGAAAATAAATTAACACACAATACAAGCCGGAATTTAAATAATTATTAGTATAGATTTTTTCTACTTGATGAAAAATCAACTAATAATTTAATTGATTATTTAGCAAATAAAAACTATCTTATACTAATTATTATTTAATACATCATTATATATATAAAAAACAAAACTTGTATAATAAATAAATTAAAGAGAGAGTTAGAAAATGGGCCTGATTGTAGCTTTAATATGGAGGGTGTGAACAGCAAATCTGAGCCCAAGCCCAAAACAATGCTGCTGGATCCTGTGTGGGTGCTTCCATGGATCATGTTGTGTTCTGCCATTCTGGATCGCCGGATCTGGACTTCATCAGATCTGATGGCTTGTGAGTGAGAGTGCAAGATGGTTACCATGGGTGTACCTACACCAGATTTTCGAACAGACCAAACAGGTGGTGACAAGTGTCACCACCTGGACTAACCAACAAGGCTAATCTAATACACTTATTAAAATAAAAAAAAATAACTTTATTTAAAATATAAAATAAATAAAAAAACAAAAAAACATGATAAAAAAAAACTGATACTTATCATTCTTTTACTAATTTATTTACTAACTATAAAAAAAAAGTAATATAATTATTTCCTAATAATAATACTAAAACTGCATTTTATAATGATTATAAATCTTTTTTTTTTATAAAAAGAAAACTTTACTAAAAGAGGTAAAAACCTCCATCGGTTCCTATTCACTCAATCCTCATTTGTCTCCATCTCTCTCAATCTCTCTTCGTTCCTTACGAAACCTAATCGCCGCTCTCATCTCATCGGTGGTTCTCGCCGCTTGCATGCCTCACCGGATTTGTCTCTGTCGCTCACGATCTCTCTTCGTTCTCTCATCTCTCGTCACCGTCGCGTTTTGTTACCGCTGTTTGATTTCAATATTTGTTTGATTTTTACAGGGAATCGAAAATGGAAGGGGAAAAAAGGGGAAAGCCCTAGGTTTCTAAACGGTGATGATGGTATTAACGATGCAGAAACGTAAACAGAGATGAGGAAGGGAGAAGGATGGCGACACAGTGTTCGCAACCTCCTCCTTCCAAGGCTGAACCGGTATTACCTTTCCACTCTCTTCTTTTTAGTGGCTGTTCGGCTTTTCTGAAGGGGGTTCTAGTTGGGAAATGATGATTTTGAATGTTTGTTTCTGTTTATTCTGGGTTTATGTTTTGATATTCTGGGTTTCGGATTGCTGTTCTTGGTTGCTATGCTGTTCTATTTTTTCGAATGCTGTTTGGGATTAGGGTTTTAGTGAACAGTGGCTCTGCCTCCTTGATTACTGTGCGTTTTTCTTTTTATATTGCTCTGTTCTAGGGTTTTCTGATGTCAGACTTGGGATAAGGGCCTGAGGAAACAAAAACTGAAAAAAATGGGCTTTAGGTGTTATGTTTTTTTGATCTGTTGGTTGGAAAACAATATGCCAGCCTTGTGTTTTCTGCGTACTGGACTTAACAGCATGACTTGATGGGCTAAAACACTTTTTGGAACTTTGTTGGGCTGCTGTGTTTTCTGATTATGGACAGCATTGTACTTGTTGCAGCTGCTTTTAGTGGTAATGATGCTTCTGAACCACACCCCCCTTTTGTGAACCAACATGAGTTATGATTTGCAAAAGGGTGGTTATTTTGGAACATGAATGATAAACACTTTTAACATAAAATGATCCCAATTATTTCCCCCTAATGATGAGATCAAAAACTGTTTTGAAACTTGCTAATGCTGTCCATTTACTTCACTTAACCAATTTCTTTTCTTTGTTTCATGAATTGCGAAAATGGTGCGGATGGATGGTAGAGGGAAAACTTTGGGCAAGAAGGCAAGGCTTGCAAATGGAGCAAGAAAGCACGGAGGAAAGGAAAAGCAACGAAGATATAGAAGCCAAAGAACGACGAAATTTCAATAGAAAATAGGATTAGGATATAACATTTGTAGCATGATACTTGTATGTTTGAACTTATGACCAAAGCTTGTGCTTGGGTATGTAATCTTGAAAATTTTGTATCAAAGGTTTGAAATTTGTAATATCACATGTTCAAATTAGCATTGAATTTTGAGGGCTCTTGTGGCATTTGTACAAACTTGTCAAGTGAATGTTGGACTCGGAAGTTTGACTCTACTTTGTAAACGGGTATTATTTTGAATTCAAATATGACTTTTGAAACTTGAATGACAAGGAAAGGAAGTTGAATATTGAGTGAATTTGTTGGCTTTTGGATTGAAACTTGTATGTTAAGATTTGCAAATTGTAACATGTAACTTGATTCGTGTCCTTGTATAAAAACTTTTAGAGCAATCTTGGAAATCTTGGGATTTTATGAACACAAGCTTTGAGAAATATGCAACTAATTGAATTCTTTATTGTGTATAAAAGTTGGAAATTCATCATGCATCAAATATCCCAAAAATTTGCCATGAACCAAAAGTTAAATTGGTTAAAACAAAACATGTTGAAATATTGATTAACAAGTGTATCCAATTCCACTTCAATCTACAATTCCAATCCGTAGTCTTGAATCAAACGAGTGGTAACATGGTTGTTGCATTTTTTTAGAAATTGAATCCCCTAGTATATGAAACTTGAGAATTAAATTCTAAATGCGAAAATGGTTTGATGGTTCAGAATTAATCAATAGAATGCCCCTGCGCATTGGAGTGGTAAGGACAACGAGCATTCGCATTGAAATATCTCGGCAGGTTATCAGGGTCAATCTTCAAAGTGCGCAATTCAATCATATTCAGGCTTTGCAAGTGAGCAAATACATCTGCATATGACATTGGCAATGGATCAAACTTCTTCACAGGTCTTGGTTGTGGTTGTCTAGGAGCAACATCTTGTTTTGGAACACTAGCAGGAATAGTTACAGCAGCAACTTGGCGATTGAAATCCTGGCGCTTCCCTTTCCCTCTTCGTTCATACAGTGCGCTTGACTCGCCCTCCTTCTTCTTCTGGTAGCCACCAAAAGACTTTTTGGCGCCACCAGCTTGATTCTTATCAGCACCAACATCCTGAATCTTTCCTAGCTTGATCCCCATCTCAACTCTTTCACCAAACATCACCATGTCAGCAAAAGTACTGGTCAGACTGCAAGAGGCATAGTATGGCCCATCTAGTGTGCCGGTAAACATTTCCACCATCTCTCGTTCCACCATAGGGGGTTGAACTTTAGCAGCTACCTCGCGCCACCTTTGCGCGTACTCCTTGAAAGATTCAGTTTTCCTCTGAGCTAAGTTGTGCAACTGGGTCCTCGTAGGTGCCATATCAGTGTTAAAGCCATAGTGTTGAACAAAAGCTGCAACCAACTCTCTCCAAGTTCGCACCTGGGAGCTATCAAGGCCCATATACCAATCCAATGGCCCATCAGTCAAACTATCTTGAAAAAAATGCATCAAGAGCTTCTCATCCTTCGTATAAGCAGACATCCTCCTATAGTAATACCTCAAATGAGTTTTAGGACAAGAGTTGCCCTTGTACTTTGAAAGCTCTGGGATTTTGAATTTTGGAGGAATCTTCACTCCTTGAACCAATCCCAAGTTGGACATGTCGAAACCCAAAACTTCCTGATTCTCAAAGGCTTGCATGCGCTCCTCAAGCATCTTCAACTTCCGATCAGCTTCTGTTGGTTCTTCGACATTGGAAAACCAATCCTCAAAGTTATCCTCCTCAGGCTGGGGAGGAGGAATCTGAATAGCCCTTCTTCCTGGTGGAGGAACCAATACAGGCTCTGGCCGCTGGCGATGAGTGGGGGTAGGCGGAGGAGGAACCACCGCAGCATGATTCATTTGAGCAGCTTGATTCTTTCCGGTAAGATCAACATGACCGGTGTTAACTTCCAAACTAATTCCAGACAAAGCATTCCCTTGAGGGGGAGGAACAACTTCAGCTCCTTCGGCAGTGATTGCGGCAGGCCTCACAACCAAAGCTCTCAACTCCTCTTGTTGCAGAGCCATGTTTTGAATTATCTCCATCAATTGCCCTACGCGAGCGTCCATTCTTGTCCCTAGGGCAGCCATGTCAGCTTCAATCTTCTCCATCAGTCTCTTCAAGTTACTTCTGGTTTGGTACCGATGAACGTAGAAATCTGCAATCTCTCTTTTTTGGAGAAGAAAATTAACGGCAGAAGTAAGATGACTGATCTCAATACCCTGTTATGTATGATATGTTATGGGGTACGCATGCATGCCCATGATATGTTTTTGTACATTTTATTTTCAGGGACTCTTTGAAGATTCGTTAGTTAACAATAAACATTAGAGAAAAGACTGATTAAACTGCAATTCAACGAAATCTCATAGAAAACCAAAATGTTAGGTGTGACTACATGGTTGATCAAGATCAAACAGAGCAATAAGATTCATACTGGAATTTAAATCAATACATTAATCATTAGATTCAAATATTCAAATAAGATAAGTTGCTAAAAACTAGAAATCTGTCACGAGGCTTCAAATCTCTAGTTTACGCCTTGAACACATTCACCACATCTTGACAAAGGAAGAGGAAATCACTCACAGCAGGAGGTATCGGGTTGCCTTCAAGGTCTTCTAGGGCTGACCTGAGTCTCCAAGGTACGTCAACAATCAAATGGTTACACATGTCAACCATTCCACTGTACTTCCAATAGAAATGCCCATTCTGCTCTTCTAGAAAGGACACCAATTCATCCTTTTCATCCAACAGACGATTCAGCTTATGGATCTCATCAATCCAACCTTGACATTGCTCTCTAAGGCCTTCATAAGCATCCCTATTGCATCTCTTTCATCCTCGTAATGTTCGACTCTTGAACTTTTCACTAGTTCAATTGCTTCTAATTCTCGGCGATCTGAGACTTCTTCTTTTGCGATTATCTCATTTTCTAGCATTTTATTGGTTCGTGCTAGAAGCTTCTAATTTTGAAATCTTTGCTTCGAGACGTGCTTTCAATGCTCTCTTTTCTTCAACGGCCCTTTCTTCATCTAGATAAGCCTGGCCCCTTTGTTGCTGAGCAGCCTTCAACTGTCGACGGAGGTCCCGTGCCCCACTAGCAGCACTCTTCAAGTCTTCGGAACATCTCATCAGGAGCTCTTCATCCTCTTCATTCTGTCTTCTTCTTCCTGCTAATTCTTCCTTTACCTCCTTGAGGTTGGCCTCCAAATTTTCAGCTCTGAGGAAATTGCGAGAATTAGAGCTTTGTAGCTCCAATATTTCTTCCTCCATTTTTCTGATGATTTCCTGAAGCCTCATATTCTCTTCTATCGGAACATGAGTAATTACAGGTGCGAGATGATCAAAGGGTACCTCCACAAAGTAAGGCAGCTTGATTTCTTGGACTCTCTCTATCACCCACTGGCGATAAGATCTTCCATCAATTCCGCCCCTCTTGATTAACTCTCGACTTTCCCTATGGATTTGATCCCAAGCTCTTCGGATCTTCAATACTTCGTTGCGGTCCTTTTTACCAAGCTCGTGTACAATGAAGCTTTCCAAGTGCTCAGGCCTTGGTTCATTTTCCATCGGATACCCCAATTGTCTTGTTGCAAGTCTTGGGTTATAATTGATGCAACCCATAAACCCAATCAAAGGAACATTAGAATATCCACCACAGTGGTGATAACATCACGAATCCCGACACGGAGAATGCCACATCACACCATCGGCTGTTAGTGAAGCCAATTTTTGAGACCAAGATAAGTTTCTCAGGATCCTCTCCCACGGTCCACTCTGAGGGATATGAGATGTCAACCATAAATACAGCAGTGGAGAACAACACAAAACCACCTCGCTTCGGATGTCTCTCATGGAGATGGTAAGAACATCGATAGCGGTCAGAGCAGGGTTCTTTGACATGAATATACCAATAGCGAGACGGGCTCGAATAACCAATTTCATTAGTTGGAAACAAAACCACCCCAAAGATGAGCAAAGCAAGAATGGAGTGAAAGTCGGCCAATCGTCTTGAACACTCGGACTTAATAACTTATCCTCAAGTTTTGCCTAAGAATACCTTTATACGTAATCAGGTGCCACCTCCCTTACGGGAAGAAACAAAGCGTGACTATCTTAGCCTTATCAAATCTTGTCCTATGTTGAGGAAAGGAGTGTCGTCCTTTAAAGGCCAGTTAAGGATTCTCTCGAACTCTTCAATTGTAGGAACAAGCTGAAAGTCTTGGAATGTGAAGCACCGAAGAGGAGGATCATAGTATTTTGCCAAAGCAATCAAAGCTTCCATGTCCACATTGGTAGTCAAAAGATCTAGGATGTTCCCAAACCTTTTCCCAAAATAAGCTCTCTTGACGGTGAATTCTTTCACTTTGAGTTATCGCCTCCCAACTTGATTCTTTGAATTTGAGACAAGGAACGATCTTCACAGTTGGATTCATTCTTCTTTTCTGCTTACTGCACCAATAAAATCTATAAGGTTCCCTGAAAATAAAAGTTATATGCTAAATGGTTTTGTGCAAATGTATGCAATGCATGTTGCAAATTAAATAAAACTGGTTCAAAGGATTGGCGGTCATGGTTTCGACGTACCAACAATTCCCGGGTAAGGCTAATCTTATGTTTTTGGCTAAATGTTTCTTGGGGTCTCGGATCCCTTTTACAAACACTATCATCGTGCGAGAGGCCTACATGGCGATAGTATTTGTAAAAGTATACCCCAAGAAACGGCTCTTAACGGGATGCTCAAAATCCAACATTTGAGCGTTTTGGTCTTGGTTAGGACAACATGAACAAACTTAGAGTTATAGGTCATTTGTCCAAGATTGATGTCTGCTTCTTGCCAACAACCTCCTTAAAACAACCAACTCTAAGCGGAGTCTTCGCCGGGCCAACAAGACAATGGAGTCGGTGGACCTAGGCTCATGACCCTCTATTCCTAAAAAGGTGACCTAGAAGCCTGGGTAGTGGGCTTATCTATGTAACAATGCCCATGAATTCCCATCACAATAATATATAAAACATAATATACATAAAGTGTAAAGAGAAAATAAATAAT
This sequence comes from Vicia sativa, assembly GCA_021764765.1. Taxonomy (NCBI): domain Eukaryota; kingdom Viridiplantae; phylum Streptophyta; class Magnoliopsida; order Fabales; family Fabaceae; genus Vicia; species Vicia sativa. The sequence goes on along the minus strand of CM038795.1, from coordinate 225,156,760 downwards.
AGATAAGCATAAAGAAGAAAGCGATAAACATACACACAAACATGCGAAGAACTAAACTAGGGTTGACTCGCTTAGTCAAAAGATTTGAAAAAAATTCCCCAGTGAAGTTGCCAACTGAAGCAACTCGATTTTCAAAAATCATTTAAATTAATTTTCGAAACAACGAAATCGCCACCTAATTTTATTTGTTCTAAAAAGAACGGGGAAATATAGATAAAACCCCACAAATGCGGATAAGGCGGTCTACAAGACCAAAAAGGATGGATTAAGTCGGTTACAAGAGGAAGGTATTAGCACCTCTTCGTCCATCGTACTCGATGGGACCCATTTAGTTAAAATGTGTTTGTGTGTGTGTAATCGCTATTTTCTAAGTCATGAATAAGAAAGAAAGCAGGATTTGTTTGTTATTATTTTGAGTTTGACACGATTTGAAACAGCGTGCCTCGTATTCCCTCGTGCAATGGGAAAGTCAAAACTCCGTAGTTCTTGTTGAAAATGTCTTGGATTGGTTGTGTCGATTTTAATTGAAATGTTTTTTTTATTTTGATAATCGCGTATGAGCGGAAAAGGAATTTGAATGGGTTGAATTGATTTTAATTGTAGATGACAAATACCAAAACGTTGGGTTACCCTCTAACGATTCAATACTCGAGATTGGTGATTGAGGTCAACCGATCATCTCTCATCCAAAATCTTTATTATGAAAAGAGTGAGGTGAAACAAAGTTCACTTTTATCAAGTGTATGGAATAAAGTATTTAAGTCATTGGGTTTACCCTCTAATGGCCCAAATACTTTACATTTTAATTAAATCGTCGGGCGAACCTCTAACAATTTAATTAAATTCCATATCACTATGTTTTTTTTTAATTCTTTGTAGAAAAATTGATTTTTGAAAGTACAAGTTCGATTAATTATTTTGACTTGAAAGTGTTTTGAAAGTTGCGGCGTTGGACGTAGAAATGATGTTTGGGTTATGATTAACCAAGTATGTGGACTTGATTAACCTCGTGAGGATAGGTGCTCCTATCTGACCATGAGACCACAGTGCATGGTGATTGGTATGTGGACCAATTGTTTTTGGGTTATGATTAATCAAGGCAGCGAGGGCCTTAATTAACCTCGTGAGGATGGCCATGCCCATCCCAACCATGAGACCATAAAGAATTTGGTGTGGGTAACCAAAAAATGAGAGATAGGAGCGTTGTTGTTTTATATTAATGCGAGAGTGGAGTGTACAATCGTGTAATAAAACATACAAGCGGATAAGGTAATAATGGATAAGAAAATAAATTAACACACAATACAAGCGAATTTAAATAATTATTAGTATAGATTTTTCTACTTGATAAAAATCAACTAATAATTTAATTGATTATTAGCAAATAAAAACTATCTTATACTAATTATTATTTAATACATCATTATATATATAAAAAACAAAACTTGTATAATAAATAAATTAAAGAGAGAGTTAGAAAATGGGCCTGATTGTAGCTTTAATATGGAGGGTGTGAACAGCAAATCTGAGCCCAAGCCCAAAACAATGCTGCTGGATCCTGTGTGGGTGCTTCCATGGATCATGTTGTGTTCTGCCATTCTGGATCGCCGGATCTGGACTTCATCAGATCTGATGGCTTGTGAGTGAGAGTGCAAGATGGTTACCATGGGTGTACCTACACCAGATTTTCGAACAGACCAAACAGGTGGTGACAAGTGTCACCACCTGGACTAACAACCAAGGCTAATCTAATACACTTATTAAAATAAAAAAAAATAACTTTATTTAAAATATAAAATAAATAAAAAAACAAAAAAACATGATAAAAAAAAACTGATACTTATCATTCTTTTACTAATTTATTTACTAACTATAAAAAAAAAGTAATATAATTATTTCCTAATAATAATACTAAAACTGCATTTTATAATGATTATAAATCTTTTTTTTTTATAAAAAGAAAACTTTACTAAAAGAGGTAAAAACCTCCATCGGTTCCTATTCACTCAATCCTCAATTGTCTCCATCTCTCTCAATCTCTCTTCGTTCCTTACGAAACCTAATCGCTCTCATCTCATCGGTGGTTCTGCTTGCATGCCTCACGGATTTGTCTCTGTCGCACGATCTCTCTTCGTTCTCTCATCTCTAAATCACCGTCGCGTTTTGTTACCGCTGTTTGATTTCAATATTTGTTTGATTTTTACAGGGAATCGAAAATGGAAGGGGAAAAAAGGGGAAAGCCCTAGGTTTCTAAACGGTGATGATGGTATTAACGATGCAGAAACGTAAACAGAGATGAGGAAGGGAGAAGGATGGCGACACAGTGTTCGCAACCTCCTCCTTCCAAGGCTGAACCGGTATTACCTTTCCACTCTCTTCTTTTTAGTGGTTGTTCGGCTTTTCTGAAGGGGGTTCTAGTTGGGAAATGATGATTTTGAATGTTTGTTTCTGTTTATTCTGGGTTTATGTTTTGATATTCTGGGTTTCGGATTGCTGTTCTTGGTTGCTATGCTGTTCTATTTTTTCGAATGCTGTTTGGGATTAGGGTTTTAGTGAACAGTGGCTCTGCCTCCTTGATTACTGTGCGTTTTTCTTTTTATATTGCTCTGTTCTAGGGTTTTCTGATGTCAGACTTGGGATAAGGGCCTGAGGAAACAAAAACTGAAAAAAATGGGCTTTAGGTGTTATGTTTTTTTGATCTGTTGGTTGGAAAACAATATGCCAGCCTTGTGTTTTCTGCGTACTGGACTTAACAGCATGACTTGATGGGCTAAAACACTTTTTGGAACTTTGTTGGGCTGCTGTGTTTTCTGATTATGGACAGCATTGTACTTGTTGCAGCTGCTTTTAGTGGTAATGATGCTTCTGAACCACACCCCCCTTTTGTGAACCAACATGAGTTATGATTTGCAAAAGGGTGGTTATTTTGGAACATGAATGATAAACACTTTTAACATAAAATGATCCCAATTATTTCCCCCTAATGATGAGATCAAAAACTGTTTTGAAACTTGCTAATGCTGTCCATTTACTTCACTTAACCAATTTCTTTTCTTTGTTTCATGAATTGCGAAAATGGTGCGGATGGATGGTAGAGGGAAAACTTTGGGCAAGAAGGCAAGGCTTGCAAATGGAGCAAGAAAGCACGGAGGAAAGGAAAAGCAACGAAGATATAGAAGCCAAAGAACGACGAAATTTCAATAGAAAATAGGATTAGGATATAACATTTGTAGCATGATACTTGTATGTTTGAACTTATGACCAAAGCTTGTGCTTGGGTATGTAATCTTGAAAATTTTGTATCAAAGGTTTGAAATTTGTAATATCACATGTTCAAATTAGCATTGAATTTTGAGGGCTCTTGTGGCATTTGTACAAACTTGTCAAGTGAATGTTGGACTCGGAAGTTTGACTCTACTTTGTAAACGGGTATTATTTTGAATTCAAATATGACTTTTGAAACTTGAATGACAAGGAAAGGAAGTTGAATATTGAGTGAATTTGTTGGCTTTTGGATTGAAACTTGTATGTTAAGATTTGCAAATTGTAACATGTAACTTGATTCGTGTCCTTGTATAAAAACTTTTAGAGCAATCTTGGAAATCTTGGGATTTTATGAACACAAGCTTTGAGAAATATGCAACTAATTGAATTCTTTATTGTGTATAAAAGTTGGAAATTCATCATGCATCAAATATCCCAAAAATTTGCCATGAACCAAAAGTTAAATTGGTTAAAACAAAACATGTTGAAATATTGATTAACAAGTGTATCCAATTCCACTTCAATCTACAATTCCAATCCGTAGTCTTGAATCAAACGAGTGGTAACATGGTTGTTGCATTTTTTTAGAAATTGAATCCCCTAGTATATGAAACTTGAGAATTAAATTCTAAATGCGAAAATGGTTTGATGGTTCAGAATTAATCAATACTTGAATTCTTTTGAATTTCCCGGCCATAAAGCTTTCATGTTGATCCGTTCATGTAGAAAATCCGAGCCTTTTGCCACTTGAAACAAAAAATTAAAACTCTAAGTTTCAAATAAAGTTCTTGATTCCACACCTTAGTCAACTTGGCGATTCTATGATTTCTTTAAGAAATGGGTGATAGATTCCACTTGAAATAAATGGTATTATCAACGCATTTGCAAATCGAAACATATTCGGTAGTAGAAAAAGATTTGAAACCAAACGAATTTCAAAAAGAAACTTCTAATTTTTTCAATGAATGCCTTGAATCTCGTGGGCGATGAACACGACTGGTAAAGATCTCAACATGTGGCAACTTGACATTCGTAAATCTTGTAAACAGGTCCTTTGGATGAATATTTTCACATACATCAACTATTGTCAAGAACGAACAAAGTTGACGAGCAAACCAAATGCACTAGAACTTGAATTGTTGATCAATAATCGGACAACCATAATCCACCCTTTTACATCTTGAACAATGAACTCGAAACAACAGCAAAACCCAAACTCGTGATGAATTGATCTCTTGAATCAGGAGGTAATGATATTCAATATAACAAAACCTTCGTAGCTCCATCAAGAAAAGACCATTCATTTCACCAATCGAACGTCAAACCCCGAAAACCGATAGATACGAAAGGATAAGATTCAAAATTAAACCTCGTCGTTTTCAAATATCCTAGATTGGTTGAAAACACCACGCCTTTTCTGCTCAACGGAAAATCTTTGGGAATCAACTCCAACCCGTAACCACAGAACCAGTGGTATGAATGCATGTGAATGTTATGATAAACGCGAAGCCTAAACCAGATAAGATCGAGATAGGAGGGCAAATTTTGGGGTGCAACACACTAGCATTTCGACTGATGCTTTTATTCGACCCAAACGTCTGTCGAATCGACCATCATGCCATATGTTGCCATGGTTTTATTTTTGACATTGTTTTGCTCTGGTCGATCTGGTTTGGCCTTCTGAGCCAGTTTCTCAACCGACAAGCATTATTTCTGGAGCTTCTGACTTGGCTTTGTAAGAACCTTTGCCTTTAACCCATACCTTTAGACATACTTCACAAATTTCCAGCTAACAAAATGCCCCCCAGAGATACCATTTTCGATTTCTTGATGTTGTCGAACATGAGACAATGGTATCTATGAAGTTTCACCTTGCGTCGGTTTAGCCATTTCCACTACCTTGCATTGCCCTAAGTTTGGGCCTTGGATGGAGAGATTGGAGCCACACAAAGGCCAGCAATGGAAGGCAATGGGTATTTAAAATCTATTGCAACTTGCTAGTGTCGTCACACCTTACTCAGGTGGCATGCTATTAGCTGCCTTATACTTCTGGGAAGGATACACTAATACCTTCCACACAAGGTGTGGTATGATAACCCATACGCTACTGGATGTAGCTGCTTTGACAGGTGTAAAACCTACTGGGGTCGTGTTCAACCACACCGACCACAAGACCATCCCCATCAAATTCGACGTTGGCGAATCAAAACATCCAACCTACAACAACTTCATCCAACACCATCACTGTGAATCTGAAGAAGTTTCTGATGAGGAGCACATCGCTTTCATAACTCTTTGGCTATCTCGCTTCGTATTCTGTTTGAGGTCGATGCAGATAGCCAAGCAATTTGCTCATTTGGCAGCAGCGTTGCATAGAAGTGAGAATGTTGCTTTAGGCCAATTAATTTTGGCCTCTTTGTACTCCTTTATGACCGACGTGGTCGGCCAAATAAAGAGCTTTGATCCCAAGAATCTAAAAAAGAAGAGTGTGTTGGCTCATGGACCCTTCTGGATTTTGCAATTGTGGCTAAATGCCACTTTTTCTGTTGATGTGAAGCCTTTTCGACAGAAAAAGGTTTCAATCTCCCAAGACAGAAGTGGGGCGCTATGGCCATGCTACCTGCCCTTGACACCAATCGACAAGACTTCTCCAAATGACGAAGTCTTCAAAATGCTTTTCAATATAATGCTGACACGGGAGGATTTTACACCCTCGATGGCTCCCTTTGCTGATGGCAAAAGTGGGCCATTGTGGCTCATTGAGTCTTTTCCCCTGTTGAAGAAAGACATCAAAGAAGATCTTTGGTCATTTGGAGACATTTCCCGACTCCCCAATTTCTATCAGGTGCCATCACTCAAATGAGCCTTTGCTTGGCAGCTTACCAACCAAATTTGGTGGCTAGACAGTTTGGGCTCTGTCAAATTGTGCCTAAGTCACTCTATCCATCCCATGAATTGCTCATGGACGTTTTAAATGACCAAGGTTGGGATATCGTTAAGGAAACTGTCGCCACCTTGTGGGAACGTCGAGCCATGCTTACGTTCACCCTCTTTAAGCCATCATTTTTCTGTACCCATGAGTTCAAAATTTGGTGGCAGTCATACCTTGTTACCTTTATAAGTGATGCCGCTGGAAAAATAAATGAGCTAACTGTGGCTGTCAATACTTTTCAGGAGAAGACAACAAAATGTAAGGCAATTCACATTAGAGAAATTCAAGCATTCTAGAACTTTTTCAGAGTGGTGTACTTGCCAAACAATCTTCGTCGAACCATTCATGATGCGGCCCAAGAGCTAAAGGAGAAGGTAACTAGGAGGATTTCTCACCTCAAGATCCCTAGTTACGTGAAAGACAAGTATCTTTACGCACTTCACTTTGGAAAATCAAATTTCCTCCTTTGTCGACTAGTCCTTTGGCTCTGGCTTTTCGACCGGCTTTCTCAGATTGGTGGTATAGCTCTTGGTAGAATATTCAAAACGCTTATAAAAAGAGAGCCGACAGGGTGGTTCCGACGAAGCATTGGTTGCATGACTACCCAGGTGTAATACGGTGGGAGAACTGACTTTGGAATTTGTTTTGCTTTTTATCGCAAATGTTGCGGATAGCAAGAGTCGCCACCGACTTTTCTTTTATCCAATTAAGGGAAGGTGAAAAGAACAGAAAAAGACCTTCGTTAGATTCTGAGTAAGGGAGAAGGTTATGAAAAGGGAAGGTATTAGCACCCCTTTTCATCCGTAGTTATCTACGGGCTCTTAGTTGCTTTTAGCTCACTTTAAAAATTGCTTTCTGTGTGTGTTTGAAAAAAAAATGTTTTGAAAAGGCATTTCGCTTTGACTTCGTAATGATTCACGCTGGAATGTATACGAAGTGTTTGGAAATGTTTCGTTTTGAAAAGGGTTTTAACTTTGACAAAAGTGTGAGGTGTGAAAAGTATTTTGATAGAGCAAGCAACTAAAAGTCTTATTACCTACTCAGAATGGTCGTTTTTATGTTGGTAGGTAACCCTATTCGTTGGATGTAAGAGGGACATTCGAAGGGACATCAGATGGTCATAGAAGGCAACTTGTAGGAGTATCCTAGCACATTCGAAGGGACGATCATCACTTTTCGTAGGCAACAATCGAGGGACGAGATCATGTATTCGTAGGCGACATCGTGGGTCTATGATCTTTGTATCGAAGGGACTATGATGATATGTTTGTAGGCAACGGTGCTAGGATACCTCTACGTTCGAGGGACTTGACCATTTGTTCGAAAGGCAACGAGAGAGAATACTCTAGGGGGTGCATGTGTGAATAGAGTGTGTTAAATTCAGATATGTTATCTTGCAATTAGAAGTGATCTACGTTCGTTTTTATCTTGCCATATACGCCTAGTTACTAGCAGTTTATAAGGTGCGGAAAGTAAATTGCGGAAAGTAAAGTGCGGAAAGTAAATCCTACGCTATTACATGGCTTTGGGGCAGTTACATAATAGGAGTGCGGAAAGTAAAATCCTAGTTAAACTATTACATCCCATGAGCAGTTACATAATATTGGAAAAAGAAATGCGACGAAATAAATCCTAACTATTACAACCTGTAAGCAGATACATAATAATCGGAAAAGAAAGGAAATTCGCATAAGAGAAAATATGTTAGTAAAAAAAGATTTTTGAGTTAAGAAAATGTTTTTAGGTTAGTGATCCTACTTAGATGATAAATTAATTTTTTGGGAATTTTCTGGATTGATTTTGATAAAGAAAAGCAATTAAAAGTCAATTTTATGGTTAATTAACAATTAATTAAAATATGCATGCAAAAATATTAATTTTTATGTCAAAAATTAAATAAACATTTTTCTGATTAAAATGCAAAAAGAAAATATTTTTGGTGATTTTTAATGCATGAGAAAATTGTTTGAAAAGAAATTAAATTAAAAGAGAAATTATGAAAAGAATAAAGAAAAAGGTCAGAGGGCTTCTAGATAGAATTCTCCCAGAGGCTGGAGCTTCTAGGAGACTTCTTGCTGACCGTGCCCAGAAGTGCATACTTCTGGGGGTTTCTGGAGTTTTCTGGGGGTTTCTGGCCTGGAGATGCCCAGAAGTATGCCCTTCTGGGGCTTTCTGCTACGAAGCACGCCCAGAAGCTGGAGCTTCTGGGGCCTAGAGCGCGGCATGGAGGGCCAGAAATTGTGGTTTCTGGGCAAACCTTCTGAAGAATCTGCAAATTTCAAAAATGTTAAGTAAAAAGGAGGGTTCGAACCCAGGACCTTCTGAATAATCACGCGCTGTCTTGCCATCTGAGCCATGTGGGTTATCTGTTAACAATATAAAACAAAAAGAATACAAGGGGTTTCTGGGAACCCTTCAGAATAGAAAGCGCGCGCAGCTCATCTTCTCCAATTCAAATTTTCAGGCTTTTGGCTACTATTTCTGCTTCTCCGTTGCTAAATCCCTGCAAGTCACAACTCAAGCAATATGCAATATAAATTAAATGTAAAACCATGGATTGATTGCAAATTTTCCCCAGAACATGAATATGTCCTTAGATTAGTCCAATTTTCCTATTCGGAGAATCCCTAATTCGAGCTTAAGTACCCTAACAATGGTGGAATTCGTTTTATGCATCGAAACTCAAATCAAACCATCCAGATAGCTTGCAAATATCATTCTAAACACAAACAAACAATCAAAACATGTTAAATATGCATGAATATCAAAAATCGAATTTGAGTTAGAAAGGTTCAAACCGAAACTGTGATTTCGTGATTTTGCACGTTTGAATGACTTGTGAATATCTGGAACGATTCAGGGGACCTCTAGGAATGTGTTGGAATCCTTAGAATGCCTTAAATTGATCTGAAACCAGGGCTGCTAGTTGCTTGCTACACACGGATTTTTGAAGTTTGACTAGGGTTCTTGAGGCAAGAATTTCGTTCTTTGTACTTGTGAATGCATCGTGTACTTATAGTGGATGGATTTAGGTCAAGAATCATGAAGAAATTATATGTCAATCAATGAGAAAATATTTGATTTGGTATAAAACCAAATATTGGATTTTTTGATCAAATCTCATTCAATTCCTTTGCCAATCAATGCAATTTTGAAATTGACAGCTTGTATGGCTTGCTTGGACCTCAAGAATGAGAGAAAAATCCAATTTGCATTTAATTTTGATTTTCTATCTTTTATTTTAATTAAATTGGATTTTAAATGATTAAAATCCAAAATAAATTGAAAAATAAAAGATAAATTCGTGGCCTTGGGCTTGGAGGTTCCAAATCAGCTAAGGAACAAGTTTGAAACAAGAAAAGTTAGGCCCATTTGCAAAATTTTGGATTTTGTCAAGTATTTCTCTTTGTGCACCTCTTAAAAAATGCTCAACTTGTGCTAGGTGTATCTTGCTCAATTTTTAAAATTTTTGGGTGTTCTTGGACTTTTTAGAAATCTCAATATGTCCTCTAAACAACCTCTTTGGTTTCATCTCAATTGAAGTTTCCATGCTCAATAAAACTTCTTTACAAAAAGTTGACTTTTTGTTGACTTTGAAAAGGACCTGTAATGTTTTGTCCCATATCTTCCAAATGAAGCATTTTCTGACCAAGATTGTGAGACATGAAGTTGTAGAGAATTGAATTCTCTTTAAAATGAGAGGTGGTGGAAAATTTTTTGATAAAGTATGTGAAAGTTATGCCTGGTAAAAGTTCTGTTGACTTTTGTCTGAGAAAGCCCAATTTAGAAACTTTGACTTTTGATCAAATCTTGAGTTTTCTTGATGAATCATGATCAACCCTTGATCAAATGATGACTGTTACTTCAAAATATTGATGTTGACCAAAAATTATGAAGTTTGACTGTATGTTGACCACAGTTGACTTTTTGTCCAATATAGCTTATTTTTAACCATCTGAGCAATTGTCTAAGGAAACTTGACTTGTAAGGCTTGAAACTTGACATGGAGATTCTTTGAAGCATATGATGAGGCATGATGACCACTGGAAGTGTTGGAGGCTCACCCTGGCTTGAGGATAGCCAAACCCTAGTTTGGGTTGATTGCTTAGGAGAGGGCTTGTCTGGTCAACCCTTGTAAACTCCTTGAGTATGGATGTATGAAATGTATTGAGAAGTAGGAGGGCAAATTTTGGGGTATGAAAGTTGCCCCTGTTCAATATTCTTGTACTGGAAGGGTTAGATTGGCATGCTTGCCTTTCGTGACCTGAAGGTAGAAGATGATTGAACACTCAAGTACACCTGAAAATTTGCACTCGCTGTTGATTGATGATGTACGGGAATGGGCTTACAGATGCCATTTGGAGAAATTGTCGACTTTACTGGGGAATGAGTCGTACGTTAGACTCAAGAACGTCGCTTGTATAGGAGAATCGTCGGAGATGGGCTTAAGATGCCACCCGGAGAGACTGATGCTGGGGAACGAGCCGTACGTTAGACTCTGCAGGTATTCTTGAAAATAAGAAGGAAGCATGGAGATGGGCTTAAGATGCCATCCTGATAGAACGATGTTGAGTCGTATGCTAGACTTCAACACTCGCCTTTGAATGAAGTTGTTGGTTTGTATTGGTTTTTAACCAAATATGTAGCATTCTGAAAGTGGAGAGAGGTCGACAAGTAGTCGGAGATGGGCTTAAATTGCCATCCGGGGTAACTGATTTGTACGCTAGACTCTGTAGTCGTTGTTGATAATAAGAGAGAGTCAGAATAAATCTTCGCCTTGATTATTCTGAGGCAGATAGCTGGCAGAGTGTGGATAGCTTTCCCGTCTCGTTTCGGGTGTTGATCCAATGCCTGTTGCCGGAAGACAACTTGGGTGGTCGTTCAAATAGGGTTTCCTGTTTTGTTTCGGGTATTAATCCTAGACCTTCCATTTGGAAAAGATTTGTATGGTCTATCGGATAGGGTCTCCCGTCTTGTTTCGATTATTAATCCCGGACCTTCCATTTGGAAAAGATTTGTGCGGTCTTTCGGATAGGGTTTCCCATCTTGTTTCGGGTATTAATCCTCGACCTTTCATTTGAAACGCATCTTTTACCTGCTGGGGAAAAGAAAAACCTGGCAGAATATAGTTAGTTTTATGCAAATTATGATGCATGCGAGCATATGACGATGTGTATGAGTGATATATGCACATGTCATGATTTTCATGAATAATGTATGAATGTAGATGTTGTGGTATTTCAAAACATATCCATCTTGAAGAAGATAAGAATGTTCTGATGGAGATCTTGACTTCCGCTTGGGGATGAAATTGTTGAAAACCCTGACTCGGAGGAGGAAGAGATGCCTTTGATTCCTCCGATGCACTATCTGACCACGTGTCAAGCCTAGATGTTAATGCTGCTGGGAATAATAAAAGCTGGGAGATACTCCGCCGGGGATCTTGTGCGTAGATCTTGCTGGGGGAGCACCTGATTGTTGCTGGGAGATGAGGCTCGAAGGATCCGAAGCTTGTCGAAACCTCTTGCTGGAGAATAAGAAATGTAGGTTTCCTCCGATGCACTATCTGACCAAGTTTCGAGTCTAGATATTGCTGCTGTCGAGGAATAACCATCGTTAAGAAATATTCCGTCGGGGATGAAATACCTCTGCGTATGCGAGATGAATTGTTACTGCTCGGAGACAAATGTAACAAGGTCAAGCTAATTGGGATCACTGCTCAGGGACTGACTGACGTGATGAAACTTGGAGTGTTGGAACACTTGTGGAAGGAAATTTGTACTTCGTCGGAGAAGGTTTGCAGAGAGTGATGGCTCTGTGGGGAGTGTACTTTTGTGAAAGTAACTTGCGGGGAATGCATTGGTGACTTTAGTCGTCATCTCAATTCCTAGAACCTGTAGTAATTACTTTCGTATGTTCGCGTTTCATATGTTTGTAAACATATATTTATTGTCAAATGCATATAATTATTCAAAGCAATCACTGGACTTTATGCAAAAAACAACGATAATGAACACTGTAAAAAGAAAGAATTTGCATTAATTTGGAAAGGTGGCGTATGACCAAGCAGTTTGTATACAATGAAAGTAAAAGCTATGCGGAAATAATCTCGTCGAGTTTCAACCATGCTAGTGCTCATATATTTCGACTATCTCATCTCCTTGTTGTCAGTAGAAAGTGAATGAATTGATTTTCGCCATTTGAATCTTGAATGCTGATAGTAGTCTGTAGGTAGATGATCTGGCCGAGACATAGTAAATGCTTAAATCCTATCTTTTCCTAGACCGCCCTTTCGGGTTTCGGTCTATCGAGATACCCTTTTTGCCCAAGCCGCCTTTGCGGGTTTTCGACTTAGGGTGTACATGTTTTGTATATATCCTTAACTTTTGCCGAACCTCTTTGGTTCGCGGATCTATATTTTTCCTAGGCGTCGACCTAGCGGGTCTCGTTCATGCGTAGTATTTTTGACTATACTGCGTTCACGAGGTGTGGGAAGTCTTAGCCATCCATGGTGCTAAGCATCATAGCTCCAGGAAAATCTTGTTTTGACTACAAGCGGTCCCTCGTAGGTGGGAGTCCATTTCCCCAGGATCACCTTGTGGAAGAATGATGCGCTTTACTACTAGATCACCGGCACAGTAGACTCGATTATGACTTTCTTGTTAAATGCTCGATCATTCGCCTCTGATAGATTTGTCCATGGCAGATGGATGCGAGTCGCTTCTCATTGATCAAGTTAATCTGGTCGAGGCGAATCTGGACCCATTCGTCTTCGTCTAACTCTGCGTCCTGGAGGACTCTGGTTGAGGGTATCTGAACCTCGATTGGCAGGACCACTTCCATACAGTATACAAGAGAGAAGGGGGTTTCCCCTGTGGATGTTCGTGCTGTAGTGTGATAACCATGGAGAGCAAATGACAACATCTCATGCCAATCCTTGTAAGTCACTGTCATCTTCTGTATAATCTTCTTGATATTTTTGTTGGCGGCTTCCACTGCGCCATTCATCTTAGGCTGATATGGAGAAGAGTTGTGATGCTTGATCTTAAACTGCGTGCAGAGTTCGATGATCATTTTGTTGTTGAGATTGGTACCGTTATCTGTGATAATCCTTTCGGGGATGCCGTACCGACATATAAGTTTATGCTTGATGAATCGAGCCACAACATTCTTGGTAACAGATGCAAACGAGGCTGCTTCTACCCATTTGGTAAAGTAATCAATTGCCACAAGAATGAAACGATGTCCGTTGGAAGCGGTGGGCTTGATTTCTCCAATCATGTCAATGCCCCATATTGCGAAAGGCCAAGGGCGGTCGAACATTTAGCGATCGGAGGTACGTGCACTTTACGCATATATCGGCATTTGTGACAAGATCGAGCATAAGCGGTGACAATCGACTTCCATGGTGGACCAATAGTAACTTGTTCTTAGAATCTTCTTAGCCATTGTATGTCCTTTGGAGTGGGTACCAAATCGCCTTTGTGTAATTCTTCCATGATCCGTTCTGCGGTTTTACGATCTACGAGTAAGCCAAGTCGTGGTTGCGCTTGTATAAGATGTCGTTCTTGAGAAGAATTTGGATGAATCTTCTCAAGAATTTCTTGTCGTTGAGATGCCCTGGATATTCACGAGTCTCAAGATACCTCTTCACTTATTAGAACCAAGGTTTCTCTTACGCATCAAGTTCCTGCATTATCTTGGCTCGTCAAACTTTTCGATGATGATTTGGGGAGCCTCGTTGTCCCATTTGACCTTGAACATAGATGACATAGTAGCTAATGCGTCTTCCAACTGATTCTCTTCTCGTGGAATATGATCAAAAGTGATCTCTTCAAAGTAGGGGATCAAGCTCAATACATGCTCTCGATATGGAATGAGATTCGGATACTTCGTATCCCACTCGCCTTTTATCTGACTGATCACTAAAGCTGAGTCTCCGTACACCTACAAGAACTTGATTCTTAAGTCAATGGAAGCTTTAATACCCATGATGCACGCTTCGTATTCGGCCATGTTATTCGTGAAACTGAAACATAATCTGGCGGTGAAAGGCGTATGTCCGCCTGTAGGAGATGTAATGATGGCGCCAATGCCATTGCCAAGTGTGTTTGAGGCTCCATCAAAGACCATGGTCCATCGGGATCCTTGTTCAGGTCCTTCGTCTAGTCCAGGTTCTTCGCAATCAGTAACTAACAAAACATCTTAATGCAAACTCGAACTGCATAGGTGATAGTCATCTGGCTTGATGAGCCAAATGATCGGCTACTACACTTCCCTTGATCGCTTTAAGAAGTATCTTGGATGTCGTATTCGGTCAAGATCATTTGCCATCTTGCTATTCTTGGGAAATGGTTTCTCAAATATGTATTTTATCGGATCCATCTTGGAGATCGATAAGGTAGTATGAGTCAACATATCTTTGTCTTAGTCGGCGAGCAACCCAAGCCGGCGCAAGTTTTCTTGGTGTGAGTATCTTGTTTCACGGTCGGTAAACTTTGCTAAGGTAGTATATTGCATACTCTTTTCGACCAGACTCATCATCTTTGCCCCAACACACCCCATTGAGTTCTCTAATCTTTTAAGTACATGATAAGAGGTCTTCCTTGGTGGCGGCATCGGGATAGGAGAATTACATGGGTACTCCTTGATTTTGTCAAAAGCGATCGGCAATCGTCGTTCCATTCCACTACGATCTTTCTTAAGTAACTTGAAGATTGGCTCACAAGTAGCACTTAGATGTGCAATGAATTTGGCAATGTAGTTCAGTCGTCCCAAGAAACCTCTGACTTCTTTCTCGGTGCGGGGAGCTGGCATCTCTTGAATAGCTTTAACCTTGGCGGGGTCAACCTCAATACCTTTACCACTGACAACAAACCCTAGGAGTTTACCGGATCTGACTCCAAAAGTGCACTTGCTAGGATTAAGTCTTAGTGCATGCTTCTTGATCTATCAAGCGTTTCGCAAATGATCGAGATGTTCTTCTTCAGTCTGTGATCGAGCTATCATGTCGTCGACGTAGACCTCTATCTCGTGATGAATCATGTCATGAAATAATGCCACCATGGCACGTTGATAAGCGGCGCCAACGTTCTTTAGTCCGAACGACATGACCTTGTAGCAGAAAGTGCCCAACTGTGTAAGTAGTCTTCTCCCTGTCTTCAGGAGCCATTTTGATCTGGTTGTAACCAGAGAAACCATCCATGAAGGAGAAAACTTTGTGTTGAGCAGTGTTGTCAATCAGAACATCAATATGAGGAAGTGGAAAATCGTCTTTCGGACTCGCTCTGTTCAAATCTCTGTAATCCACACACATTCGTACTTTGCCATCCTTCTTAGGTACGGGTACCACGTTAGCAACCTGTGGATAAAGTAGGCTAAAGCCGGCATTGACTTCATAACTTCAGCTTTGATTTTCTCAGACATCTCAGGACGCATAAGACGGACCTTCTGCTTTACTGGGAGAAAACCTTCTTTCGTCGGTAATCGGTGTGCCACAATGTCAATGTCTAGGCCTGGCATGTCTTCGTATGACCAAGCAAAAACCTCGATATAGTCTTGTAGCATCTGAACCAATCTCTCTTTGACACTGCTCTCAAGACCTGCTCCTATCTTGATTTCTTTTACATCTTTATCGGTTACCTAGATTCACAACCTCGATTGGCTCTTCGTGTGGTGTATAACCCGTTCTTCTTGTGTGCGATCGACAAGTTCTTACGGAACTTCACAATCTTCCTCACCTTCATCTTGACTTGGTAGATCGGATTATCGAAGTCATATTTAGCAATATACGGTGTTATCAGCGAGATTGAGTGAATCTGCGATTGTATCGTGGGTGTGTGTAAGAACACATAGCTTTTGAAGGGGTGATAAAGTAAAGAAAACAACACCTAAATGCAAAGTCCAATGATTTTATTGAATGAAAATATGCAAATGAGATAATAACCCTCCAAATGAGCCGTGATGCCGGGCAAGGCATTGGGCTTTAGAGTTTATTGTTCAAAGCAACGAGAAAACATAAAGCATAACAGAAAACAAAAGCAATTACTCCTGTCTAAAGGAGATTGGTATGACGTCTTCGGTCTTCCAATTGCTGAGTCCGTTGTCGGGAGTTGGGAAGATCCACTCGCTGATGTCGAAGTCACTGTCGTCGTCTTCTATAGCATGAACTCCATCTTTGCTGATGCGGAAAGGAAGTTTTCCAGCACGTTCATGGCGTATCATCTTCTGACCTTCGGTAGTGAAGCCTAAACCGATCTTGTCGGTTGAAAGGAAGATCGGGGGCTGACCCCACATAGTACTACCTCCTTCTTCAACTGTGGCTTGAGCATCCTTCAGTGAGGCCATCCTAGGCGGAACTTGTATAACTTCAGGAATGATGGGAGAGTCAACAGGCATGACTCTTGGAACTGTTTCGAAGGCTTGACAGGGAGTCTCGAAGAATTCACCTTCCATCTCGAGGTATCGGAATGACTGCAGATGACTCACCATATATTCCTCTTCACATCTTGTAACAACCTTCCCTTCTGGGTACTTGACCGATGCAAGGTAGAGGTAACGCCTGCCCATGTATCAGGGCGTCAAGTAGGCAAGAGTAAGCTGGATGGATGTCCATGACAAAGAAAGTGGAGTCGAAAGTCTGGGAACCGACTTTAACTGGTAGGATGAGCTCTCCAAGTAATGTTCATTTAGAACCATCAAAAGCTCTCACAATTATGTCACTGGGCTTCAAGACCAATCCTTCAACATCAAGTCGGTCAAAAGCACTTTTCGGTAGGATATTGAGGCGAGAACGGTATCTACCAAAACATGAGACAATGTAATGCCCTTGCAATCAACAGAGATGTGCAAGGCTTTGTTGTGTTTCCTTCCGGCAGAAGTCAAATCAGCATCAGAGAAGCCTAGACCATTGCTGGAAGCCAGGATAGCAATACAAACTTCAAACTGATCGGTAGTAGTGTCTTGCGGTATGTGAGCATGCATTCAGAAACTTCACTAAGGCTTTAGCATGAGCCTCAGAGCACAATAGCAGAGCAAGCATGGAGATCTTGGATGGAGTTTGTCCCAACTGTTCCACAATATTGTAGTCACTCTTCTTGATTATCTTGAATTTCCTCCATTTCTTGCTTGGAGGTATCTTGACAACTTCCTTTGGTATACATGCGGCGGGATGAGTCTTGGTTCTTTCCCAACTTGGGGCTGGTTGAATAGATGGAATGCGAGCTGGAGTTGTAGTGTCTTTGGGAGGAGAGATCTCTGGAGAAAACACTCTTCCAGTTCTGGTCACCTTGCTTGATCTGGTGATGTTGTCAATGTCGAGGATGGTAGCTTGGTGTAAGATCCTCGATGGTCAAAGGTCTTGAGCGCCATGATAGTAAACTTGACTCCATAGCTCTACGGTATAGCTTTGTCGGAGGGTATGGGCCTGTGCAGGAGTAATGATGAGGCGCCACTCTAGGAGCAGGATCGATGGAAATCCTTATTGTGTTGACATCGGCATAGTCTTACGGGAAATCGTCTCCCCGTCCGGTTGCCTTAACATCTTCAATAGGAATCTTGTAGCTTTCGGGGCGATTATACTTCACCATGTAATCAAACTTTCCACTTGGCCCCAAGGTATCCCGGACTTGATGCGGCTTCGCTCACATCTTGATCTTGATTCTTAGACATGTCTTCACAGATTCTCCACGGTGATGGTTTGAAATAGCACTTGCGGTTATCCATCATGCGAATCGTCTTCTCAACCAAGCACATCCGTCGTATGCGGATGGGCTGTGGCAATTCTCTGGGCATCACGGATTGACACGCTTGCGGTGATTCTTCTTAGGTCATCGGAGGAATAGTCAAGTCGTTCACATCAAAACATAGGAGTTCTTGTCAATAGCATTGGAACTTTTTCCGTGGTTAGGCATTGGTGCATTGATCACATTCGGAGTTTCGACAGGAGGATCAAACTCAATTTCTTTAGCTTCAATCATATCTTGAATCTTGTTCTTCAAAGCCCAACAGTTGTCAGTGTCGTGCCCTGGGCTGTTGGAGTGGTATGCCCACTTAGCATTAGGATTGTAACTCGGAGAGGAATTGTTGATGTTTTGAGGAGGATCCCTCAAGGTAATCAGCTCTGCTTTCAACATGTGTTGCAATGCTTGCGATAATGGCATGTTGATCTTTGTAAACTGTCTTCGTGGCGCGTTAAGTTCTGCGCATTGTCTATTGAGGTTCTTTTGGTGTAGGATTGGAGATCTAGCTGCCCCCAGTTAGTCTGATCGGTTTGTACGACTTTTTCGACCATACGACATTGGCTTCTTTCTTACCACCAAAAGATCTCTTCGCAGCATTTGAGGATGACTCTACCTGAATCTTTTCGCTCTTGATTCCAGCTTCGATATGTTCTCCCGTAAGTATCAACTCGGTGAACCCGGCTGAAGAGTTTCCAATCAGATGATTGAAGAATGGGCCTGTCAGTGTTCCCATAAACATATCAACCAACTCCCTATTGGACAAGGGTGGTTGAACTCTGCCTGCTAGATCTTTCCATTTCTGAGCATACTCTTTGAATTTCTCATCGCGACCCATAGACATGCTCTGTAGTTGCATGCGAGTGGGTGCTAATTGACATTATTAGTCTTTGCTTGTAAGCATCGCTAAGTCATTCCAGGTATGGATGTGGGTATTCTCTAGCTGATAATACCACTCCAACTGAGCTCCGGATAAACTCTCTTGAAAGAAATGGATCCACAGCTTCCTGTAATCAGTGTGAGGATGCATCTTCTGAACATAGGACTTCAAATGCAGCTTCGGACAAGAAATGCCATCATACTTGGAAAAAGTAGGAACCTTGAACTTGCGGGGAATCACCACACCAGGAATTAGACTCAGATCATAAAAATTCAGCCCGAACATTTTCAGATTTTCCACAGCATTTAGACGATCTTCAAGTTGTTTGTATTTGTCATCCTCATGAGAATATTGCTCATTCTCATAGTATTCTTCTCTGTTTTCAGGTTCATGCTGATCTTCTTCGTTGTTCTTGATACTTTCATCAGTTTCAATGCTCTTGTCTGAGAGTTTCAACCGGCTGACCACTCTAGGTCCACCCTTATGACGTCTGCCCATGTTGAGGACACCAATGACCTTCTTCTTTCTGTTGATGAGCTTCTTCAGGTCTTCCTGGCCTTGGACCAAGCTGCTAACCACTTCCTGGAATTGAGCATTCTGATCCTGAAGATCTTTGACAGTCTGTTCAAGAGCCATTTCTGCTAAAATAAATAGCGAGAAAATGAGAAAACCGATCTTCAACGTACATGTTATGAAATGTTATGCTATGATATGCGATGTTTATGCAAATGCAATGCAATGTTTTCAAGGACCTTTAGGAATTTAAATTTGGTAAACAAGCATGAACAAACTTTTATTAATTTTTCTTTTTTCTTCTTTTTTTTTTTAAGTACAAAAGATAGTTTGGAAAATAAAAGAACAAAAATCCTAAAGCTCTAAGTCTCCCATGGGCGCTTCCTCTTGGTGTTGAAGTAGACGTTGATGTTTCGCTCCTCGTGAAGTAGGTTGGTCAACTCTGGTACCTTCTTCCGCTTGCATAACCTTGAGCTTGAATGTATCCTTTCTTCTTTAAAATTTGAATCCGGATCTCTTGAGTCTTGAAATCGGTAGGCATATCGGGATTGAGAGCGATTATAAGTCGTCACCTATAGACAACATATGCTTAATGATGTCGAAATGAGAAGAAATATAAACATCAGCTGGTTTTATGTATTGCTTGATTTGATACAAAGAAATACAAACACATGCGGTTTTCTATGTCACTATACCTAGTTTGAGGACCATTTAACATCGACTAAGGTAATATCGGGATATTCGACATGATTATCGTCCTCTTGAACTAACATACTACCTATGGTAGAATCTGGTGCTATATACAACCTAGGCCTATTTCTAAGTGGAGGTGCCAATATAAGAGCTTCACGGATACTCCTTTATTTTTCGAAAGCCTCTTGATGCTCATCTGAGATAAATTCTTAGTTCTTGATCGAAGCGATGGTGAAAACCCTTAGTTTTCCACTTAAGTTGGAAATGAATCTCCTCGAGAAATTTACTTTTTGACAATGGTAGAGGCTCCTTTTGGTCGATGGGTTTCGTCCATGATGGCTTTGGTCTTACTTTGATTGACTTCAATGCCTTTCTTATGCACAACAAAACCAAGGAAATATCCTTCCTGCACACAAAAAGCACATTTTAATGGATTCATTTTCAACCCATATTCTCGCATCCTTTCGAAAGATTTCCGAAGGTGCTCTAAGTGTGTCGGTTTACTATTCGACTTGATTACAATATCGTAGATGTAAACCTGCATAAAATTTTCAATAAAGTCATAGAACATAGTATTCATTACCCTCTGGTACGTTGCTCCGGCATTCTTCAAGTCGAAACGCCGTCTTTGGCACATCATCAACTGCAATAAAGATTTGGTTATAACCAGCATAACCATCAAGCATACTTGAATATTCCGAAGCCAGCAGTAGAATCAACTAACATCTCAGCCACTGGCATAGCATACTCATCTTTAGGAGTGGCAACATTTAAGTCTCTAAAATCAATTCACACTCTTAACTTTCCATTTTTCTTAATAACTGGCACAATATTAGCCAACCATTCGATATACCTTGCAGTTCTGATGAACTTGCTTTGGAGGAGTCTTTCTACTTCCTCCTTGATCTTCGACATGACTGCAGGTGCAAATC
This sequence comes from Vicia sativa, assembly GCA_021764765.1. Classification (NCBI taxonomy): domain Eukaryota; kingdom Viridiplantae; phylum Streptophyta; class Magnoliopsida; order Fabales; family Fabaceae; genus Vicia; species Vicia sativa. Next base: position 225,135,808 of record CM038795.1, on the reverse strand, counting down.
GTCGAGGTGTTTGTTTTATTGGTTTCTTGCCAGCTTTTATTGGTAACTTCAATTCGACCAATTCCCTGCTCAAATCAGGCATTTCATTATAGTCCCAAGCAAAACAATCTTTAAATTCTTTTAATAAAGATATTACCTCAGTTCTGAGCTTTAGGTCAATGTTGGTGCTAATATAAGTTGGTCTTTTATCACCTTCTGCGCCAAGGTCGATTTCCTCCAAAGGATCTTGTGGCTGCATTTTTTTAGGTGCCATAGGATCCTTTTCGAAACCTAGTGGTTCGTCGTCGTATATGCAATCTAGACGTCGCTCATCGACGCTTCTGTTGCCCATCTTACTTTTGTCTGGTGGTTCTGGCTCTACAGCCACAATTACTTCCCCTGGGACTGGAAGTTTAGCAACTTCTGTTTCCATCTTTACTTCTTCAGCTTCTATAGCCGCATTTATTTTGTTTTTGGCAATGTACGTCGAAATCCTTGTCAGAGCCTCTAGCTCAGACATCACTCTCATAATGATTTCCCCAGCCTGTCGGTGCGGGTTCTTCTGCATAGGGATCCTCCAAATATTCAACATCCCATGTAAACTCGTGGGTTTCATGCAGCTTTAGCAAAACGAATGCCACGTGTAGATTGGTATATGTGTCTTCTACTGGATGGCAGGGAGAAATGTTGGCCAATTTTCTGTCAAATTGGTTTTGGCCCACAACATTAACATCTGCCATGAAGTACCCTTTACCAGCTTCGATATTCTCTACGATGTCGTCTTCTCGCCATATAATCAGGCGCTGATGCATAGAAGAAGGCACAACCCCAACTCCATGCATCCATTCTCTGCCTAGAAGCAGATTGTAACTTGGTCGACCTTGGATGACCATAAATATTGTCGGCCTCATGACTGAACCGGCAGTAATATCTACCTGGATTACTCCCATGGTAGTCTTTGTTCCTCCTTCATAGTCTTCCAAGACCACGTTATGAGATATGATATCAGTATCATACTTACCGATTCTTTTCAGAATGTGATGTGGCATTATGTTCATCGTAGTGCCACAATCCACCAACACTTTGTTGATGGCTGTCTCTTCAACCTTTGCTCTGATCAGCAAGGGCTTCAAATGGTTTCTCATGGCCATATCAGGATTTTCGAAAAAAGCATCATGGCTCTCAACAGAATCATTGTTCATCACAAAATAGCAAGTTGGCCTATGTAAGGCCATTTCAGCAGCATCTTGATCATCATTATTCTCCACTTCCGTCGGTACATTATACTCTTCTCGGAGTATAGAGACCACGTTGACCAAGATATCCAGGCTTGCTTCAGAGCCAGAGGCAAAATCATTAGTTGCCTCATCAGAGCCATGGTCGAATGGCTTATTCACACACTCCTTAATCTAATGATTAACAGCAGGGTCGACTTTTGGCTTGTACTATCGAGGGTTCTTGCCTTTGTTGACAGCACTTTGTTTAGCAACAACGACCTGTCTTTCAGCCTGATTTTTCCTTTGAAACCGTCTCCATTGAGTTCGACTCATTGGATTTTTTCCCATGTAATTATCAGATACATGGCTCTTTTTCTCAGAACGCACCTTGAGACGATAGCTCATTGGTGCTTTCCCTTTAGCATCTCTTATGACGCCAGTAACATTAGATGGCCCAGCAGCCATTTGAGGTTTAAGTCATGTTCCTTTGGGCGCAGTAGTCGACGAAACAAGTGTCTTTGGCCTGAACTGAGAAGATTATCTTGGATCTCTTCTGTTCCATTGGGCTCTCCCCCTTTCCAACTGCAGTTTCTGGAAATTTTCAGCAGCGACCCTATCAGTCTGCGCGTTGCACCTGGGGCACAAACCCACTTGAGCGCCCCTATTTTTGCACCGATACAAAAAACTGAGTAAGTCTTCATCATCCCTGGGGTAGACATCAGCTAATGGCGACAGGTTTATTAAAACAAGGCCTTTTCTTGCCTCAGGGGATCAGTTTCGATCTTCTGTTTTCTAGCAACGAATTTCAAACGCCCCTCTTGGAGAGCTTTTTGCACCAGATCCCTGAAAATAAAACATTGAGAGGTTGTGTGACCAAGATAATTATGATATTTACAAAAACCTCTTTTTTGCCTTTGTTCTAATGGCGGCAATTTAGCATTTAGGGGTACTAAAATCTGACCATCTTTAACTAGTAAATCAAAAATCTCCTCACATTTACTAACATCAAAAGTATACGTTTTTGCAGGAGTTCTAGAACTAGTTTCGATTGTAGGGCTTTTTCCTTTGGCAGGAAAGAGAAATTTACATTCATATGCTGGCCCTGATTTCAATTCAGCCAAATCCCACGTCTGCCTCAGTCGGCGGCATGTAATCAGCCTCATATATGGGATCCATATCGTCGAAATCGACATAGGCTACCTTCTCTTTCTTAGACATAGCCTTAGTATGCCTAACTTTCTCTATTCGAAGGCGCTCAAGGTGTCGAACCCTGTCAGCCAATTGTGACATACTCTTAACAAAAGTTGGATCTATTTTCTTCCTAATAGAATAGTCCAAACCTCCAGCAGCCATTTGAACAAGTTCATGTTCAGGAACTTGGGTAAAGAACATTTCTTTTAATGACCTAAATCTATTCAGATAGTCATCTATTGTCTCATCAAACTTTCTCTTAATGCTTGACAATTCGACCAAACTAATTTTGGAGTGCCCCTCATAAAACTGTTCGTGGAAGAGCTTCTCCAACTTCGACAACGAGTCAATCGACTCAGGGGGCAAGGTAGTAAACCACGTAAAGGCTGATTTGGTAAGGGATGAAGGGAAATACTTCACCCTCAAGCCTTCATTATTTTCCATATCTCCCGACTCAGTCAGGTATCTGGCAATGTGTTCGACCGTTGACTCACCCGTTTCCCCTCCAAACTTGGTATACTTAGGTAATTTCCATCCTCTAGGATTTTCAGTTTGTAATATATACTCTGATAATGGAGAAGAATACGTTGGCCTAGGCATGGTGTTCATACCATTTCTGGCCATAATTCTCTCGACAATGTTGGTCAAATTATTCCAGCAACCAACTCTTCCTGTCGAACTTGGTCAAGGACTTAGTCAGCCTCTTGGTGTCTTTGCACTAAGACCCTAGGTGGGTTGACAACAACATTCCCTTGAGGCGTTGCAGCTTGGCCTTGATACACAGTTTCCTCTTCTGCTGCCCCCATGTCTCCTTGGACATGTACAGGTTGTCGAACCGGATGCACCTGTCGGGAAACCGCTTGGGGGCGCCTAAGAAGTTACATAGACGTGTTAATTGTGCAATAACCTATCGATTTGTTTCAACAGATTGCCTATTAGTCTCGACCGATTCTTGCACTATAGGATTAAACACATTTCCCATTTGGTTAGTTAACATGTTGACTAACTCATGGTTGCTATCATCCATTTGTTGCCTTAATACTGCCACAGAGGTAGTATTTAAGTGTTGTGCAAGCATTTCCCTATTTTCCCCCACTATAGATCCTTGTAAAGGGGCGTTAGCATTCTTTAAGTTATTATACACTATTGCTACGCTAGGGGTCGACTGATATCCCGTCATTAAAGAATACGACATTCCATAAGGGGGAGGATTTGTAGCAGTACCAAATCGGGGTATCATTGTGTTCGGAATGACACTCGTGGTCACCACAGGCCCTGGACTCACCGGTGTGGTCTGGGGAATGGGAATTGATACTGAAGCAGTTGGCCCAGAGGCAATTGTGCTGCTTAAAGGGGGGGGAAATGACGCTACTTACGACACAACTATTTTGGCAATACCCAGTGTCCTAGATGGAACTTCATCTACGTTCGACGTGGAGGTATTGTTTGTCATCTTAGTTGTACATTTCCTAGGTGGTGGTGGTTTCTTACTTGCTGAATTTCCACTTCTAAGTTTCATGCACTTCTAAGACAAACTCTAACAAATTTCTAACACTTAGCACAAGGTCCCACAAGGTGTGCCAATTTATTTACTGTGAAAAATGGTAAACAACCGCTGGTCCTCCCTAAGTCCTAAAACTAAGGGTTACTCGCGAGATCGACCAGTTGATCTCAAGACACGTGCTAAGGTTTTTGGTGAATTGCACTATTTCTGTAAACGACAAGGAGCTTGGCCCAGAAACGGTTTCCAGAGCCTAAGGGAAACAACACAATGGCTTTCCACACATGAAGGATTCTGACTATTGGTGACTCGTAACCAACAGTTTAAGTTGAAATGTTTTTGGTAAAAAAGGCTATTGGTGACTCGTGACCAACAAGCAAATGAACAAAATTAAATGAAAATCAGTAAAGACAAAGTTAAACGTAAATTGATTGCATTGAAATAAAAGTGTGGTAATTCACGTACATCAAAGCTTGCGTTACTCTTTCTTCCTTTAGCGTGAAATTGGGCAGAGTGTTAGCAAGTAGTTTGAGAATACAAATGAACACCCAAAATTCTTAACAGTCTAACTTATTTATAGTAATTACAAAGTAACTACAAAAGCTAATCAACGGATGAGATTCAATCTTCAGAAGCAACTTCCGCACACGTTTCACCATCCATTCAAAAGCTTCTAACCCACGATCTTCTGAGGCAAGTACCCACGATCTCCTCATTTTTTACTTTTCCCGCTTCGTGTCTTTAGAAGGGAACTGCCTTCAAATTCTGTCTATTTCCTTGAGGAACAACAAAATTTCCTAACTTCATTAGTAAGCATTCCTCGACAGCACTAGTATTTCGACTGATGCCTTTATTCGACCCAAACGTCTGTCGAATCGACCATCATGCCATATGTTGCCATGGTTTTATTTTTGACATTGTTTTGCTCTGGTCGATCTGGTTTAACTTCCTGAGCCAGTTTCTCAACCAACAAGCATTCTTTCTGGAGCTTCTGACTTAGCTTTGTTAAATATCTCCAGAAGCTAACTATTCAAAACTAGTCCTTAACCTGTAAGAACCTTTGCCTTTAACCTATGCCTTTAGACATACTTCACAAATTTCCAGCTAACATTGCTATGGTGGCTTTATTCCAAGATATGATCCATCACAAGATAGAGGTCTACAATGACGACATGATAGCTCGATCACAAACCGAAGAAGAACATATTGATCATTTGCGAAAGTTGTTTGATAGACTGATAAAATACAGATTGAGACTAAACCCAAGCAAATGCACTTTTGGAGTCAGATTCGGCAAACTCTTGGGATTTGTTGTCAGTGGTAAAGGTATCGAGGTTGACCCTGCTAAGGTCAAAGATATTCAAGAATTCCAGCTCCTCGTACCGAGAAAGAAGTCAGAGGTTTCTTGGGACAACTTAATTACATTTCCAGATTCATTGCGCATCTAACTGCTATTATTAAAGAAAGATCAAGTGGTAAAATGGACGACGATTGCCAGACAGCTTTCGACAAAATCATGGAGTACTTACAGAAACCTCTTATCCTGATGCCACCAGTCAAAGGAAGACCTCTAATCATGTACTTAACAGTATTAGAGAACTCCATGGTGTGTTGGGGCAACATGACGAGTTTGGTCGAAAAGAGTATGCAATATACCACTTTAGCAAAAAGTTTACCGACTGTGAAACAAGATACTCACAACTCTAGAAAACTTGCAGTGTTTTGGCTTAGGGTGCTCGCCGACTAAGACAATATATGTTGACTCACACTACCTTATTAATCTCTAAGATGGATCCGATAAAATACATATTTGAGAAACCTGCTCTCTCTAGAAGAATAGCAAGATGGCAAATAATCTTGACTGAATATAACATCCAGTATACTACTCAAAAGGCGATCAAAGGAAGTGTAATAGCCGATCATTTGTCTCATCAAGCCATAGATGACTATCACTCTATGCATTTTGAATTCCCAGACGAGGATATTATGTTAGTCACCTATTACGAAGAGCCTGGACCGGACGAAAGACCTGAGCCAGGATCCCGATGGACCATGGTCTTTGATGGAGCCTCTAACGCACTTGGAAATGACATCGGCGCCATAATTACATATCCCAACGGAGGTCATACACCTTTCACCACCAGACTATGTTTCAACTGCACCAACAATATGACTGAACACGAAGCGTGCATCATGGGTATCAAGGTTACTATTGACTTAAGCATCAAATTCTTGCAAGTATATGGAGACTTAGCTTTAGTGATTAGTCAGATCAAGGGCGAATGGGATGCAAAGCATCCAAATCTTATTCCATATCAAGAACATGTGTTGAATCTAATCCCCTACTTTGAAGAAATCACTTTCGAGCACATCCCACGAGAAGAAAATCAGCTGGCAGACGCGTTATCTACCATGTCATCTATGTTCAAAGTCAGATGGTACAACGAAGCTCCTCAGATTACTATTGAAAGACTAGACGAGACGGCATACTATTGTGAACTTGATACTGAAGGAGTAGAAGAGAAACCTTGGTTCTACGAAGTGAAGAGGTAGCTCGAGGCTCAAGAATACCCTAAAGGGACATCTGTCAACGATAAGAAGGTTCTAAGGAGGTTCGCCGCCAAATTCTTTCTCAGTAACGGCGTCTTATACAAACACAATCACGACTTGTGCTTACTCCGATGTGTAGTTGGCAGACGCGTTAGCTACTATGTCATCTATGTTCAAGGTCAGATGGGACAACGAAGCTCCCCATGTCATCATCGAAAAGTTTGACGAACCAGCATACTGTTGTCAACTAGATACAGAAGAGAAACCTTGGTTCTACGAAGTGAAGAGGTATCTTGAGACTCAAGAATATCCCGCAGGGGCATCTGTCAATGACAAGAAGTTCTTAAGGAGATTCGCATCCAAATTCTTCCTCAGCAACAACATCTTATACAAGCGCAATCATGACTTGTGCTTACTCCGCTGTGTAGATCAGAGAACAGCAGAACGAATCATGGAAGACTTACACGAAGGCGCATTCGGTACCTACTCCAGTGGACATACAATGGCTAAAGAGATTTTGAGAACAGGTTACTATTGGTCCACTATGGAAGCTGATTGTCACCTCTATGCTCGGTCTTGTCACAAATGTCAGATATACGCAGACAAAGTGCATGTACCTCCAGTACCGTTGAATGTCCTAACCGCTCCTTGGCCTTTCGTAATGTGGGGCATTGACATAATCGGAGAAATCAAACCCACTGCCTCCAATGGACACCGTTTCATCCTTGTGGCAATTGACTATTTCACCAAGTGGGTAGAAGCAACCTCGTTCGCATCTGTTACCAAGAATGTCGTGGCTCGATTCATCAAGCATAATCTCATCTGCCAATACGGCGTCCCTGGAAGGATTATCACAGATAAAGGTACCAATCTCAATAACAAGATAATCACTGAACTCTGCACGAGTTCAAGATTAAGCATCACAACTCTTCTCCATATCTACCAAAGATGAATGGCGCAGTGGAAGCCGCCAACAAGAATATGAAGAAGATTATAGAAAAGATAACATTGACATATAAAGATTGGCATGAAATGTTTCCATTTGCTCTCCATGGTTGTCGCACTTCAGTACAAACATCTACAGGGGAAACCCCTTTCTCTCTCGTATATGGTATGGAAGCAGTTCCACCTATCGAGGTTCAGATACCCTCACCTAGAGTACTCAAGGACGCAGAGTTAGACGAAGACGAATGGGTCCAGACTCGACTTGACCAGATCAACTTGATCGATGAGAAATGGATCGCAGATATCTTCCATGTACAGATATATCAGAAACGCATGATCAAAGCCTTCAACAAGAAAGTTTAGCATCGAGTATACCAAGTTGGTGATCTAGTAGTCAAGCGCAACATACTGCCACAAGGTGATCCCAGGGGAAAATGGACTCTCACCTATGAGGGACCGTTTGTAGTCAAGACAATATTCTATAACGGAGCCATGATACTCAACACTATGGATGGAGAAGACTTCCCGCACTCTGTGAACGCAAACATAGTCAAAAAATACTATGCATAAAAGGAGACCCGCTAGGTTGATTGGCCTAGGCAAAAATAAGGGCGTCCTGGCGAACCAAAATGGTTCGGGCAAAAGTTAGGGACACACACACACACACACACACACACACACACACACACATATATATATATATATATATATATATATATATATATATATATACATAATGTATACCCGACAAGTCGAATACCTGCAAAGGAGGCTTAGGCAAAAAAGGGTATCCCGGTAGACTGAGAACCCGAAAGGGCAGTCTAGGCAAAATTTAGGGATTAAAGCGTACGACTATGTCTCGTCAAGGTCATCTACTTACAGACTATACTACTATCAACTTCAAATGGCGCATATTAGTTCAATCACCTTTTTCTGCCAGCAAGGAGATGAGATAGTCGAAAATATATGAGCAATAACAGAGTTGAAACTCGACGAGATTGTTTCCACATAGTTTTTACTATTTTCCAAAATGCTTCCGACAATTTTCTCTTACTAGGATATTTGTCTCTTTGTACATAAACTGCCTATCGATAGGCCCACTTTTCAAAAGTTGATACAATTTCTCTTTTCCAGTTCCGATTTCACTTTTATCTGTTTTGTATGCATAAAGTCCAATGATTGCTTTGAATGATTATATGCATCCGACAATAAAAATCTGTTCACAAACATATGAAAAGTGAACAGAAACAGTAATTACTACAGACTCTAGGAATTGAGATGATAACTAAACTCACCAATACATCTCCACAAAGTCATTTTTGCCAAAAGAATTCCCCACAGGATAACCTCTACAATCCCCACAGAACCATCATTCCTTTGAAGAAACAGATCTCTCTAACAAATTACTACTCTATCATCTCCTTTCAGTAGTGTCCAACACTTCTATTCATCACATTAGTCCCCGAGCAGTGATCCTATCAACATCATCACATTATTCCCCGAGCAGTGATCATCTACATTGTCATGTCAGTCCCCGAGCAGTGATCCTATCAACACCTTCATGTTAGTCCCCGAGCAGTGATCCTATCAACTTCATCACGTTATTCCCTAAGCAGTGATCCTATCATCACGTTAGTCCCTGATCAGTGATCCTATCAACTTTATCTACACTCTCAAGGTCATCACATTAGTCCCCGAGCAGTGATCATCTACATTGTCATGTCAGTCCCCGCGCAGTGAATGTCAACTTTGTTACATTGGTCCCCGAGCAGTAACAAATCATCAATCAACTTATTATGTCAGTCTCCAAGAAGTAATAGGTTATTCAATATCACATCATTCCCCGGAAAGGTTTATATACAATATATTCATCCCCAGCTGATTACCTTTCAATATATCCATCCCCAACTGAGTACCTTTCAAGATTATCATCCCCCAACAACGTTGATATCCAGACTTGAAACTTGGTCAGATAGTGCGTTGGAGGAATTCAAATTCCTATTATTCCGCATAATGTTTCTATCATCTTCAAGATAGATACCACAACATCTACATTCATACATTATTCATAAAAATTCATAACATGTGCATTATCATATACTCGCATGCATCATAATCTGCATGGAAATAATCATATACTTTCAAGTTAAATTTACCCCCGCATTTGAAAGTTACTTTCCAGATACAAGGTCAAAGATTAATACCCGAAACAAGATGAGAAACTATCTGAATGACCAGTAAAGTTATCAACAGATAGTGGGATAGAGATTAATGCCCGAAACAAGATGGGAAAGCTATCTACAGCCTGGCGAATACTCATTTTAGATATAGCCAAGACGAAGGTTCATTCTGACTCTCTCATCACTACAAATGGCATCTTTAAGCCCATCTCCGACTACACGTCCTCATCACTCCATATGGCATCTTTAAGCCCATCTCCGACTACACGTCGATATCTCTCCACCCGCTAAATTTTGTATATATGGTTAAAAAATCAATACATACAAGTAATATCATTCCAAGACAAGTGTAGAGTATAACACACGACTCACTCTCTAGCATCAGCTTCTCCAAATGGCATCTATAAGCCCATTCCAATGCATCGTCAACTGACGATCTCGTTCCATATACCAATGAGTGCAAATTTTCAGGTGTACTCGAGTGTTCAATCATCTTCTACCTTCAGGTCACGAAAGGCAAGCATAAATGTCATACCCCAAAGTTTTCCCTCCTACTTCTCAAGACAATTCATATCTCCATACTTAAGGATTTCACAAGGGTTTACCAGACAAACCCTCTTCTAAGCAATCAATCCAAACTATGGTTTTGATTCTCTCAAGTCATAATGAATATACAAGGCTCCAAGTGGTCATCATACCTTATCATATGATTCAAGGGATCACCATGTTAAGTTTCAAGCCTTACAAGTCAAATTTGCTCATCCAATTGCCCAGATGGTTGAAAATCAGCTGTGTTGGACAAAAAGTCAATTGTGGTCAACATACAGTCAAACTTCATAATTTTTGGTCAACATCAATATTTTGAAGTAATATTCATCATTTGATCAAGGGTTGACCATGACTCCTCAAAGAAAGTCAAGATTTGATCAAAGTCAAAGTTTCCAAATTAGGGTTTTTCAGACAAAAGTCCACAAAACTTTGACCAGACATAATTTTCACATATTTTATCAGAATGTTTTCCACCAAATATCATTTTGAAGAGAATTCCATTCTCTACAACTTCATGTCTCACAAGCTTTGGCCAAAAATGCATCATTTGAGAGTTATGGATCAAAACATTATAGGTCCTTTTAAAAGTCAACAAAAAGTCATCTTTTTGCAAAGAAGTGTTAATGAACATGGAAAATTCAATGAAGATGAAACAAAAAGGAGTGTTTATAGGACATCTTAAGCTTTCTAAAAAGTCTAAGAACACTCAAAAATGTTGAAAATTGAGCAAGATACAAGTTATGCAAATTGAGCATTTTTGAAGAGGTGAATGAAGAGAAATACTTGGCAAATGCAAATATTTTCCAAATGGGCTTAAGTTTTTATGATCCAAACTTGATCTTGACATTATCCATGATCTCCAAGTCCATTTACACGCCTCCTCATTATTTATTTAATTTATTTTTGAATTTAATGATTAAAATTCAATTTTAATTAAATAAAATGCAAAAAGTAACATCATTATAAGTTGGACTTAATTTGTACATGTCTTGAGGACCAAGGAAGCCCATGAGGATTGCCATATTCGTGCAAGAAGCTACAAGGCAAGAAAAATCCTTTTTTGCAAAGATTTGATAAATATTTACAAGAGAATATTTTTGAATTCAAAGCAATATATTTTCTCTTTATTCTTGATCAAATCTTTTGCCCTATAAATATATAACATGATCAGAAGCCAAGCACCACGAATGCTTGCCTCCACAGCAACCCTAAAGGCTTCAAAAATATCAAAGAACTAGGACAGGAAGAAAATTTCTTTCTAGCCTTCCTCAATCCAGTTCAAGCGTTCCATCACTCTCCTGAGGTTCCCAGGAGTCCATCCCAATCAAAAGGCAAGTTCAATAGTGTCCAAAATGGTCTCCTTCGACCACACCGGTTTAACTCTCTTTTTCGATTTCAAACTCTTAAATATTGACATTTAAATCGATTCAATGCATATACGTGTGTTAATTATCATGCATGGTTTTGTTTAGTACCATCGTTGTGAAGTTTTGATGCAGGAACAACGTTTCACCATGATTAGGGCTTGAAGGTTGAGAAGTTTCGTATTCAATGATACAGGCCTTATTAGTAGGAACTAATACCACCATCGAAATCGCAAGGTCTTAATTAGTCGATCTGGGCGCTTTTCATTTGCATCTAACGTTGATTTTGCAGGTTTTGAAATTCTCCTCATCAGAGAAGACGACCAAAGTGTTGACTCCGGCGTCGCTTGGTCGTTTGACCCATTGACTCCAACACGGTTATCTCTCTTGCTCACGTGTCAAAAAGCGGCGTTCTGATTTGCTCGTTCCAATAGCACATGGGTCCCACGTTTGACTGTACTTGAAATCCAAAATGAAATGTGAGATCAATATATAATCGCGTGGTTTTGAATCAATAACAGATAAGCAGTGTAGTTCAGATGGTGAAGGGCGCGTGTTGTTAACCTATGGGTCCTGGGATCGATTCCCAACGACCACCCTTGTCACTCTTTTTTCTGATTTTTTCTCTTCCTTTTCTATTTTTCAACCATTTTCCTTTTTTATTTAATTAATTAACAAATTAGATTAATTAGGTTAATGACTTAGGTTAATGACTTAGGTTAATTAGGATTACTAAAATAACTAACTTTATTTTTATTTTTCTTAATTAAATTAATTTAATTAGTTTACTTTAGGTTAATTAATTTTAATTTAAATTAAATTTCTTTATTAATTAAAATCAATTAGAATTAGGGTTTCCGATTCACCCGATTTTCACATAGTAATTAAATTAACTAAAATCAAAACCTTTTCACTAACTTCAAACTTTTCACTAACTATTTTCCAAACTTCTCCCGACTTTATGTTTTCTTCTGATTATCTATTTTGTGCATATTATTGTAATTGCTTCCAGGATGTATAATTTTTCGCGCACGTTCCTTTTATCATTATGTATCCGCTCATGGGATGTAATAGATAATTAGGACATTTACTTTCCACACCTCCTATTATGTATCTTCCCCAAAGCCATGTAATAGCGTAGGATTTACTTTCCGCACCTTACTTTCCTGCATTTTAACATTCCGCACTTTACTTTTTCTGTACATATATTAACTACTAGTAATTAGGTGTGTATGGTAAGATTAAAAACAACATAGATCACTTCTAATCACAAGATAAATATTTGAATGCAACACACTCTTCACACATGCACCCACCTTAGAGTATCCTCTCTTGTTGCCTTTCGAAACAATGGTCATGTCCCTCGAACGTAGGGATATCTTAGAACAGTTGCCTACGAATAAAATCAGCATAGTCCTTTCGATACAAAGATCATAGTCCCTCGATGACCCTCGATGTCGCCTACGAATATATGATCTCGTCCCTCAATTGTTGCCTACGAAAAGTGATGATCGTCCCTACGAATATGCAAAGGTATCCTTACACCTTGCCTTCTATGACCACATGATGACCCTACGGACGTCCCTTTACATCCAACGGATAGAGTTACCTACCAACTAATGCTATGGATAACGCTATTTTGAAGGAAGCAAACTAACATGGAAACGACCATTCTGAGTAGGTAATAGACTCTTAATTACTTGCTCCAATTAATTCAAAAATATTTTCACACCTCACACTACTTTCAAAAAGACTTTTCAAACACTTTGTATACATTCCAGCGTGAATCATTACAAAGTTAAACACTTCTCTAAAACAAAACATTTCCAAACACTTCGTATACATTCCAGCGAGAATCATTACGAAATCAAAGACAAATGCCTTTTAAAAATATTTTCAAACACACACACAAAAATCAATTTATAACGTGAGCTAAGCAATTAAGAGCCCGTAGATAACTACGGATGGAAAGGGTGTTAATACCTTCCCTTTTCATAACTACCTCCCGTACTCAGAATCTAACGAAGGTCTTTTCCTGTTCTTTTCGCCTTCCCTTAATTGGATAAAATAAAAGTCGGTGGAGACTCTTGCTATCCACAACATTTGCGATAAAATGCAAAACAAACAAGTCAGTTCTCCCACCGTGTTACAGAACTGGCGACTCTGCTAGGGAAACCCTAAAGAGAGGCTACCTTAGGGCTTTAGATCACATTATTGCTTTCATTGTTTGACTTGTCTGCTTTACTTTTAAGGGTTGATTGGGTATTATACTCATGGGGATCCTACACCCGGATTCAGGTTTCCTTAGGTAAGTAGCAATAAATCATCGCAACCGTTAGGCAGATACCGAAACAGTCAAAATGATGGCTATGTTAGTGCGACACTTTGGATGTCCCGATGATCCTCATGTTCAGTTGAGGAAAGTATTTGGCATCCGTGTGGTGTCATAAGCACTAACTCAACTTTTAAAACCCTAATTGACCCATCTTGGCCATTAGAAGGTAGTGAGATGGCCCGGCTTCGATGCAGACTGATGTTGGTTGATACTTGATGCTACGCTCATTAAGATTCGACTTTTGGGATGTTTCGGTCGACCACTTGGTAGTCATATTGAAATAGAGCCTACGAGAAAGATCAATGATATGAGATTCCTAGAACCCGATTTCTATTATAGGACAGGTTGAACCCACTTAAACTCTGGTAGGGTAGACACCTATACCTCATGCAAGCCTTAAACCTAGGGCTATTGTGTGAATTGCTTGTGCTTGCTACTTGTTTTAAACATGACATCATAACATTATATCATTTCTAACTATTTCAAGGACCTAGGGATTTATCTTTGCTTTGTTTTGTAGGAGTTATGGCTTCCAGGAAGACTATCTGAATCAAATTCATGAGTATACCTTCTCAACTCAAATAATTAGTTTCAGAAGTTCCCGATCACGCTCAGTTTATCAAAAGGCATGGTTATCTACTTGACTTGGTTATCTCCGATTTTGAAGAAGATATGATGCACGTCGTATTCCAGTTCTTCGATCCGAAACATCACTGCTTTACATTCCCAGATTATCAGTTGGTGCCTACATTGGAAGAGTTCTCTAAGCTACTTGGGATACCTATCCTTGATCATATACCATTCACCGGTTCAGAAAAAGCTCAGAAATACGAAGACATCGCATCAACGTTACATCTAAAGCGACCAGACATTGAAGCTAATTGGGAAACAAGAAGCGGAGTTAAGGGTTTGCTTTCTAAGTTTCTGATAAAGAAAGCTCAAGAATTCCTAAAGGCTATGAGTCTCCATGTATTTGAAGACATTTTGGCCTTGCTAATCTATGGATTGGTGCTATTTCCTAATCCCGACCAGTTCGTAGACATAAACACCATCAAGGTATTCCTCACTCGTAATCCTGTGCCTACCTTACTTGGGGACATTTTGCATTCTCTCCACACTCGTACTACCAAAAGACAAGGAACTCTCATTTTTTGCATACCCTTACTTTCCAGGTGGTTTATTTCTCACCTTCCTCAATCAGTAATGAAGAACGAGCAAAGATTGAAGTGGTCTCAAAGGCTGATGTCACTCTCTCATTCAAATATCAGTTGGTGTCTTTTTTCTCAAAAGGACTTCACTTTCATTGAGCATTGTGGGGATTTCCCTAATGTACCACTCCTTGGCATAAGGGGAGGTATAACTTACAACCCTTCTCTAGCTCTATGTCAGTTTGGTTATGCTCGAAGAGATGGTTCTCATGATATGCTTCTCCAAGACATTGTGTTTGACTACGAAAACGATCTCCAGAACTACCGTCGAAGATTTGTGCACGCTTGGGGCATGGTAAAGAAGACTGATACCAAGACTTTGGGGCACAAAAATTCCATTCCTTGGGAACCTTACCTCAAATGGGTGCAAGCTCGAGCTCAAAACCTCATGATGCCATTTACAACTGTTCTACCAGTGGTTATGGAACCTATTGATGAAGGTGACAAACCCTATACCATTATTTATCCAAACATGCCTACTAATTTCAAAGAAATGAAGAAATCTTGGATTCAGCTTAAAGAAGAAAGGGATACATTCGAAGCTCAGTGCTATGCAAGCGAGAAAAAAGTGTTGGAGCTGATGAAGCTACTTAACAAGGAGAAAAGCATCAACACCTACTTCAATACAAAAAGGAAGCTTCCATGGGAGACCTAAGCTCTAGGAATTTTCTTTTATTCGGTTAAACTTTCATTTGCACTTTCTAAAAAGTAAACTAATAAAAAGTTTGTTCGTGCTTGTTTAACAAATTTAAATTCCTAAGGTCCTTGAAAACATTGCATTGCATCGCATATCATGGCATAACATTTCATAACAGGTACATTCAAGACCAAATTTCTTATTCTCTCGCTATTTATTTCAGCAGAAATGGCTCTTGAACAGATTGTCAAAGACCTCCAGGCTCAGAACGCCCAATTCAAGGAAATGTTCACCAGCTTAGCTCAAGGTCAGAAAGATCTGAAAGAGCTCATCACTAAGAAGAATCTTGAAGACAACAAGGATGGCCAACTTGAACAAATGCAAGATGAGATAAAAAAGGTGAGAATCCAGATGATGGGTCAGATGGCTCTTATCCAAAACTTATCCCGGGGGCAAGAAGAATTGAGAGTCTTCATCAATGAGCTCCTCAAGTTCGAAGACAACCGAATGGGACGAACCGCTAGAGTTGGGGATCCAATCATTAAACAACCTCCAATGAGACAAAAGCTGACTTGTTCACAAGAAAGAGACAAGTTCACATTGCTTCGCAAACAATAACAAAGTAATCGGCATAAGCAATATACACCCAGAAGACAATTTTCCAAAATCAACATGCCATTGTCTCACGCATTAGAACTTATGCTGAAAGCAGAGTTGATTACTTTGAGAGATATGCCTCAGCATGTTAAGACATCTTCTCCACAGTAAAATCCCAATGTAAAGTGTGCATACCATTCTAATAGACCTGGACATGACACAAATAATTGTTGGGCCCTGAAGAACAAGATTCAGGACCTGATTGGCGAAAGAGTTCTCAAGTTCACGCAAGATGGTCAGATTGAATTTTTCTACCATCCATCAAATATCGAAACTTCAAGGCATGCAATCTAAAGTGACGAGTTACGGCGGAGAAGCTTTCATTCATTTGAATTTTTAGTTGTAATTTCTTTTGTTTGCTTGAACGTTTATCCTTATGTCAAACTTTGGCTTTTCACATTAATGCATTGCACATGTTTGTCTTGAAATAATCCATTCGTTTCACTATATTTAAATTGTGTTTCTTACTTTTTGTGATATTTAACTCTTGTTAAAGCGGTAAGCCTTTAGAGGGAGGATGACGAAGACGATATGTCGCACCCCAAAATTTGCCCTCCTTACCCTAATTTTTCTTGGAACATTTGTTCATGCTCCTTTTTCTTGTATCCACCAAAAGTATTTGAAACGAATAATTTGTCAAGATTCGTGGTTCTGAGTTTCTTGAAATTTATGATTCACGGTTTCAGTCATTCCATTTGTTGGGATTTCTGTTAAGTTTGTTTGAAGAGTTTGTGGTCTATGCAAGTGTTTGAGTTTTTTTTAGACCAATCTTATACATCCAAGTTTATATCAATTACAAGATACAAGGATTGTGGTTGGTGCAAATCCATCCGAATTCCAGTTCACAATTGCAAATTCCTAAAGCCCAAAAGGAAGTTCAAATTCTCGAGCCAATTGGAATGTTGGTTTATGTTTTAGCAAGTTGATCATGAGTTGGAGTTCAAAGGAAATTTTGAATTCTATTTATTGAAACAAGGCAAGATAGGGTTATTGAATTTTTTATGGCAACTCAAACGTTCAAATTATTAAATTCAAAGTCTAAGTCCTAAGCTTGCACCAACATTGGCAAGTTGAATTTTGAACACTATTCAAATGCGAATTTTATTCAAGTGTTCTAAACGCGTTACAAGTTCATTCAAGGTTTCTTATAAGTTTTGGAAATTTTTTCCAAGATTTGTTTTATTCAAAGTTCATTACGAGGACAATTTCATCAACGTTTCAAGGCTATTACAAGTATGGAACGATTATGTTATGCGATTCAAGAATCAAAGAAACGTTCAAACCAAGTTTGTTTTCATTCAATTTACTAAACTTTTGGTACAAGAGTATTGCAAATTTGAAAGTTTACGGTTCACTAAATGGTTGAAACTTCTTACATTTTTATTCTAATATTAATTTACAAGTCAAATTTCCTGAAAAGAATGATGCCTAAACTACAAAGAAATCGCTTTGGGCGCTCCATCTTCGAGCTCCATATAGCCACCCTTGCAATTCTTTTCCTCTGCCATCTCCTCTTCGAGTGTACCAATTCGCGACATGAAACAAGAAACAAAAGAGCACAAGTTAGCGAGCATAAAATTGAAACAAAATGCGAAATTGTAAATTTGTTTGTCAAGGATCATCATTAGGCGTTGGCGGGAATCAGGATAATTGTTAAAGCCTCAGAATCCTAAAGATTAATCATCGGCGAACGGCTTGCTTGCAAATCACGGGCTAACCCGGTTCACAAACAAGCATAACGGGCAGCAAGCAAATCGAAGCAACAAATCCAAGGCAACAGACATAGCAACATAATAAGGCAACAGTCTAATTCCCAGGCAGCAAGCATAATATAAATAATATAAGGCAACAGTTTTTTAGCAACAAACAGCATAATCAAGATAGCAGCAAGTAAGACAAAGGTCTTGTTTATCAGCAGAAGCAAGCCAGCAATAGCAGAGCTGAAAGAAGTAAAATAAGCAATGCAAGCAATGCATAATGGCAGCAGCATAGAAGAAGAAAGAGTGTTTTCAAAGTCTGTTTTCACCCAAAAGTGAAAAGTGAAATAGAAATCAGTCACCATTTTAGAAGCATATCCAAAGGCAATCTGATATCAGTTGGGACCAGGAAAAGAAAAAGACAAGATATGATACCTATTCCATCAGTTTTAAACAGAACAAGAGACAGAAAAAAGCAGCAGAATGATTCATCAAAAGCACAGACCAAAAGCCAAACCTGGGGGATCAGTTCAAATTTTCTCTAAAAATACACAAGTCAAAAACCCAGATTGAGGACACCCAGTTCCAGGCAAGCATACTGATAGACAAGAAAAACCAGTTCATTCAACACAAAAGAAAAAAAAGAACTCTGTTTTCCAAAGGAACCCTTTCCAAAATCCAAAACCAAAAAAAACCAGCATCTGTTCTTATTTTTCAAAAGCCAACACAAAAATTCATAACACAGTTCATAAACCCAGAACCAGCAACAAAACCGAACCCAGAAAATGTAAAACACAACATCTTTTCTTATCATTCAGAAAACCGAAAACACAAGACAACCATAAAAACAAGATAACCTCATCATCTTCCCAACCTAACAACCTTCAGAAATCAGTTTTCTCAGAAATTATTCTGAAGCGAGAAAGAAGAGAGGTTCAGGAAAGGTAATAGCGGGATTTGTGAAGAGGTTGCGATCTCTATCGCCCTCCTTCTTCTTTTTCGTTCATAATCTGTCAAACACAGTCGATAATCAAAGAAAACAAGGTCAAATATCAGAAATCAAAAATCAGAACAAACATCAAACTCAAGAATCGGAACATGCAGCGAGAGTGAGAGAGAGATGAAAATCGCGGTCGCGGTGAGAGACCGGAGAGGACCGCGTTGAGAGAGGGATGAACCGTCGCGAGGGGAATCGGTGAGAAACCCAGGAATGTTGCGAACAAGAGAGACCGTCGCGGTGAGGAGCCAGAGAGAAAACGCGAGAGAACGGTGAGAGCACGGAAGCAAACGCGAGAGAGAGTTGGAGGTTTTTTGGGTTTTTTTACCCGTTTGAGGAGAGGACATCTCAACTCTTTTCTTTTTCCTTTTCTTTTTTTTATTTCTCTTATTTTATTTCTAAAAATAAATAATAATAATAATAATATATAAATCAACCATCTTATTTTCTTTTATATAAAATCTCCTTTTTTTTTTAAAAACAAAAATCTGGTGGTGACAAGTGTCACACCACCTTAGTTTTTTAGGAAAAAAATCTATTTTTGTTATTGCTAAATAATTCGACAAAAAATGTAAGTATTAAATAATATGCATATGGTGCGATTTTGGCCTTTTTGGAACAATCAGTTTATCCCGAGGTGGAAGCATTGCACCCGATTCGCCAGCACGTGGAGGCGTTTCAGACCGACTAAAGTTCAGATGGCTTTCCTTCCACACTCCGTCCAGAATCAAGACAATCAGGCTATTTCTAAATTTTTGCCTTTTTCAATTAATTTATT
Organism: Vicia sativa; assembly: GCA_021764765.1. Classification (NCBI taxonomy): domain Eukaryota; kingdom Viridiplantae; phylum Streptophyta; class Magnoliopsida; order Fabales; family Fabaceae; genus Vicia; species Vicia sativa. The sequence continues at coordinate 225,116,023 of CM038795.1, read as the reverse complement.
TTATCGTAAATAACATTCTGGTTGCGATGTAATAAATAATTGTTAGATCTAATAGTTTTTGTTTGATGACTTATCGATTAAACTATTAGCCGATTTTTCATCAAACAGAAAAGATCGTCTCTACTAATTATTTAATTTTCTGATTGTATTGTATGGTATTTTGTCTGTTTATTTACTTATTCAGCATCTATTCACCAATGTACACATTGCACACAACGGAAATTAAAATCAATTCGATTTCATCTTGATTGGCTCATATGCCGATTTCTTAAAGGGTCTCATGGTTGGGGATGGGCATGGCCATCCTCACGAGATTGGTTAAAGCCCTTGTTGCTTTAATCGATCATAACCCGAAAATAACATTGGCCTACACCAATTACCATGCACCAGGGTCTCATGTTGGGGATAGGAGCACCTATCCTCACGAGGTTAATTAAGTCCATATACTTGATTAATCATAACCCGCTTCCATTTTCTCTCAGCACGCGCATCAGAATGCTTTCATAATTTAAAACCTCGATCCAACGTCGAGTTGCTTTTCAAAACAATTTCATAAATACTCTACTTCTCCCTCCTCCCAAACATATGGTAGTCAGTCCAGTATCGACCCTCGACCGTATGTTTGGTGTCTTAATTGAATTAATCAACGTGAACCATGCTTCACTTCACCTTTTCTTAACAAAAGCTTTGGGTAGAAAAAGATGATTCGGATGATTCTGTCCACTCATCCGAGAAATTGGGGCGTTAGCCGTTGAACGCTTATGGTCCAATACTTGTCTCCCACATAAAAACAACTCAACTCACTCAAACTCCTTTTATCGCTCATATGCGATCATTAAAACTCTTTTCAGATAAAGAGGGTGCAATAGTCGTTTCAAATGCGAACGAGGACTTAAGCTTTTCAAACAAACAAAACAAGTCCTAGTTCAAAGCATTTGAAACGTCTAAATGCACGATTTTTTTAGATAAAATCAATGCAACCAATTAAAACCTTTTTGAGAGGAATTACAGAGTTTTGACTTTCCCATTGCACAAGGGAATATGTAGGCACACGGTTCCGAAACCGTGCCAAACTCAAAATAATAATAAACAAATTTCGTTTCTTTTATAACTTAGAGATTAGCGAATATACACACACACGTAGAACTAAACGGGTCCCATCGAGTACGATGGATGTAAGGGGTGCTAACACCTTCCCCTTACATAACCGACTCCCGATTCCAATTTTTGGTCGTAGACCGTCTTATCCGCTTGTTTGGGGGTTTTATCTATATTTTCCCGTTCTTTTTAGAACAAATAAAATTAGGTGGCGATTTCACTGTTTTCGAGAATTAAAAAGATTTTTGAAAATCGAGTTGCTTCAGTTGGCGACTTCACTGGGGAAATAGACTAAGCGTGTCAACCCTAGTTTAGCTCTTCGTATGTGTGTTTATTTTCGCTTTCTTTTATCACTCTATTTGTGTGTTTTATTTCAGTCGTTTATTTCCTATCACTTTAATTATTACCTTGTTGATATATTATTGTTGTGTGGGAATATTGGTTGGGACTATAGGAAAAGTCCACTACCAAGGCTATAGAACACATAAATTAGAGTGGTTGCGTAGTATTGATTTGCTAGACGGAAATGTCTTGCAAGTTGGTGCGAAGACCACACCTAGGGGAGGTTCTTTCGAAGACATTATTGTCGATTGCAAGTTATTTTTGCATTGGCGATAGTGTTGTTAGAAGGGATTTTTCCCCTAGTTTTGACCTTTAAGGAAAACCTAACCAGTAGGCTTTAAGAATGCTCAAATGAGACGTTCTTGGATATATCATCTAATCACAAATTTATTTGCGATGAAAATGATACACCTAAGTTGGGATCAATGATTTTGAGCACCCCGTTCAGATCCCGGTATCGAGGGTTACGTTTGTTATATCGTTAGACCTGCTTTGTCTATTCGGTCAATACGTAACTCTCCCTCAAACCAAAGCTTTGTAGCGTTGCAAGTATCTTTGCGATGCACGAGAATTTGTGTTTGTTGTATCAAAAAACCCTAAGAGCCATCCTTTGGGGAATTGTGGGTAGACGTCGAAACCATATTCGACCGTCCTTTTAAACCCTTGTCTGTTTAACTTTACATGTGATTTTGCGCATAACATCAATATGTTAGCATCACATCGCATTCTTACATGCATTATCATCATGTTGCATTCTTACATGCATTACCATTACATCGCATTCTTACATGTGTTGCCATTATATTACATTTGCATTCTTTAATGCATTACCATGCATTTCATCTTCATCAGAAAGCTCATTTCATTTCTTCTGTCCAGAAATATCGAATTGTCTACTCGACACGCGTTCAGAACTCCAAGGATGTCTCAAAGGACTATAGACGAGCTTCAGCATGGTCAGGAACTTTTGAGAGCAGAAGTTAAGCACTTGAAAAGTCAGATGAATCTGGTCATGGATCTCTTGCAAGTTGTGTTGAAGAGAGAGTGCAACACCACACCAATCTCCGCAAGTTTGGTTGCTGCTCTATCATCTAATGTCTCCATGAGTCAAGGACATCCACATGTGGCGAATTCTCCAGTTCGAAATTCTCCTATTGAGTATCATCCTCGGCCTTCACCTTCAAAGATTCCTCGACAACAACAATTGCTTGCTCCCCGATCGAAGAAGAAGGAACCAAATCAACGTATTAATCCGCATTATCGCCGATATGCTCAACAGGATATTCAGCCAATCCCGATATCATATTCTCAACTATTGCCTTACTTGATTCAGAGTGGTGTTGTGATACCAAGGGAATTGAATCCAGTACCAGGGGTTGCTAAAGCTTGGTTTGATGAGAAAGCTAAATGTGCTTTTCATGCTAACTCATGGGACATGGCGAAATTGTTCGGCCTTCAAATGCCGCGATTCGAGGAGCTAATTGATGATAAAATTACATTTTCAAACAAAATGGATCGAGCTTAGACATTTTGCTTGCAAGGTCTAATCATAGAAATTTTGAGGAACTTCAAAACTCATTGGGACAATTGCTTGCCAAAGGAAGTTGAGACTTTGAAGAGTAGTGGTGAAGTAGACGGATGTTCACTTGAAAAGGTGGTAACCTTGACAAAGACATCTCAAGTTCTAGCAAAGGGAAGTCGGTTGCAACACCAACTCATTATCCTCCATTACCCTCTTTCAAGTCTTTGCATCAACAACTTTTATGCGATCTTCCTCAACTTGAGTCGAACTCTCAAAATCAAAGCGTGCCTCGGAATAATTTGGAAAGAAGGAATGCTCCTCTTGATCCAATTCCAGTTACCTACAGTCAACTCCTGCCATATCTGGTTCAAAGTTCATTGGTGGTTCCCAAGTTTCTTAAGCCACCAAAGTTGTTCCCGCTTGGATATGATCATAATGCACGATGTGGATACCATCTTTGATGCGATAGGACACTCAAGAGAGGATTGCAATCCTTACAAAGCCAAAGTTCAACAGTTGTTTGACCAGAAGTACTTGACGGTTCAAGGAGGGAACCTGTTTGTGAATGGCAACCCTGTACTCAAGTGATCACCAAGACTACTGAAAGTCATCCGAATCAACAAGTCAAGACGGAGCCCAGGCCTCCTCAACAATGACAGTATTTTATTTCTTTACTGCATTTTCATGTGTACCTTGTTTAATTGTTTAAACTTTGTTTGCATGTAGAAACTTGTTTGTTTTTATCTTAATGCAATGAGTATGTTTGTCTTGAAGTAATCCATTCGTTGTCACTCAATCCATTCGTTATCACTCTTTAATTTGATTTGCGAGCATTTTGATACCAATGTTGCCGAATCTTTCGCCTAGGCAAAGATTGGAGGGAGGATGATGATGATTAAAAAATGCCAGGTCTCTAGTCATGTGCTTTTGAGTAGAACCCTGCTAATGATGTACAGGCCTTGTTTCAAATCCCCAAACAGGAGTTATAAGGAGATATACCCTCGTTAACCCCCTTCGAGCCTTGAAGTAGGAGTTTCTTTTCTGTTCGGAAAAAACCCTCATCATTTCAACCCTGTGGGCGGGTAGTGTTCAACTATTCTGATCGAGCGTTCAGAGCTCATCAAGAGAGTAAGCATCAAAGGATACAACAATGGCTGTCCTTCAAAAGGTTGAGAAAGGTCAAAACCACAGTAGTCGACCTCCATCTATCAATGGTGCGCATCAGAAGAGAATGATACCATTTTGGGTATCTCTCGCACATCGGAAGGTCAACAGATGACGACACCACAACGGTTATCCCTCATCTACCTCAGGACTCAGACAGTCACCATCACTCCTAACAAATCAAAGGTTGTGTGCAGATCCACGACTTGTTCAAAGATGAATAGAAAAAAGACAAAAAGCCCGCTAAGTCGGAACTTAGTAATAAGTCGCTTAGGCAAAAGTCAGGTAAAATCCCGAAATGCATTTTCAAAGAGAAATTCTCAACAAAGAACAAGTCGTGTGGTTAGACACCAAGGACAAGGTGGGTGTCTGTTGTGTCCAAGAAATCTCATATTGGTTCCTCAACCATCATAACGCCTCTCGAGAGATGAGTGCTCGTATCAGGATAGTTGAACTTAGGACTGAAGAACGTCATGGAGAATGGGCGGGCACCAAATATTTTGAGCCTAAAAATCTTTTTTCTAAAAAACCCGTGAACCAGACCACGTTACAACCCTCAAAAGTCCTAATTGAAGCATGGGTTAATTCAAAAGCATATAACGAAGAGATCGCGTTTACCTGACTCCTACAGTGTGTGTTAAGTATCTGTGTTGGTATCATATGCTCGTCTTATCTTTCAAAAAGAAAATTTTCAGTGTTGCACTCCAAAAGTGTTTCACTCACAAAAAGTCATGTTTTTCATACAAAACTTCAAGACGCATAAATGTTGCATTATAATTGTCACAATAAACATTCTTCTACATGTAAAACAATTGTTTGACATGGAAGAGTTCTCATAATGAACATCAGTGAAGGGTTTAACTTTGTCCAAAGAAGAAAGACTTGATCATCTCTTTGTATCAAGGGGCAGGACGTCTAAGGACTCCTTTGAGCATATCACAAGTTGTCTTCTCAAGATTTTGTTAATTTAGGGCAATCAATCGAAATTGACTCCTCAATTTACGCCAATCCAGGGCAAATCCTTAAGAGCAATCATCAATTGAGTTAGTCCTTCTCAAAAAGCGATTAGCACAGGGACAGTATCGTTCCATGCTTCAGTCAACTTGAAGCAATCACCTCGAGACATGGGAGTCTCTCTAAGGCTGTTTACATTAGGACATTTCGAACTAATCGTTCGGTTCCAATCAATCTGAGATAATTACTTCGACGCGTGGAAGCCTCAAAAGCGCCAGTCCCACCAAGTTAGTCGCTCACTTGTTGATTGATCTGAAGCAGTTACTTCATAATGGTGAGGCTCTCTTAATTGGAGCAAGTGTTCGTTCAAGAATCAATCAGCCTGAAGTAATTACTTCGAGACGTAGAAGTCTCTAAAGCTCGATCACAGGGCGGTCTTCGATGCTCGCATAGCTCTGTTCGGGGCATCGATCGAGAAAATACTCGAGATGTAGAAGTCTTTCCAAGACTCTTTCTAAAGCAAACTTGCTGAAAAGATTCATTTGAAGTAACTACTTCGAGACGTTGGAGTCTCTCCAATGTTCATCCTGGGGCATGTCGTCCATCTATGCAAAGTCTGCCACTCTAAGATTTGGTAAATCTAAGGAGGTTGTTTTGAGATGCGGAAACACTTCCAAAGCTCCTATCGAGGCATGATATTCCCATATCAGAATATCTAGTTCCTTTAAAATACTGATGATCAGTAAAGTATTGCGTCAGAATACAGGATGCCGGGGTGAAATACTGATGATCAGTAAAGTATTGCGTCAGAATACAGGATGCCGGGGCACTCCTTTTCGGGAAATATTTTTAGAAGGTCTACCAGACCGAGGCATATTGAGATTCTGAAGTGCAAAGTCTAATGCATCTGCATTCCCACGCATGGGGCACGTCTTTAATCATCATTATGCGGTCGACTCGAAGTTTGCTATTCTTCTTTACGCAGAATTAGCATTGCGACCCTTCTGCGACAATTCAATATTTGGAGCTTGGTCGATCATCTTGTTGTGCCATGTTCTTTTATCCTCGGACTAACGGTGTCGAGGATTGATTAGATAGCCGATTGCATTAACGGTATATTCATGCATTCATTCATTCATGCATTCATATCATATACTACATAGCACATTCATTCATAAACCTCAGCCAGGACTTGGGTTATTCCAAGATCGGTTATTGATTGTTCTCAGCAGAATCGTAATTTGAAGACTATTTTGATTGACAAATTTAGTTCTTCCGATCACAAGTTTGAGGGCTCGACCATAATTGGCCTACAGCGATGACGATCCTCAAATTGAATCTATTCCAGAACGCTTGGATGACAGGACAATTGACAGTAGTGTCAACTCTCCAATGAAGTCTCTTCCCCAGAGAAGTGATCAATCATCCCCAGTGAACTCTTATGACAACAAGATCGTTCAATTGGATTCCCCAGTGATGTCTTCCTTCTCTCAACAGTATCAGGAAATCATACACCATTTGCATTAGAAAAAAATCATATCATGCATATCATACCCATGCATTAGCTTCGGCTATTTGTTTTGCAGGTTTTTCAACTGAAACTATAGATATCCTCGTGAGGATCAATTTGAAGGATTAGTTCTCAGACAACATAATTATCCTCTTTTCCCCAGTATAAGTTATATACTTATATGGATTTCAACAATTGATGGTTTCTCCAATCAAGTTTTCTTCCCCAGCGAAACAGTTATTTCTTTCCGATGGACTCTAATGTCAGCAAATTTATCAACTGGGAATCCCCAGTGAATTTTCCACACGGTTTTTCTTACGAAGTTTCCCCAGCGAAGCTTATTTCTCTCCCCAAGTGAATCTCCTTCAGAAAGGTTTATTACAGCATTATTCTTGGTATTTTCAAGACTTCTTTCAGACAAGAATCTCCCCAACAATTTCTACTAGCAGCGAATTCCGCATTTTGTTCTTTGAGTTGTTCTCGAGAAATTCTGACAAACTTACAGTGCGTTTATTTCCCCGATAAGTTATCAACTACTCAACAAATAAATATCCACCCGGCGGGATGTTTATTCTATCTCAAGATATTTCTCCAACTCAGACGTTGATCTACATATCCACTTGCGCAGCGCATTGTCCATACAATGTCGGCAAATTGAAGCTCATTACCCTAGAAGTTTTTCGATCCGGTATTGAATCGATTCTTCTATCAACGGTAAAGCTATCTGCGTACAAATTGAAGATCTTGTCAACTCGGAAGTTGTTCAACATGTCCGTACATGTTCAGTAGGATCTCTCATCAGCAGAAATGTCGGAAACAAGATTTACCGACTTTGTAAACATCTATATCACGCCGGTGTGCTGGATATTGTTTTGTTTATCCCGAGAGAATTGTACTCTCGATTAGCTCTGATTTTGTTCTGCGAGTAACTCGGAGGTTACACGGTCAAAGACATTCAGCATGCCATGGCTCCTCGCACTTTCGTGCACCAACAATTCCGATATTGTTCTAAGCCATCTATTCAGAGTACTCTTTGTTAAGTTCTCAATCTTGTCAATCAGGGAACTCTTTGTTAAGTTCCCAAACATGTCATTTCAATTTCGTTTAAGGTCTCCAGGTAGTCCTTAGTTCAGGGAACTCTTTGTTAAGTTCTCAATCATGTCCTTTCAATTTTGTTTAAGGTCTCCAGGTAGTCCTTAGTTCGGAGAACTCTTTGTTAAGTTCTCAGGCTTGTCAATCAGAGAACTCTTTGTTAAGTTCTCAATCATGTCCTTTCAATTTTGTTTAAGGTCTCCAGGTAGTCCTTAGTTCGGAGAACTCTTTGTTAAGTTCTCAGTCTTGTCAATCAGAGAACTCTTTGTTAAGTTCTCAATCGTGTCATTTTTCAATTTTGTTTAAGGTCTCCAGGTAGTCCTTAGTTCGGAGAACTCTTTGTTAAGTTCTCAGTCTTGTCAATCAGAGAACTCTTTGTTAAGTTCTCAATCATGTCCTTTCAATTTTGTTTAAGGTCTCCAGGTAGTCCTTAGTTCGGAGAACTCTTTGTTAAGTTCTCAGTCTTGTCAATCAGAGAACTCTTTGTTAAGTTCTCAATCGTGTCGTTTTTCAATTTTGTTTAAGGTCTCCAGGTAGTCCTTAGTTCAGAGAACTCTTTGTTAAGTTCTCAGTCTTGTCAATCAGAGAACTCTTTGTTAAGTTCTCAATCATGTCCTTTCAATTTTGTTTAAGGTCTCCAGGTAGTCCTTAGTTCAGAGAACTCTTTGTTAAGTTCTCAGTCTTATCAATCAGAGAACTCTTTGTTAAGTTCTCAATCGTGTCGTTTTTCAATTTTGTTTAAGGTCTCCAGGTAGTCCTTAGTTCAGAGAACTCTTTGTTAAGTTCTCAGTCATGTCAAATTTTTCAGTATATTGTTTCTCTTTCGCTTGAGAAGTTCGTTTCCCTTCTCATAGCATTTTCGTTAAAATTGTTGTCAAAATCATTTCGGTTACACAGTTATCCCCAGTGTTGTTAAAATTTCCTAGTAATTGTGTTAAAGCATTCCGTTAATGCTTGGCAAGTTTTCTCTTCAAGCGTTTTCTTGGCTCCGTAGTCAAGATTTGTTATATGTTTTCTTTTGTGGCTTTGGTTTCCCGCGTCGGGGAAATTTTCGGGGTTCTCTAGTATTCAATCCTCTTCCACCTTGTACGTTCGAAAGTTGTCAATCTTTCTCACTTACCAGGTCTAAGATGATTGAATAGGGGCAACTGTCGCACCCCAAAATTTGCCCTCCTTACCCTAATTTTTCTTGGAACATTTGTTCATGCTCCTTTTTCTTGTATCCACCAAAAGTATTTGAAACGAATAATTTGTCAAGATTCGTGGTTCTGAGTTTCTTGAAATTTATGATTCACGGTTTCAGTCATTCCATTTGTTGGGATTTCTGTTAAGTTTGTTTGAAGAGTTTGTGGTCTATGCAAGTGTTTGAGTTTTTTTTAGACCAATCTTATACATCCAAGTTTATATCAATTACAAGATACAAGGATTGTGGTTGGTGCAAATCCATCCGAATTCCAGTTCACAATTGCAAATTCCTAAAGCCCAAAAGGAAGTTCAAATTCTCGAGCCAATTGGAATGTTGGTTTATGTTTTAGCAAGTTGATCATGAGTTGGAGTTCAAAGGAAATTTTGAATTCTATTTATTGAAACAAGGCAAGATAGGGTTATTGAATTTTTTATGGAAACTCAAACGTTCAAATTATTAAATTCAAAGTCTAAGTCCTAAGCTTGCACCAACATTGGCAAGTTGAATTTTGAACACTATTCAAATGCGAATTTTATTCAAGTGTTCTAAACGCGTTACAAGTTCATTCAAGGTTTCTTATAAGTTTTGGAAATTTTTTCCAAGATTTGTTTTATTCAAAGTTCATTACGAGGACAATTTCATCAACGTTTCAAGGCTATTACAAGTATGGAACGATTATGTTATGCGATTCAAGAATCAAAGAAACGTTCAAACCAAGTTTGTTTTCATTCAATTTACTAAACTTTTGGTACAAGAGTATTGCAAATTTGAAAGTTTACGGTTCACTAAATGGTTGAAACTTCTTACATTTTTATTCTAATATTAATTTACAAGTCAAATTTCCTGAAAAGAATGATGCCTAAACTACAAAGAAATCGCTTTGGGCGCTCCATCTTCGAGCTCCATATAGCCACCCTTGCAATTCTTTTCCTCTGCCATCTCCTCTTCGAGTGTACCAATTCGCGACATGAAACAAGAAACAAAAGAGCACAAGTTAGCGAGCATAAAATTGAAACAAAATGCGAAATTGTAAATTTGTTTGTCAAGGATCATCATTAGGCGTTGGCGGGAATCAGGATAATTGTTAAAGCCTCAGAATCCTAAAGATTAATCATCGGCGAACGGCTTGCTTGCAAATCACGGGCTAACCCGGTTCACAAACAAGCATAACGGGCAGCAAGCAAATCGAAGCAACAAATCCAAGGCAGCAGACATAGCAACATAATAAGGCAACAGTCTAATTCCCAGGCAGCAAGCATAATATAAATAATATAAGGCAACAGTTTTTTAGCAACAAACAGCATAATCAAGATAGCAGCAAGTAAGACAAAGGTCTTGTTTATCAGCAGAAGCAAGCCAGCAATAGCAGAGCTGAAAGAAGTAAAATAAGCAATGCAAGCAATGCATAATGGCAGCAGCATAGAAGAAGAAAGAGTGTTTTCAAAGTCTGTTTTCACCCAAAAGTGAAAAGTGAAATAGAAATCAGTCACCATTTTAGAAGCATATCCAAAGGCAATCTGATATCAGTTGGGACCAGGAAAAGAAAAAGACAAGATATGATACCTATTCCATCAGTTTTAAACAGAACAAGAGACAGAAAAAAGCAGCAGAATGATTCATCAAAAGCACAGACCAAAAGCCAAACCTGGGGGATCAGTTCAAATTTTCTCTAAAAATACACAAGTCAAAAACCCAGATTGAGGACACCCAGTTCCAGGCAAGCATACTGATAGACAAGAAAAACCAGTTCATTCAACACAAAAGAAAAAAAAGAACTCTGTTTTCCAAAGGAACCCTTTCCAAAATCCAAAACCAAAAAAAACCAGCATCTGTTCTTATTTTTCAAAAGCCAACACAAAAATTCATAACACAGTTCATAAACCCAGAACTAGCAACAAAACCGAACCCAGAAAATGTAAAACACAGCATCTTTTCTTATCATTCAGAAAACCGAAAACACAAGACAACCATAAAAACAAGATAACCTCATCATCTTCCCAACCTAACAACCTTCAGAAATCAGTTTTCTCAGAAATTATTCTGAAGCGAGAAAGAAGAGAGGTTCAGGAAAGGTAATAGCGGGATTTGTGAAGAGGTTGCGATCTCTATCGCCCTCCTTCTTCTTTTTCGTTCATAATCTGTCAAACACAGTCGATAATCAAAGAAAACAAGGTCAAATATCAGAAATCAAAAATCAGAACAAACATCAAACTCAAGAATCGGAACATGCAGCGAGAGTGAGAGAGAGATGAAAATCGCGGTCGCGGTGAGAGACCGGAGAGGACCGCGTTGAGAGAGGGATGAACCGTCGCGAGGGGAATCGGTGAGAAACCCAGGAATGTTGCGAACAAGAGAGACCGTCGCGGTGAGGAGCCAGAGAGAAAACGCGAGAGAACGGTGAGAGCACGGAAGCAAACGCGAGAGAGAGTTGGAGGTTTTCTGGGTTTTTTTACCCGTTTGAGGAGAGGACATCTCAACTCTTTTCTTTTTCCTTTTCTTTTTTTTATTTCTCTTATTTTATTTCTAAAAATAAATAATAATAATAATAATATATAAATCAACCATCTTATTTTCTTTTATATAAAATCTCCTTTTTTTTTTAAAAACAAAAATCTGGTGGTGACAAGTGTCACACCACCTTAGTTTTTTAGGAAAAAAATCTATTTTTGTTATTGCTAAATAATTCGACAAAAAATGTAAGTATTAAATAATATGCATATGGTGCGATTTTGGCCTTTTTGGAACAATCAGTTTATCCCGAGGTGGAAGCATTGCACCCGATTCGCCAGCACGTGGAGGCGTTTCAGACCGACTAAAGTTCAGATGGCTTTCCTTCCACACTCCGTCCAGAATCAAGACAATCAGGCTATTTCTAAATTTTTGCCTTTTTCAATTAATTTATTTTATCGTAAATAACATTCTGGTTGCGATGTAATAAATAATTGTTAGATCTAATAGTTTTTGTTTGATGACTTATCGATTAAACTATTAGCCGATTTTTCATCAAACAGAAAAGATCGTCTCTACTAATTATTTAATTTTCTGATTGTATTGTATGGTATTTTGTCTGTTTATTTACTTATTCAGCATCTATTCACCAATGTACACATTGCACACAACGGAAATTAAAATCAATTCGATTTCATCTTGATTGGCTCATATGCCGATTTCTTAAAGGGTCTCATGGTTGGGGATGGGCATGGTCATCCTCACGAGATTGGTTAAAGCCCTTGTTGCTTTAATCGATCATAACCCGAAAATAACATTGGCCTACACCAATTACCATGCACCAGGGTCTCATGTTGGGGATAGGAGAACCTATCCTCACGAGGTTAATTAAGTCCATATACTTGATTAATCATAACCCGCTTCCATTTTCTCTCAGCACGCGCATCAGAATGCTTTCATAATTTAAAACCTCGATCCAACGTCGAGTTGCTTTTCAAAACAATTTCATAAATACTCTACTTCTCCCTCCTCCCAAACATATGGTAGTCAGTCCAGTATCGACCCTCGACCGTATGTTTGGTGTCTTAATTGAATTAATCAACGTGAACCATGCTTCACTTCACCTTTTCTTAACAAAAGCTTTGGGTAGAAAAAGATGATTCGGATGATTCTGTCCACTCATCCGAGAAATTGGGGCGTTAGCCGTTGAACGCTTATGGTCCAATACTTGTCTCCCACATAAAAACAACTCAACTCACTCAAACTCCTTTTATCGCTCATATGCGATCATTAAAACTCTTTTCAGATAAAGAGGGTGCAATAGTCGTTTCAAATCGAACGAGGACTTAAGCTTTTCAAACAAACAAAACAAGTCCTAGTTCAAAGCATTTGAAGCGTCATCTGCGATTTTTAGATAAAATCAATGCAACCAATTAAAACCTTTTTGAGAGGAATTACAGAGTTTTGACTTTCCCATTGCACAAGGGAATATGTAGGCACACGGTTCCGAAACCGTGCCAAACTCAAAATAATAATAAACAAATTCCGTTTCTTTTATAACTTAGAGATTAGCGAATATACACACACACGTAGAACTAAACGGGTCCCATCGAGTACGATGGATGTAAGGGGTGCTAACACCTTCCCCTTACATAACCGACTCGATTCCAATTTTTGGTCGTAGACCGTCTTATCCGCTTGTTTGGGGGTTTTATCTATATTTTCCCGTTCTTTTTAGAACAAATAAAATTAGGTGGCGATTTCACTGTTTTCGAGAATTAAAAAGATTTTTGAAAATCGAGTTGCTTCACGATACCATAATTTCTAACAGTATGCTTTTGAATAGACTGTGCTGACGATGTACAAACATTGTTTCAATTCCTAAACAGTGAAGATATAAGGAAGTTAATCCCTAGTCAACCCCTTGAGCCTAAGAAGTAGAAGTTTTTTTAAACACCAATTGAAACCCTTAATCATAACCTGGGGCAGGGTAGTTTCTCAGTTAATTTAAATGTGCATTCAATCACGATGATTAATGTCGAAGATATCCTTCTAAGTCAAAAACCGGTGATGGTTCCCTGTAATCATTAAGTCAGACAGTCAATAACTATCAAAAGAAAAGCTCGCTAAGTCAAAAATCTATGAAGGAGACTTAAGAAAAAAAATAAGACATCCCGCTGACTTTAATCTCAAAATAAACAGTTCAGGCAAAAGTTAGGGATAACAAAGTCAAAAAGAGGTCACTACAAACCCTCAACAAAAGAAAAATGTTACAAAAAATGATGATTGTCCTTTCAAATAAACTCCCAGTTTCTGAACCATCACCAAATATAAGTGTTGCAATTCCAAATTCTATTGGAACTTAAGGATGCATAATTAACTGAACATAGGACTGGAGAACATCACGAAGATTGGGTTGGATACAAATAAATTTCGAGCCATTATCATTTGTTTCTTAAACCGTGAACCGAGCCACGTTATAACCCTTAAAAGTCCTAAGTGAAGCATGGTTAGTTCGAAAACGTACTGTTATAAAAAGGTATACTGACTCCTGTAAGGCTTACTATAATTCCTGAGTTGATATCATTATTCTTACAAATTTTGTTTTACTAAAAATACATTTTTATAAACCTCAAGACATACATAAGCTTTGCATTTTAATACCACTGTTTGCATATGGCTAAATGTTTGACAACAGAGGATTTCGCATGACGATTATTCAATTAATGAAGGTCCTCCCAATGGAAAAAATTACTACAGATAAAGACACCTCTGGTAACAAGCCTTTCTAATAAAGGGGCATGACATGCTATCATCCAAATCATCTTGGGCAATCAGGTCAAGATTTAGAGAATATCTCAAAAGTGCTGAATAGCCAGGGGTATAACTTACATCTGAATCACTTGGGGCATGTTACATTGATCACAAGTCTCACTAAAAGCCATTGAGTTACTCGTCTGTGCCAGTAGTATCAGGTGGTGTCAGTATCATTCTCCCATAACATTCCTTAGAAAACTACTTGAGAAGGTCAAGACTATCAAAAAATTTAAATCTAGCGGTTCACCAATAGCTTCAAGCGTCAAGCACACCAGGATATTGATCCCAGAGGTAGATAAACTCCCACATATAAATGGGCATATTCCGACAGTGCTACAATTCTCACCACCATGGACGACGAAGATTTCCCGCACCCTGTGAAAGCGGACATAGTAAAAAATGCTACGCGTAAACGAGACCTGCTAGGTTGACTGGCCTAGGAAAAAATGAGGGTATCCCAACGAACCAATAAGGTTCGGGAAAAAATAAGGGATTAAAGCGTATGACTATGTTCCACTGGATCATCTACTTACAAAACACATTGTTCTCAACTTCAAGTTCAAATGGTAAATATCAGTCCAGTCACTTTCTTCTAACAACAAGAAATAGTAGTTGTTACAGGATCTAGTAGTCCGAATAATGATTAAAGTTGCCAACACATCCCCACAGAGTCAGTTTCACTCAAATATTCCTGCAGAATAATCTCTACAATCCCCACAGAGCCCTCGCTCCCCTAACAGAAACAAATCTCTCCAACCAGACTACAATTCCATCATCTCTTTTCAGTAGTATCCAGCACTTAACTTCATCACGTTAGTCCCCAAGCAGGATCCTATCAACTTCATCATGTTAGTCCTCGAGCAGTGATCATATCAACTTCATCACATTAGTCCCCGAGCAGTGATCCTATCAACTTCATCACGTTAGTCCCCGAGCTGTGATTCTATCAACTGCATCATGTTAGTCCCCGAGCAGTGATCCTATCAACTTCATCATATTAGTCCCCGAGCAGTGATCCTATCAACTTTATCACGTTAGTCCCCGAGCAGTGATCCTATCATCTTCATCACGTTAGTCCTCGAGCATTGATCCTATCATCTTCATCACATTAGTCCCCGAGCATTGATCCTATCAACATCATCACGTTAGTCTCCGAGCAGTGATCTTGTCAACATCATCACGTTAGTCCCCGAGCAGTGATCCTGTCAACATCATCATGTTAGTCCCCGAGCATTGATCCTATCAACTTCATCACGTTAGTTCCCGAGCAGTGATCCTATCAACTTCATCATGTTAGTCCCTGAGCAGTGATCCTATCAACTTCATCACGTTAGTCCCCGAGCAGTGATCTTATCATCTTCATCACATTAGTCCCCGAGCAATGATCCTATCAGCTTCAACTTCATCACATTAGTCCTCGAACAATGATCCTCTACATTCATCACATTAGTCCCCGAGCAGTGATCCTATCATCTTCATCACATTAGCCCCCGAGCAGTGATCCTATCAGCTTCAAGTTCATCACGTTAGTCCCTGAGGGGCGGTGATCCTCTATATTCATCATGTTAGTCCCCGAGCAGTGATCCTATTAGACTCATCTACATTCTCAAGTCATCATGGTACATTGGTCCCCGAGCAGTAACACATCGACCAATTAAACCAGTCTTCAAGCAGTAACAGGTTATTCCATACCACATCGTCCCTCAGCAAGGTCTATACACAAGATATTCATCCTCAGTTTAGTATCTCTCAATGATTATCATTCCCCCAACAACAGCAATATGCAGACTCGAAACTTAGTCAGATAGTGCATCGGAGGAATCTGAATCTCTTTTATTCCCCGTTAGGGGTTTCAACAACTTCATCCCCAAGCAGAGATCAAAGATCTCCAACAGAACGTTCCTATCTTCCTCAAGATGGATATGTTTTGGAATACCACAACATCTACCTTCATACATTATTCATAAAAATCATAACAAACATTGTCATATACTCGCATGCATCATAATCTGCATAGAGTTAACCATATCCTGTCAAGATTTATTTCCCCAGCAGGTAAAATCTATTTTCCAAACGGAAGGTCAAAGATTAATACCCAAAATAAGACGAGAAAACTATCTACATTCTGACAATTCATCTCAGAAATAACCAAGACAAAGGTTTATTCTGACTCTATCGTATTATCAACTGCCCCGGATGGCATCTTTAAGCCCATCTCCGACTACACATCTTCATTTCTCCGGATGGCATCTTTAAGCCCATCTCCGATATTTCTCTCATCCAAAAGACGAACGCAGGGTCTAGCGCACGACTCACTCCCCAACATTAGCTTCTCCAAATGGCATCTATAAGCCCATTCCAACGAATCGTCAGTTGACGATCCCATTCCAGCGCATCGTCAACTGACGATCCCATTCCAGCGCATCGTCAACTGATGATCCCATTCATACAACAGCGAGTGCAAATTTTAAGGGGTACTCGAGTGTTCAATCATCTTCTACCTTCAGGTCAGGAAAGGAAAACATACCAATCTATTCCTTATGGTATAAGAAGATTGAATAGGGGAAACTTTTATACCCCAAAATTTACCCTCCAACTTCTCAAGACAATTCACATCTCCATACTTAAGGATTTCACAAGGGTTGACCAGACAAACCCTCTTCTAAGCAATCAATCCAAACTAGGGTTTTGATTCTCTCAAGTCAAAAGGAATTTACAAGGCTCCAAGTGGTAAACATACCTCATCATATGCTTCAAGGGATCACCATGTTAAGTTTCAAGCCTTATAAGTCAAATTTGCTCATCCAATTGCTCAGATGGTTGAAAATCAACTATATTGGACAGAAAGTCAATTGTGGTCAACATACAGCCAAACTTCATAATTTTTTATCAAAATCAATATTTTGAAGTAATATTCATCATTTGATCAAGTGTTGACCATGATTCCTCAAAGAAAGTCATGATTCGATCAAAAGTCAAAGTTTCCAAATTAGGGGTTTTCAGACAAAAGTCAACAGAACTTTGACCAGACATAACTTTCACATACTTTATCAGAAATATTTCCACCAAAGTTCATTTTGAAGATAATTTCATTCTCTACAACTTCAAGACTCACACGCGTTGGCAAAAAATGCATCATTTGAGAGTTATGGATCAAAACATTATGGGTCCTTTTAAAAGTGAACAAAAAGTCATCTTTTTGCAAAGAAGTGTTCATGAACATGGAAACTTCAATGAAGATAAAACAAAAAGGAGTTTTTAGAGGACATCTTAAGATTTCTAAAAAGTCCAAGAACACTCAAAAATGTTGAAAATTAAGCAAGATACAAGTTATGCAAATTGAGCATTTTTGAAGAGGTGCATGAAGAGAAATACTTGGCAAATGCAAATATTTTCCAAATGGGCTTAAGTTTTCATGATCCAAACTTGATCATGACATTATCCATGACCTCCAAGTCCATTTAAATGCCTCCTCATCATTTATTTAATTTATTTTTGAATTTAATGATTAAAATTCAATTTTAATTAAATAAAATGCAAAGAGTAAGATCAATACAAGTTGGACTTGATTTGTACATGTCTTGAGGACCAAGGAATCCCATGAGGTTTGCCAAATTCGTGCAAGAAGCTACAAGGCAAGAAAAATTCATTTTTGGAAAGATTTGATAAATATTTACAAGAGAATATTTTTGAATTCAAGGCAATATATTTTCTCTTTATTCTTG
Organism: Vicia sativa; assembly: GCA_021764765.1. NCBI lineage: Eukaryota > Viridiplantae > Streptophyta > Magnoliopsida > Fabales > Fabaceae > Vicia > Vicia sativa. The sequence goes on along the minus strand of CM038795.1, from coordinate 225,098,165 downwards.
ATCAAATCATTTGCCCTATAAATATATAACATGATCAGAAGCCAAACACCACGAATGCTTGCCTCCACAGCAACCCTAAAGGCTTCAAAAATATCAAAGAACTAGGGCACGAAGAAACTTTCTTTCCATCCTTCCTCAATCCAATTCAAGCGTTCCATCACTCTCCTGAGGTTCCCAGGAGTCCATCCCAATCAAAAGGCAAGTTCAACAGTGCCCAGAATGGTCTCCTTTGACCACACCGGTTTAACTTTCTTTTTTGATTTCAAACTCTTAAATATTGACATTTAAATCGATTCAATGCATATACGTGTGTTAATTATCATGCCTGGCTTTGTTTAGTACCACCGTTGTGAAGTTTTGATTCAGGAATAACGTTTCACCATGATTTGGGCTTGAAGGTTGAGAAGTTTCGTATTCAATGATACAGGCCTTATTAGTAAGAACTAATACCACCATCGAAAGCGCAAGGTCTTAATTAGTTGATATGGGCGCTTTTCTTTTGCATCTAAAGTTGATTTTGCAGGTTTTGAAATTCTCCTCATCGGACAAGAGGACCGGAGTGTTGACTCCGGCGTCGCTTGGTCGTTTGACCCATTGACTCCATAACGGTTCTCTCTCTCTTTCTCGTGTGTCAAAAAGCGGCATTCTGTTTCGCTCGTTCCAATAGCACATGGGTCCCACGTTTGACTGTACTTGAAATCCAAAATGAAACGTGAGATCAATATATAATCGTGTGGTTCTGAATCAATAACAGATAAGCAGCGTAGTTCAAATGGTGAAGGGCGCGTGTTGTTAACCTATGGGTCCTGGGATCGATTCCCAGCGACCACCCTTATTTTTTCTCTTCCTATTCTATTTTCCAACCATTTTCCTTTTTTATTTAATTAATTAACAAATTAGATTAATTAGGATAATGACTTAGGTTAATTAGGATTACTAAAATAACGAACTTTATTCTTATTTTTCTGAATTAAATTAATTAATTTAATTAGTTTAATTTAGGTTAATTAATTTTAATTTAAATTAAATTTCTTTATTAATTAAAATCAATTAGAATTAGGGTTTCCGATTCACCCGATTTTCACATAGTAATTAGATTAACTAAAATCAAAACCTTTTTACTAACTTCAAACTTTTCACTAACTATTTTCCAAACTTCTCCCGAATTTATGTTTTCTTCTGATTATCTATTTTGTGCATATTATTGTAATTGCTTCCAGGATGTATAATTTTTCGCGCACGTTCCTTTTATCATTATGTATCTGCTCATGCGATGTAATAGATAATTAGGACATTTACTTTCCGCACCTCCTATTATGTATCTTCCCCATAGCCATATAATAGCGTAGGATTTACTTTCCGCACCTTACTTTCCTGCACTTTTACATTCCGCACTTTACTTTTTCTGTACATATATTAACTGCTAGTAATTAGGCGTGTATGGTAAGATTAAAAATAACATAGATCACTTCTAATCACAAGATAAATATCTGAATACAACACACTCTTCACACATGCACCCACCTTAGGGTATCCTCTCTTGTTGCCTTTCGAAATAATGGTCATGTCCCTCGAACGTAGGGATATCTTAGCACAGTTGCCTACGAATAACATCATCATAGTCCCTTCGATACAAAGGTCATAGTCCCTCGATGACCCTCGATGTTGCCTACGAATATATGATCTCGTCCCTCGGTTGTTGCCTACGAAAAGTGATGATCGTCCCTACAAATATGCTAAGGTATCCTTACACGTTGCCTTCTATGACCACACGATGACCCTACGAACGTCCCTTTACATCCAACGGATAGAGTTACCTACCAACTAATGGTATGGATATCGCTATTCTAAAGGAAGCAAACTAACATGGAAATGACCATTCTGAGTAGGTAATAGACTCTTAATTGCTTGCTCCAATTAATTCAAAAATACTTTTCACACCTCACACTACTTTCAAAAAGACTTTTCAAACACTTTGTATACATTCCATCATGAATCATTAAAAAGTTAAACACTTTTCCAAAACAAAACATTTCCAAACACTTCGTATACGTTCCAGCGAGAATCATTACGAAGTCAAAGAGAAATGCCTTTTCAAAATATTTTGAAACACACACACAGAAAGAAATTTATAAAGTGAGCTAAGCAATTAAGAGCTCGTAGATAACTACGGATGGAAAGGGTGCTAATATCTTCCCTTTTCATAACTGCCTCCCGTATTCAGAATCTAACGAAGGTATTTTCCTGTTCTTTTCGCCTACCCTCAATTGGATAAAAGAAAAGTTGGTGGCAACTCTTGCTATCCGCAACATTTGCGATAAAACGCAAAACAAACAAGTCAGTTCTCCCACCGTGTTACAATACCAATCTAACCCTGCAGGTACAAGAAGATTGAATAGGGGCAACTGTTATACCCCCACAATTTTCCCTCCTATTTCTCATGACAATACACATATCCATACTCAAGAATTTCTCAAGGGTTGACCAGATCAACCCTCTCCTAAGCAATCAACCCAAACTAGGGTTTTGATTCTCTCAATTCAAATAAGAGTTCTAATACCTCAAGTGATCATCATACCTCTTCATATGTCACAAGGGATCACCATGTCAAGTTTCAAGCCTCACAGCTCAAGTTTTCTCAGTCAATTGCACAGATGGTTGAAAATCTGCTGTATTGGAAAAAAAGTCAACTATGGTTAACATACAGTCAAACTTCATTATTTTTGGTTAACATAAATATTTTGAAGTCACATTCATCATATGATCAAGGGTTGATCATGTTTCCTCAAGAAAAGTCAAGACTTGATCAAAAGTCAAAGTTTCCAAATTAGGGTTTTTGGACAAAAAGTCAACAGAACTTTGACCAGTCATAACTTTCACATACTTTATTAGAAACTTTTCCACCAAATCTCATTTTGAAATGAATTCAATTCTCAACAACTTCATGTCTCACAAGCTTTGGCCAAAAATGCTTCATTTGAGAGTTATGGATCAAGACATTATAGGTCCTTCTAAAAGTCAACAAAACATCATCTTTTTGCAAAGGAGTTTACATGAACATGGAAACTTCAATGAAGATGAAACTAAAAAGAGTGATTAGAGAACATCTTGAGCTTTCTAAAAAGTCCAAGAACACTTAAAAATGTTGAAAATTGAGCAAGATACAAGTTGTGCAAGTATGGCATTTTTGAAGAAGTGCATGAAGAGAAATACTTAGAAAATTCAATTTTTTTCTAAATGGGCCTAAGCTTTTTATGATCCAAACTTGATCTTGATAGTATCCATGACCTGCAAACTCAATTACACTCCCTCCTCTCATTTATTTAATTTATTTTTGAATTAAATCATTTAAACTCAATTTAAATAAAATAAAACGCAAGGAGTTAAGTAATGGCATGTTGGGCTTATTTTCCAAGTATCTTGAGGACCAAGGAAGCCCAAGCAAGCTACCAAATTCGTGCAAGACTTGATAGGCAAGATTAGAGGCCAAAAAAGGCAATATTTGGTTTTTATTTTCAAGGAAATATACCTTAATCAATGCAAGATTTTTCCTTATTTTGTTAACCTAATCCTACTCTCCTATAAGAACCTCACAGGATCAAACCACAAAAAACACGCATTCTTGCCTCAAGAACAAACCCTAAATTCTTCAAAATTTTCAAGAAACTTGCAAAATTGAAACTCAGTTTCCAGCCACTTTCAATCACTTCCAAGCACTCCATCATGCTCCTGACGTAATATAGGGTAAGTATACATCCATAACCATGGCTAAAACTCCCTGAATCGCACGCACCATAAACTCCATTTGCATTGTATTTGTGAATTTCGTATTTTAAATTATATCATGTTTTAATGTGAATTAACATTGCTAATCACTTCATGAGGTTCATTATAACAGGTTAGAACAATCGTGACGAGTTTTCCATGGCTGGAACGTGATCTGCCATTATTAGGGCACAATCGTTTGCAAACTTGGAACTGATAGTTGTAGGAACTTTCACGCCGAACTAACCCCACCATCGTGTTCACAAGGGTCTAATTATTGGAGCTGAGCACTTTGTTCTTGTTTTTCTGTTCGATTTCACAGGTTTTTCAAATTGGGGTGGTCAGAGAAGACGACCGGAGCCCTAGCTCCGGTGACGTCTCAGGTGAAGACTTTTTGACCGCGTGCGTGGCAATAGCTCTCGATCTGATTGGCTTACTCGTTAATACCGGGACCCATAGTTTGACTTGTTTTAAAATTCCAAACGGAATGAAGGAACACATATAACCATATGGTCGTATTTCCAGAACAACTAAGATGCCTAGCTCAGTTGGTAAGCGCACACGCTGGTAACCCAGGGGGTCCTGGGATCGATTCCCAGCGACCACACTCTTTTTCCAACCTTTTCCCTTTCTATTTTTTCTAACTATTTTCATTTTATTTTCTTAATTATTCAATTAATTTAATATTAATTAGTAATTAGGTTAACCAATTAGCTTAATTAGGATTAATTTCACAATTAACATTTTTTCTATTTTTCTTAATTAAATTAATTAATTTAATTAATTTGGTTTAGGTTAATTTATTTAATTTAAATTAAATTTCTTTTATTAATTAAAATCAATTAGAATTAGGGTTTCCGATTTACCCGATTTTCACATAGTAATTAGGTTAACTAAAATCAAAACCTTTTTTACTAACTTCAAACTTTTTACTAACTTTTTTCCAAACTTCTCCCGACTTTATTTTTCTTCCGATTATCTATTTCGCGCATATTATTGTTACTGCTTCCAGGATGTATAATTTTTTCGTGCGCGTTCCTTTTATCATTATATATCTGCTCATGGGATGTAATAGATAATTAGGACAATTACTTCCTGCACCTCCTATTATGTATCTGCCCCAAAGCCATGTAATAGCGTAGGATTTACATTTCCGCACTTTTACTTTCCGCACCTTTACTTTACTGTATATATTTAACTGCTAGCTAAATAAGATTGTATGGATAAGACTAAAATCAACCCTAGATCACTTCTAATCTCAAGATAAATATTTGAATCAAACACACTCATCACACTTGCACCCCCTTAGGGTATCCTCTCTCGTTGCCTTTTGAAAAGAGCTCTTATAGGTGGCCTTATGAAAGCGCTTTTAAAAAGCGCTCTTATAGGGGGACTTAAGAAAACGCTTTTTAAAGCGCTACTATAGTCCTATGATACGAAAGCGCTTTTGAAGGAAAAAGCGCTCTCATATATGGGCTTTAGAAAGCGCTTTTAAAAGCGCTTTCGTAGGTTATTTTATAATTAAAATTGAAAATCCTAAATACGATTTTTGGCCTTCATTTTGTTCTGTTCATGTTCATCTTCGTCTTCTGTACTCTTGCGGGCATTCTGTTCCTAGCATTCTCCAGCATTCCGTTCCTGTTCTTCCTCCAGCATTTCGTTCTTGTTCTTGCCGTCGTTCTTCCTCCAGCATTCCATTCTTGTTCTTGCCTCCGTTCTTCCTCCAACACTCTGTTCCTGTTCACCGTCTGACAAGGTTAGTTTCAGCCTACGTTTGTGTTTATGTTATGGTTATTGTTCTTTGTTATTGTCTGTCATGGCTAGGTTACAATGGAGCTTCTGTGCATGTCTGTTTTGTGTCCGGTCTCAGTGTCAGTGCTTCATAGCTTATAAGAATTTCTTTCTGTGCATGTCTGTGTTGTATTGTTAAAGTGATTGTTACAGATAGCCCGTTGGAACTAACTTAGTGATTAAGAATATGATGTCTAACATTAGATAAAGGCTCAATAAAATTTATATAGAGTCACTTTTGTAATGTTTAGTTAGAGAACCATAAACCAAATACACATTCTAATATATAAAATTAAAAGATAATACATTTGCTAAGTCATTTGATAGTGGGAACAAAGAAGTAAACTCAAATCTCATCCAATTCTTGAGGACAAGAACAATCTAGATTAAAAGACTCGTCCCAAAAGGGTACTAATTTAGTAGAAATATTTCTGCTGTTGAGTTGAATTCTTTTGTTGTTTCCTATTGGAAGATAAAACCTTGCAAACAAGTTTTTGGTATACTTGATGAAATCAACGTTTCGTGCTTGTATTATTCTTAATTCGCAGCTGAAGTTTGCATAAGTATCCATCGAAAATTTTGAAGTATCATAAATAGGAGTCTATCTTGTTATATTTGTTTTGTTTGAGTTGTTCTATGTATGTGATACATGATATATAGTGTGAAAAAAAGTAAATTGGAATGCTTTCTTTTATGTGTGAATATAATAGTATATGCTAAGTGTATTGGAAAACACTTACTTAATACTGTATAAAATTCTCAAGTATCACACTTGTGCTTTTCATTTTTGTGTGTGAAATATTTTAATAGCAGCGTAATATTAAAAGAGTCGCATAAGATTGAGTAGAAGATTATTTATTGAAGAAAATCTTTAGAATTTCAAAATGTTAGAATTTCAATTTGGCTCTAGCTAGTATAAGATAAGATTAAAACCCTAGTAAGCATTCTCATCCAACTAACTTATTAGTTGTTATCATGCACATATAATAATTAGTAACATAAAATAGTGTGAAATATCATTAGTCAAAAATATCATTTGACACAAGATGTTCATGACATCCATCCTATTTTTTTTAATATAACTTTAATGCCTGTTACTAAGTTTGTTCATGGCTGCCCGGATTTTGTTACGGTTGATTTATAGCTTGCATTGAATTTGGTTTATCATGTTAGTTTCACTTACATTCATTCATGTACATTCATCCTATTTTTTATAATATAAGTTTTCTTTTCTTTGAATTAGCTACGTTTCCCGACCTAGTTCGACGTACGATGCTCATTCTCCGCGTTTCTTTGAGTTCGATAAATCCGAGGTAAATTTCTTCCTCAAATTACTGGTATTGTGATGAATTTGTCTTAAATTGCCTTTCGTATGTTGCATTTTCTTGATACGGATCCATTCCGTGTATACTTTGCGTTTTGACAGAAACGCAATATACTATTTTGTGCACTAATTAGTTGATATGGATAAGACATGGATGTATTCCAATCGATTGTCGAAAGACTACGAGAATGGTGTTTTAGAGTTTGTTAAGTTTGTTGTTGCGCACGCCAAAGACCCCAGTCGAATGACATGTCCTTGTTTATATTGTTGTTATGGGAACCGAGTTGACGCAGTTCAGTTGGCATCGCATTTAATACGGTATGGAATTGATAGAAGTTATACATGTTGGAATATGCATGGTAAGAAAAGTAACGGGAATGTTGAATCGGGGGATAACAGGACCTATGCTTCAAAAGACGATTCCACAGATACATACGATTATGATCGAGTCGAAGAGATTGCAGAAGCGCTTGAAGAAGATCTTAATGATTGTCCCAAAATGTTCGAGAGGTTGGTAAGCGATGCAGAGAAATCGTTGTATAATGGTTGTACAAAATTCACAAGATTGTCTGCGGTGTTAAAGTTGTACAACTTAAAGGCCGACAATGGATGGTCAGATAAAAGTTTCACAAAGTTATTAGCCCTTATGAAAGATATGCTATCAGAGGATAATGTTCTTCCCAATCGAACGTGTGAGGCAAAAAAGATGTTGTACTCTATTGGCATGAGCTATGATAAGATACATGCATGTCCTAAAGATTGTGTTTTGTTTCGAAACGAGTATGCATCGTTAAATGAGTGTCCTAAATGCGGTGCCCCTCGATATAAGAAAAAGTTGTCTCCGACAAAAGTCTTATGGTATTTTCCTATAATCCCGAGATTTAGACGGATGTATCGTAGTGAAACCGATTCAAGACACTTGACTTGGCATTCAGATGAAAGAATTATTGATGGAAAATTTTGACATCCAGAAGATTCTCCACAGTGGATGAAAATTGATAATGATTATCCTGAATTTGGAAAAGAAGCAAGAAACCTTCGCTTGGCATTGTCTACTAATGGAATGAACCCACACGGTATTCAAAGTATCTCGCATAACACATGGCCTGTGATTCTTATGATTTATAACCTACCTCCGTGGCTATGTATGAAGCGTAAGTACATGATGTTATCTATGTTAATTTCTGGGCCTAAACAACCAGGAAATGACATAGACGTATACTTGGAACCATTAATCGAAGATTTGAAGATTTTGTGGGAGAACGGTGTGGAGGTTTATGATGGTTATAGGAAAGAAAGTTTCAACGTGAGGGCGATGTTGTTTGGAACAATTAACGATTTTCCAGCATACGGAAATCTATCCGGGTATAACATTAAAGGTGAAAAAGCGTGTCCTGTCTGTGAAGATGAAATCGATACGATACGATTGAAACTTTGTCAGAAGAATATCTTTCTCGGTCATCGTAGATTCTTAACTTCTAAACATCAGTATCGTGGATGGAGAAAAGCGTTCAATGGAGATACCGAACAACGTAGAACTCCGCCTGGATTGACAGGTGATCAAATTTTTGAAAAGGTGAAAGATGTGAATATTCAGTCTGGCAAGCCTTTTGCACATAAAGTTGTCACAGGTGGGTGGAAGAACAAGTATGTTGAAAACCATTATGAATCTTTAAGTATTCAACTGACAATTTTGACCTTAATTTTTTACATGGTAATTTTAGACTCCTACAAAACCCGCATCTAAGGATAAAGGGATTTTGCAGCGCGACGAATCTGTTGCATCGTAAGGAGAGGTACATTTAAAGTGTTAATTTTATGATCAGAATAAAAAAAATTGCATAACTTTATATCTTACATAAGTCTATATGATTTTTAGGTACCTTTTCAAGGGTCACAACAGGTGAGCCAGAAAGTTGGTAGGGTACCACCTAAGAAAAGGGTTCCTGTCCGTAAATCTTTGCCTAGATTTCGGCAGTGTCTGGAAACACTAGTTGGCACATCAAATTTGATGAATGGTGGTATTCGTCAAATGGATATGGATGCATGTGTCTTTGGTTTTCCATGTACCGAAACAATTGGACAAGAGGACATGGAACAAATTTTTCTTCATGGAGAATTAGGCGTCAGTGTTATGCACTCATACATCCGATAACCCGATCAATATATTATTTAATTGGTTAAACATTTTTTTAAAACATTTAATTGAAATAGTCTAATATTAATTATGTTTTTATTTAAGGATGTTATTTGACAAATTGATGCGCGGGAATCAATTGTCAAATAGATTCCGTTTCGTGTCTTCCTCCCGTGTCAGCGGAGCAACAATTGCTAGGGAACCGGATTTAGTAAGAGAGCACTTGGTCGATAGATTCATGACAACTGGCAGTTAAGAAAGCTTGTATCTTTTGGCGTATAATTCAGGGTTAGATTTTCATTCTAAGTTCCTTTTAATATTTGTATTTTTTACATTAAAATTTTCATCTAAATTGTTGCTTTAATTTATAGATGTCACTGGTTGTTGCTTGTTATCGATCCCATAAAAGAAGTGGTCTATTACCTGAATTCGGTTGACGGTGATTGGAAAAATTATCCGGAAATGAAGCTAATGATTGATACGTAAGTGACATTATTCTAAATATTCGTTTGTGTTTATATATTTAACTATTTCTATGTCATTGTTCTAAATAAATATTTTAATTTTGTCAGTTCTATACAAGTATTCCGATGTCAAAGGGAAGCACGGGTACCACGGTCTAAATCAAACAACATTAATTGGATCAAACTACAGGTATATTAATTTCCACAATTTTTCTTATAATATTTATGCTACTTGATAAAACAATACATCTATATATTCTTATTTGTTTCTCTATGTAGTGCCCTCAACAACAAAATGGCATAGATTGCGGATACTTCGTTTTGAAGTTTATCAGAGAAATTATTCAAATGAATAAAATCGAGATTCCAATCACGGTATGGATTTATAACTTATTATGGATTTATACTTTGTTTTATTATTTATCGGATTTTGCATACAATTTATTACTTTTAACTAAATCATGCAAATTTTTTGTTTTGTTATGTAGTATTTTGATGAATACAAGTGTCCATATTACTCGAAACTTCAATTGGAAGAACTCAAAGAGGAGTTGTGTCAATATTTTATAGAGCAAAGAATCTTATAAGGTATGAATACATTGTTGTGTGAAAATGATTATGAATACATTGTTTTGTGTATACAATACTGACCGTGTTATTATGTTCATATCTTGTAGGATCAGGACCTTGGATATATATGTACATTAGGACTGATTTACTTAGTGTTATATAGCTGATTTGTTAGGGTTGATTTTGGTACGTTTAAAAACATGTTAATTGAATTACAATAGTGTATATATATATTGGATATGAATGGTATATAATGGTATTTGTATATAATATTTAAAATTGGTATTTGGATAACACTGATATATAATGGTATTTGTATATAAGATTGTAAATTACCGGTTTATGAATTACAGGTTTGCGGCAAAAAATTCAGGTTTAGAAATTTTTAAAATTTTTGATTTTTCAGTAGAAAACCTATGAAAGCGCTTTTAACAAAAAAGCGCTTTCATAGGCCACCTATGAGAGCGCTTTTTGAGTAAAAGCGCCATAACCACCTATGGCAACTTTTAAAGCGCTTTCAGGTGGCCTAAGCAGCGCTTTCTGAAAAGCGCTTCCGCGTACTTTAGGCGCCATTAATGCATTCAAGGCACCTATGAAGCGTTTTCGGAAAAAGCGTGTTAGGTCTACCTATGAGGCGCTTTTGGTGAAAAGCGCTTTCATAAATAGCCTCTGGCGCTTTTCTAAACAAAAAGCGCTGCTAAAACCTTTAGCAGCGCCACCTACGAAAGCGCTTTTAAAGCCCCAAAAAAGCGCTTTCGTAGATCATTTTTGGCATAGTGTGTGTATTAATCTTACAAGATACGGTTTCTCAGAAACTTTTTTCCCACTGCGCACTTCTCCACTACCAAATCCCAATGATCATATCATCTATGTTGGGTGCGTTTCAAATTTGCGGTATTTTCTTCAAGTGCATTTGAATTTGGGATGCTCTATACCACTTAAATCACCTGGGTGGATGAATCATTATTTAATTCAATCTGATACTTGGCCGGATCAACTTATTGAAAGGATGCAAGAGTAAACAAAATTGAACAACATTGAAAAAAAAAAGAGAGAGAGAGAGAGAAAAGTTAAGGGGTAGGACTTGTAGATTTGTCGGGCGATAACTAATTCATACCATTTAAGTAGTTATTTATCATATTATTGTATATGAAATTATGTTAATATATTATGTTGTTGATTACAAATATTTTGTTATTATGTCTCTCTGCTAGTTTTTCTAGCTTCTATTTTTTGTTTCTTGATACCAAGGAAGTTATCAGAAATGCATCTCCGGTTTAACTAAGGGTAGTGCGGAAAATACATTTCCAGGGAGCACTCTGTAAGAAGGTAGGTTTTATGTGGTCCATAATATCCTCTCACTACTATAAATAACTTTTTTCCTCATATTGTTTCATACCAAAACACAAAACTAGAATGAGCATCATTTGGCATGTTGGAAATGTTCACTTTACCGAGAATTTAAGATCATCGAGTATAGCCCTCTTGAAGATTTGTAATACATATTACAGGAACTTCTACCATATGTCGACAATCATAAAATTGTGAATATCGAGTACTGCTCGCCATCCAATGACAATGAAGGGAAGCTTCAGTTCATCAACCATGAGCTAAAGTCGAGCGCTGATTTATGGGCTATGTGGAAAATCTTTTTCCATTTTGAATCAAAAGTTTTGCTCAAGCTGGATGCGACCGTTTCAAGATTGGTCGATGATATTATCAAGATGTTACAACGTCCACATGAATATTGAAGTGCAATGTATAATCTATGTTTAAAACCCTTATGTATTGTTTATTTTATGATATCAGTGAAATTTTAGTTTTGAGAAGTTGGTGTATCTTTATTTCTGTTTTTTTTTTCATTTTGTAATAACATTTTCCAAAAATACAATATTAGTTTGGTACCGAAAATTTAACTCCGAAAAATATAGTTTTTTTTACTACATCTTGGTGCATCCTGAAAATACATTTTTCGGTTTTCAAAGACATTTATATATTTTTGCGAGGTGCATTAGAAAACTATTGGGTGAGTTAAGAAATTCCCTTGTTTTATTTATAGCAGAAATATAAAAATGAAACATTGGAGGAATTAACATCTCACTATCCTAATTATACATGACACCCCCCAAAATTTTTATTCTGGAATTGTCCCTGTTTAGTTACAAATAATTTTCGAACAAACTTTCCGGTACCAATGAAATTTCTGGTACACTCCTACGAAATTTCCGGTGTGTAGAAATTTCCGCTAGTACATTTCAAATTTATGATATTCTGGAAATTTCAAATTACTAACAGTACCTGAAATTTCAATTACACTGAAATTTCTGGGAGTTCATTTATTCAGTTTTTTTAACCATCGAGATTTTGCCGACATCTTTTGAGGGTTCAGAGTGAAACGACAAATATGTGTGATCTATAATGCATCACAATTTGTATAAAAAAGGGCATATGCTACAAATAAAAATATCTCAAACAATGCCTCTTTCTCAATTTCTGATTAAGGCAGACGTATATTTCAATGGAAACAACCCTATTGTTGAATTCAAGCTTCTAGATGGCAGCACATCCTTCGACAACTTGAAAGACAAGTTAAATGAACTGCTTCCTGATTTTGATAACAGAAGGGTGACAAAGATCGAGTTTCAGGACCATTATATTAATAGAGATGGTTGGGTAAAATACAAGTTGATCGAGTTAAAGACTGGTGAATATATATTGGCCACGTGGAAAACATTCCGCCATAGAATAACAAAAGGTCTGATCGATTTGGATGTAGAGATCTGAAGATCCATCGATGACATAATTAAGATGTTGAAACGTCTAGAAACATCTATTACTACCTAGGTTTTCAGGTTTAGTTATTTTTGGTTTATGTTTGTTGTACTGTTTTATTTTATGTTCATCGTTTATTCGAAACATGTAATCATCCAAATATTATGCAATAAATAAATAGTCAGTATGTCACAAAATATACATATAATACATCAAAAAATATCTACATGGGCCCTCCACGAGCTGCTTCGGATAACCTCGCCAAAACGATATAGATCTCACCATCAAGGTTTACCAGATCTATGAGGTTATTTAAATGAAATACAATGAACTCTAGACAGCTATCCTGATCACCTACAGAAGGTTGAGGTGGTAGTGGAGGCTCAGTAGAAACCCTGGCCCTGAAGGCCCCTGAACATCAGATGTTACAACCGGTGGTGAGACTCGAGGGTGTGACACACTGTGAACCACTCCAAGTATCTATCCTCGCACCGTGATTGATGTTGAGCCACAATTGCTGTATCCATGATCCCTCAGGGAGAGTTGATGATATGACTCTGAAACCATCTATCAATGCCACCAAAAATATAATACATCGACTTTGAAACACTTAAAGAAAATCCTTATTCATGAAATTAAAGAAAACAAAATATATACCTCTCCATGCCATATCATGTAAGGGACATGATCAACAAATCCTATCAGTACGGACCTGTCTAAAGGTCCTCATAGAAACCCTCCATCAGTGTGAACTGATGGCTCCATACACGCCCGAGTCATAGTGTCTGTATTAGCAGGTGACATCTCATCAACTCGCTTAACAATGACCTCCTTAACCTGTTCTACAATCTCCTCAGCTACCGACTCCACAATCTCCTCAATTGTCGGCTCCACAACCTACTCGGTTGTTGGCTTAACTTTCGGCTCAACAAAGTACTCCACATAAGGCACAACCTCCTCAATATGCTGCTCAACCATCAGCTTAATCCCAGGCACAGGAACAGAAGTAGGAATATGTACCTTTTCAATTGTAGAAACTCTAAGTCTTCGACGGTAGGGTGCACGGATCTACGCTTGCTTCTCAGCCATATGTTTCTAGTAAGAACCGATCAGAGGATGTTGTCCATCCCGTAGCTTGGAAACCTATGCCTCATCAACGAGCCTGAGCTTCCACTCTATCTGCCACTCTACCCGCAAAAGAACCATCTTTGCCTCAGGTCCTCACTGAAACATTGAAAAAAAATAGAAAAATGTATTCTACCGAAAATTTTAAATTTTAGGTATTTTTCTAAAAAATATGAACTACCAGAATTTTTCGAAATTTCCGGCTCATGTTGTTAAGCTCTGAAAATTTCGAAATTTCCAATACAAAAGATAAACGTATTAAACGAAATTTTCAAAATTTGTGGTTCAAATATACCAGATATTTTGAAAATTCTGGTATAATGTACCAAAAATTTCACAAATCTACTGTAAATTTCTTACTTGTTCAGCAAATTTTCGGTATCGCCTCGAAATTTCTGGCATCGTCCTGGAAAGTTCAAAATTTCGGTGTGGTACCAAAGATTTGAGAATTTTTTAGGTTTGGGTAGTTTTGCTTTTTTATACCCTTTGAGAGGATGACATGTATAATTTGGGGGTGAGATGTTTTATTTGAAGTAGCAAAAAGAATTCATTAATAACGGCATAAGATATACCTATCATTACAATTACTAGCCAAATAACTAAAAAAAGAGCTACACAGACAAAGCAAAGGTGCAGTGCCTCACTTAGGCAACTAACACCAAAACCAGAGCCAAACACTTATAGCAAAACTATGCAGATTATTAGTTATGCCGACAAGATCCAATTATACCACCACAAGCCTTGCAATACCCCAACTCATAACTCTAATTGAACTTGATCGAACCAAGCAACTGCCCAACATACAAACTGAATCGGCCAAATTTGTTCCGCCAACTCTAGACTAAACAACTAAACTTGCATCTTAAGCCACGATTGGTTCGCCAATACAAGAACTACTTGAAAACTTCCCAGGTTGAGATGGCTTCCGCTAATCAACACTTTGAAAGCTCTTAATATGAGAAAATAATCTAAAACAACAAAATTCCATGGCACTTCATCCACGACGAACAATTTGTCGATCATCACCCCAACACACCAGGCCAGACAAAATCGTTACTATAAATCCAAATTCCAATTGATTGACAATCAAACTAAAATGTATTTCCAAAAAAGGCTACCGCAAGACAACACCTTACGACAATCCACCGTGATTAACAAACGAAATGATGATCATACACTTGACATCTAAATACAAGTTGTACCCAAAATGATCAATAAATAATGGGCAACCAGAATAACAACAACACAAGCTCGACATCAAATATGAAAAGCACCCAGATGCACACAAACAAGACTGCATAGAGGCAAAAACTTCATTAAATTACACTCCAACTACGCCAACTGACCAGGAGCAGTTCAACCATTGCCCTGAACATAAATAAAATAATGATCTAATAGATACTTATAAACTTCTATGTTAAGAGTAAATTAGGATTCAGGAACCATTGGAACACACAAGTAGATATTTGACTCGAAATTATCTTTAGCCAATTCCACGCACACCTTTGAACTGATTCAAAAACTTGATCCATAGAAACCTCTTGTTCTTGAAGATTTTATCATTTCTTGCTTTCCAAATGTTCCAAATACAAGCAATGGCAAATTAATCTCAATTTGCCGACACTCGATCTTCCACTTATAAGTAAAGCTTCAAAATGCTCAAGATGTTGCATGCAGTCTCTATGAAGCACAAATGATACACCTAACCAACTGCAAACTGCATACCACAGACTTGCAAAAATGGAACACTCGAAAAATAGATGAGACATAGATTCTCCTGTGTTATAGCCACCTATGCAGACTTGATCGTTAGAGCTTATGACATTTCTCCTTGCTAAGTTGTCTTTGGTAGGAAACCTATTGTGAAACATTCTCCAAGTCAGACAGACATTTTGGACGGGATTGAACTTTGCCAACCCTTTGCCCAATGATTATTATGATCTGTCCTATTTTCTAGTAACATAATTTTGCATCTTTCCTTGACTGAATATTGGTCAACATTATTGACTGCCCCTGTGCCTATGCTACAGATGTCTTGCCACCAAACATATCTGGGGCTATTGGATAAGTCTAACGATTCATCAATTATACCATATCTATAAGCCAACGCCTTGTACCATAAACTGCTCCTCTCATGCCTAATCCTCCAACCCCATTTTCCCAAAAAAACTTTATTGAAAACTCTCAGGTTTTTTGTTCCCAACCCTCTCTAAATTATTGGCCTACAAATTCTATCCCATCTAATCCAATTTATTTTTCTTGAATCCTCACACCCGCCCCATAATTTATTTTTGAAAATAGATTCAAGTTTAGAAACAAAACCTGGCGGAACCTTGAAAAATGAGAGGAAATAAACCGGAATAGAGGATAAAACTGATTTAACATTATCATCCACCCACCAATGGAAAAGTTCTTATGTTTCCAATTTGAAAGTCTAGATGTCACTGTTTCAATCACCGTTTGCCACATTTTTAGTGATCTTGGATTTGCTCCTATGAGAATTCCTAAACAATTGAAATGATAGACTTTGACTTTACAATTCAAAATATCTACCGCATGTTGGATCCAATTTTGACAAACATTTAAGCCAATGATTCAGCTCTTGTGGAAGTTGACTTTTAGGCCAGACATGAAATAGCATCAAGATTGTCTTTATAGTCCTTATGTTACCCCAACTTTTTTCTCCCATTATTAAAACGTCTGGGTATTGGAGGTGCAAAAAATTTTCTGCCCCTAAATCAAATTTATAATCGGTATATTTATCCAACTCTACTGATTTCTTCATGAGAATGTTGAAATCTTCAACAACCAATAAAAAAAGAAATGGAGATAATTGATCCCCTTGTCTAAGACCTCTTCTCATATTAAATTTTCTTGTAGGGTTGCCATTCACCAACACCAAAATTGTTGCTGACTTCAAACATTCTGAAATCTATTTTCTTCATTTTACATGGAATCTCATTTTAGTCATTACACCATCTAAGAAACACACGGGTTGAAATACATGAAATGTTAATTCCTCGAAAAATTGACGTAAACCTAAAATAATTTATTATGGTCTTTTAACAAGTCTTTGATATTGACACAAAATCAAAAGTCTTTATATTAGACACACAAATGTGTTTGACATTAAATGCAAACATGCCACTTCTTGTACTTTTATTTTAGATCTTGCAAAATTCTTTTATATTAAAATTGATGTTTGTATTTAATTTTTATTTTAAACCTACTAAACTAAATAAACATTCAATTATGAGTTATTCCATCAAAATTACAAACATTGAAAATACATTTTATTATTACTTATAAATATTTTTATCTCGCTTATATCTCTATATAATATTGACTTGTTATTTCATTGGTTACACCAAAGTAAACATTTTAAACTTTTAATTTCATTATTTTCTATGTTAATGACAAAAATTAGAATATTATTCCATCACAAATTTATCTTCAGTCAATCTCTCTCTTTCTCATCTCTTTCATAGAAATTAAACTAAACTCCTTTTCATTCATGCCCCTTAAGTCTCCCTTTCACTATTAATTACTGATATCGACTAAATTGAAGATTTGATTGGTGGAAATTCATGCTGAAGTAGATAAGTTGAGTAAGACAATAACTTCATGTGACTTAGTTTGACAAAGTCTTCTTACGTGTAACCTTGTCCATCTCAATATATACCAACTATAAATTAAATTTAATTAATGGACACCTGCTAATAGTCTATTTTTCATTTGAATTGCATTGCAAATTTGAAATGTTCAAATAACAACAATATTATTTAAATTAAAATATTAATTTGTAGAACAAACAACAATGATAATCAAAATAAATAACATCAAATAAAACAATGAACTGTAAGTAAAAAAACAACAAGAGAAAGATAAAATATGAGTACATAAAGAAATTGTTTAACTAGTTTAATAAAACCAATTTATTTTTGGAGGAGACAGAAACCTGTAATTCATTATTCTCTAAAAATTATTATAAGAGATTGTAAATGAGTTTAAAAATATAGTCTCTTAAGTTTTCAATAACAAATTATTTTCAACTCATGAGTTTCTCAGTCTTTCCAACTTTAAATATATGAATAACACAATGTAAAGTGTTTAGAAATATTTTTAAATCTCCATAACTACTTTTAAATATCTCTAAAACTCCAAGAATATAATTCAAGGAATTCATATAATTGTCTCTCTATTTTTCCCCAATTGAACCATTGACTACTCAACACATTGAATATTGACCATGGTTTAAATTATGGTTGCAGCCACAAATGTGGTTGTAGTTGTGGGTGTTATGATTGCGGGTATTGTGATTGTTGCGATGCGTATGACAGATGCTACATCGTGAATTATTATTGAGAAATATTTGAAAAGTAATGTTAAAAAAAATTTAATATTGAGGTTTTTCATTGTAAATTGAGTCTTTAAGTTCTAAAATTTGGATATTTAATGAAAATACTTGAAAAAACATGGATAAAACCAGTCTTACCTTGAAAAACTCTCTAGTAACCTAACTCCTAACAATATGCCTGAAACATCCAAGGCATCTTCATCCCCTATTTCCTGCAAAAATCATTAAAGTGCTCTAAAATAACCTCTAGACCTTTAGCATGCATTGATCTCAAATCTCATAACTTATTCTTATCACGAAAGTGTTCACCAATAACACTAGAACCATATAAAATATATAACCCACACATTTTAGACCCTTTAGCCACAAACAATCCACCATGCGAAATTTTCAACGTCCTATGTTCAAATCTAGTGAGTAGTGTAACGACCCGAATTTAATTAATTATTTAATTAAATTACTGAAGGATTTAATTATTGGATTTAGACGAAATTTGAGAATTAATCGGAGTAATTGGATTTTTGTCGGTATTATTCAAGAGGCGTATTCGAATTATTAAGTTTAAGCCGAATTATGTAGTCGATTTAATCAGGAGAATAATATTAATTATTTATTGGACTATTTTATTTAAGTAAATTGAATTTAATTGTTGGGTGGTGAATAGTATTGAGGGGGGTGTGAATTGTGACACCCCAATATTTCGATTATTAAATAATTAGAATTTTTAATTATTAATTTAATTAGAAATTTAATTATTGGTATTTTTGAATTATTAGAATTATTTAATTAAAATAAAAGTGGAATTGTTGGTGGTGTCAAGTGTAAAGTGGGGGTGTGAGGAGTAAAAGGCTCTACTTACACTATTTGTTTTATTATTATTATTTTAGATTAATAAGAACCAAAGGAAAGGAGAAGAGAAGCCATTTGGGAATATTCATCCTACGTGAAAGTGAGAGGAGGAAAAGGAAGGAGGAAAAGCCAAAAGTGTCAGAATCCGACGAATCCTTAAGGTAAGGGGTGATTTTGTCTGATTTTTATGTCTTATGAGTTTATAATCAATAGGATTGATTAACATGTTAGAAATTCCAATTTATGATTTTCTAGGTTTGTAGAATTTGTCCCTTATATTGTCGAATTGTGTGGAATTGAACCAATTGCGTGATATAAGATTGTTATGGATGATTGGAATGTGTTATATTGCATGTTACTGCTGTTGTTTGATTGATTCTACTGCTTTGGGATGTATGGGTTCGATTGGGAATGATAAGAATTGAGTTTGGAAACATGTTGCTGTCAAAGATATGCATTTCTGCTACTGTAGGTCGCAGGAACCGGTTCCCATATGGGAGGAACCGGGTTTCTGGTACAAAATTCAGAGAAGGAGGATTCTGAGTCTGCAGGAACTGGTTACTCCTGGGGAGGAACCGGGTTCCCAGTGCAAATTTTACACATGAAAATGATATTTTTTGCAGGAACCAGTTCCCTGTTTGGAGGAACCCGTTCCCACTGTTACTTTTTGAAAAATACTAAACTTTAAGAATTCATAACTTTCAAACCGTAAGTCTGTTTTAGTCGCCGTTTTGGACGTTGTTTCTTAAATTAAATACTCTATTTTATAAAATGAAGAAAATTATAATTAATGGATTTTATTTTGAAAAGATCCGTTTTTCGATTTGGGAACAATGGGAGTTATGGGAATGGTGGATGAATGAGTATAGGATTATTCTGACAGGTTGGACGTGGAATGAAGCTTGTATGCTATTTTTCTGCTGTTTATTAATGATTGTACTGATATCATGTGTTGTTGTCGATATTGTATATTCATGATGGTTATTGATATCTTATGTTGTTGTTGATGTTGTATATACCTGGTAGTTGTTGATCTCAGTTGTTGTTGTTGTATATACTGGTGATAGTCTTACTAATTGAAGGATAAACGTTTGACATATTTATGCTTTGTGATTATTTATTTCATGATAAGTGATGATATCATGTTGTGGTTGATGATGGTTTCTGATGTCTGATGTGGTCATAACCTGTGTTGAATGTTGCATGCTTTATGATGTGCATGCATATGCATTCTGGTGGAGTTAATTCCCATTGTGTGGAATTTGACTCGAATAACCAATATTCGTACCCAGTTGATTAGTGGTGGTGAGGCTGGATTCGTGTCCGAATGATGTATGGGCGAATCGAGGATTAACGCTATGTCCGAGTTGGAATGGAATAATGTGTGAATTTAGTTCACTGTCGTTACCACATGCATAGAGTTTGCATCATCATTTGTTGAACTATAACATGTTAGGATGGATTCCAGTGTTATAGTCTGTTATTTATGTATAACGTATATTTATGACTTGTGTATGAAGCATATCTGATTATGCTGAATAGGGTGGACTGATGTCTTATGATATTTTATTGCTTTTGATGAACTTATAATGCATTTTAATTATGATGAAATCTCACCCTTACTTTGATGATTTCAGATTGAAGTCTTAGCTTCTTAGGATTTGGTGAGGATGGCTCTTGAGCTATGCATCTAGTTTATCTGCGTGTCAGTGTCAAACTCTGGTAGTTGTAACACTGGGGAACGTTTGGTTGCGAGTTATATATTTTAAAACTCTGTTGTTCTTTTGGTTGATTTTGGGAATAATTATTGATTTAATTTATTCCTCTTTGATGATAAATTCTACTGTGTAGAACATGTCTTTTGGTTTAATTATTTTAATGAAGTTCTTCAGTGAAGCATGACAATTGTATGAGATTTTCTTTTAAATGAATTGTAATGCCCTTGTTTTTACATGTTAGCTCTGATTTAATTATTAATATTCACGGGGTATTTTAGAAGGGTGTTACATAAATATTTGGCCCAATAAGACAATATGAGGAGAATTATATTATTTGGATTAATTGGTTATTAGGAATATATGCAAAAGATCAGAAACAAAATCCTAAGCACTGATACGTATCAATTGGAACAAGGAAACAAGGGTTTTGAAGAAAGAGGCAGGAATAAAGGTTTTTGGCGAAAAAGGAATCGATCGATGAATTGTTGGAAAGAAGTACAGGCTTGCACTCGACCGAAAATTAGGAGGCGAACGGTTGAGCTGATATTGAATCCAGGTAAGGGTGAGATTCTTGTTATATAAATGGGAGTATGATGAATTTTATGTGGGGTTTAGGGTGTCAATTTTCACTGTTGTGTTATTGCTGAAATTTAAATAATGGATGAATCTTGTTTATGTTGTTGTTATTAATCGAATCTGGAAAATTGATCTTGTGTATAATTTCCTTGGATTTATGTTAGTTTGTGTTGATTTGGAGTAATTGAAATAAGAAATAGAAGGAGAACAATCGCATAGTGCGTGAGGGAAAATAAGAAACAGACGAAACGCAGGGAAGAAGAATGCAGAAAATTTTGGGTGAAAGAATTAAGGGGCGGGGCCACCAAATGAAGGGGCAAGCGCCCCAGGACAAGGGTGGGCGTCCCTAATACTAGGGCGGGCGTCCCATGTGGTATTAATTGGGGGTGGGCGCCCTTAGTTGTTAGGTGGGGACCACTTTGTTTTTCTTTGTATTTTTGGCACGTGGTGGTATGGCTAATTATATATAATTTTTTTAAGAGATTATTAATATTTAAATGAAGTAGTATATATAATCTATTTGTATTAATATGGTGTCATCTAATTATATTTATCAGATAGAAAATCAATATTTAGCAGAACAAGTAAAAATACCAGTAATTAGCTGTTTTGCCAATTTAGTAGAAACTAGTATTATATATTGAT
This sequence comes from Vicia sativa, assembly GCA_021764765.1. NCBI lineage: Eukaryota > Viridiplantae > Streptophyta > Magnoliopsida > Fabales > Fabaceae > Vicia > Vicia sativa. Next base: position 225,076,072 of record CM038795.1, on the reverse strand, counting down.
GACATAATAGTTTGGTTAGCAGGTATTAGTGGTAGCAGTATAATAAATTAACCGAAGTTGTATAATGGATTGGTAGTAATAGTAGTTAATGAAAAAGTACAGAATTGGTCGACTTAGCAAATTAGGCGTAGAAATTAGTTGTCCGAAATTTAATGAAATTTGACAGGGTAACTAAGATAAATTTGTAGGTGAATTTGGTTGAATTATTTTGGTGGAATTGTGTTGAATAAGCTGACTTGCAGGTACAGCTGAGTAAGTGATTTGTCTCGGTTTATGGACACCGTTAATTACGTCTTATGACCGATGTTTTATGTGATATTGATTTTGTTGTGATGTTGCGATGTTAATGATGTGAAGATGAATATGTTGTTGTGAATTGTTGTTGAGTACGTTGATAACGTGGTAGGCCTATGGCCAGCGAAGTAGTGATATAGACACACGCCTCGTGAAGTAATCTTGATGTTGTTGTATGTTATTTGAGTCGCATACATTTGCATTTGTGAAGGCCTGTATTGGCGAATTGATTACGTTGGCTGTTGGGGGCAAGATGATTACGTTGAAGGCTTATGCCTTGTGCCTCGATAACCTGACAATTATTTACGTTAGGAGTTTACTCCACTGGTACCACATGCATGTGCGTTGTTAAGAGTCGCATTATAAATGGCTTCGTTGTTGATAATTTTGTTGTGATAAGTGTTGATGATTTTGTTGTGATGATGGTTTTGCTGTAATATCTTGTTGGTGACTTGGTGTGAAATTATGCTGTCGGATTGTTGTGACAGGTACTTTCGGTAAGCTGAGTAATAGTTGTTATAACTATCGTTATAATTGTCGTTGTGCTAATTGTCAGTATAATTGTTTTTATAATCGTTGTTGGTTTTGTCGTTATAACTGTTATTACTAAATTATTATTATAATTTATGGGTTGAGTTGGTTGTTATATCCGTCGTAGATCTTGCCATTAAAATTATTGTTTGGAAGTTGTGAAGTGGTGACTCGTATATTCTTTACCTAATATATTGTTTATCATCAACTTATTTATACAGTTTGATATCTCACCCTTTGTGCTGATATTTCCCCTACCATGGGAAATAGGCAGGTTTTCAAGCATAGCTGTGGATGTCGAAGTTAATTCTTGAAGTCTGTATTATCACTTTATGATAAGTCAAAGGGTCTTGCTCTGATACGTAGCACTCGGGGGATGAACGTTGTTATTTAATTGTCGTTGTTACTTAAGTTGTTGAAGTTTATGGATAATGTGAATACGTGATTAAGTTTGAAATATGAAGTTGTTTAGTTGGATAATTATGTTAAGTGAAGTTGAATAATATCAATAATATTATGAAGTGTTTTGAGGTCGAATAAAATATGTGTCGTTGATACCATTGAAGAATTATGATCCCGTTGTTGTAGTTGGTTAAGTGATTTAATTGAACATACATTGTTATGAGTTCATCCATGACCTAAGTGTTATGTATCTATATACTTGTTACCAAATGTATGTTGTATTAGTGAAGTAAATGTGACATCCCTTGCATGATTATCTTTTCTGCACTCTGATTTGTATAATATTCGATGAGTAGATTTGGGGTGTTACAAGTAGCATATATCATTAAACATGCTTATAAACAACACTTGAGCTTGAGAATATACCTTACATTGCATAGAAGAATCTAACAATCATTGAACATATTAATTTTAATTGTATCAATACCACGAACCTTGCAAGCCTTATTGTCACTAAGTCAAACAACTTCACCTTCTAGCTTAAAAGTCTCAAAGTATTATTTCCTTAGGCACACATGATAAGAGCATCATGAGTACATGACCCAACTCTTATTCAGTATCCAAACTTGATACCACTAGTAAAACAATACTCTCATGATCATCCTTATCTAAGGAAACTACAACTCTAGCAGAATCTCCCTTGCCCCCCTCTTAGGGAAGTCCTTCTTGAAGTATTTAGTTTTAAACTAATAAAGCATTTTAACATTGACTTATCACAACCGCTATATTTTCCTTTCTCTATACTCATAGTTCATCCTCTTGAGACAATATCACTACTACAAAACACGTAAACAACAACGCCATGGTCACCACAGTTCTTCTCTACACCATAGTGGCATCTCTAAACTAAGGCGCTACCATATTATTTTTATTTTTGATTAAAAATTATTTGTATATAACAATAGATGAGGAGCCAATCGTGGTGATACTATTAAGCTTTCATAAGTTCGAACCTCAATGACCTCGTATATATTATTCCTTTAACGTTAAGGCGCGCCTTTTTTTTTTTAAATTTATTTTTAAATAAAAAAAATAAAGGGATATGACTACGGTTGGTATGTTTCACAGTTGTGGTACACTTAAATATATCACCATATTTGGTAATGAATGTCGTCGTGATACATTTATATATAAGTGAATTAACTCTCACTCTTTTGACAGTAGCGACGTATCCTTCACAACAAAACCCTAGAACCCATTTTTTCTCTCCGTCTTCGTCCTTAAAATTCATATTCTACAGTATAGCCGTCATTATTGTTCTTCTTACATAAAGATATTCTTCTTTTTCTTTATTCTCTTCGTTTTTGTGTATATAGTTGTTATGTTTCACATGATTTTCCTATTATTTTCTTCTTGTTAGATAGTTTATGGTTCTTTTATTGTTGTATGTTCTTCTATGTTGTTGACAAATAATTTTGCAGTTTTACATGTTAATAATTTTCATGGTGTTTGTAGGACTAAAGAAAAGTGAATGAAGAAACAACAACAGCAGCAAACTTCATCTAGTTTGAGATGCAATTCGAAGGAATATAAGAAGTATGAAACTATTGAGTAGACTTCATCCATCTTATATTTCTTTCTCATTGGGTCAAAACTAGATGAACCTCATATGGTGGTGATGATGGTGGTAGCAAGCGTATAGTATGAGTTGATAAGGTACATATGAGTTATGTAGCAATGGGAAAATACAAGAAGTATGAATTCATTGTGGAAACTTCATCCACCTTGTACTTCTTTTTCATTTCTTCACAAACTAGATGAACTTCATAGTTCCATAATTATTTTCGATAAAAGGTGCATTCCGTAAACAATTTAATATATATTGTGTTATTGTATGTTGTTAGTGTTTTGTTGATAAAATGTATGTTTTTAACTATATTGCATGTATTAGTTGTATTGTTGTATGATGATTTTGTTGAAAAATGTTCTCAAACAAGAACAAAACATTGATAAGTCATAAGATTAAGGCTTCTTATGACTTAATGATAAGTGCCAAAATGTAGTTATTTTGTATATACTTTTTGTGGCACTTATCCGTTCTTTTGTTGATATTTAGTTGAATAATCTCGACTTTTTGTTGTAAATACGTTTTATTGCGTTTTGTGTACATATTGTACCGTTTGATTAGTTTTGTATATATTTTGTAGGTATTTGTTGCATTATTGGAGCGTTGAGAATAAAGTCCAAACGGAGCTCCAAGATGCATTTTTGATCGAATAAAGGAATAAGGCTTGAAGGTTGAAGCCATTAGAAGCTGCAAGAAAAGCAACAAAAGTTGCTGCCGGGCCAATTTCTCCAGGCGAGAGCCTTGCGTCGTCGGACGACGCACCTGTTAGAGGAAGATGAGCTCTCTTCTGATTTGTTTCGCTGCCTTGGTGCTGGGCGCGGAAAAGATAATTTCGCCAGTCGAGGCTGACATTCGTCGGGCGAGGCTGACCTTCACCGGGGGAAGGTAGATATTTTTAGTCAACTGAGAACGTGACTTAATTTGGGCCAAGTTAATAGAAGATTCGTCGAGCGATGCTTTTAGTTCGTCGGGCGAAGCTGCGTAACCAGATTTTCTTTATACTTTCATTTTCATTTCATTTTTTGTGTATGGTTTTGGTGGGTGAGATTATTTCTCCCAATTCCATCACCCATATATTTTTTGATAGTTTAGCTTAGAAAACAACACTAGAGTCTTGCTCACGGATGATTGGAGGTGGATTGCTCTTCGATAGGTGTTGACAAACCGGTGTAAATGGATAGTTTATCTCTTCTCTTCTCTTTGTATTTCTCTATTGTGTTAGTTATGTATGTATATTTACTCTGAACACATGTATATTTATCGCCCTTGGCGTTGTATAAAGTCTGCTTTATGAATCTGTGTTGGTAATTGTCTTAGGTTTTTACTCTATGTTAGGGATTTGAGCTTTGCTAGAGATAGATTGCTTAGATTCTTCCCTAGGATGATTATTTGTTAGTTTCTGAATGCTAGAAATAGGTTTAGAGCTGACATTCACCATAGAGAATCTGATCTTAATGCCTCTACGTTGGTGAAGTATGCCAGAGATGGGTATAAAGGTGACGCAGCTGACTTCTGATTGTCGAGGTATGCCAGAAATGGATATTGAGGTGATTCGGGAGGATTCTCAATTTGGGATAGAAATAGCTTAGATTGTGAGAGATATGTGATGACACAGACGAGTATCGTAGGCTGAGTATAACTGGACGGTAGATTTAAGTCTGTGACGGGTAGTGTGCATTCGTTTCGGATAAGCTGACTATCCTTTATACTTTTTGTTTATTTTCTTTTTGTCTTTTATTTTCAACTCATTTAATCTTAAACTCATTAACGGTAGAATTGTCGAACGACGAGTCAATAACCAATCTCTATGGACACGATACGATATAACCTAACCGGTATATATCACCCGGTAAAAATAATACCAACTCTTTGATTGTCGCTTTACCGTCGTAACAAAATGACGTCGTTGCTGGGGATTGGTTTATTGTTTCTGTATTGCGATAATTCCATTTTTTTAGTTTTGTAATTATTGTATATGTTGTATAGTTCTTATATATGAATTTGTATATTGTTACTTGTACATGTTGTGGTTACTTTCCATACTTGTCCATGTTTGTGATTTTCTTAGTTTTCATGTGATGTTATGAATTGTCTCGTACTCGTAACGTTTGTTGTGTGGTTGTTAGGAAACTTTATTTAGGTTTGCGCGGTGTGGAAATACCATGGCATGACGAGAGGAGGTTACTAGTGGTCGCACAAGAAAGGAGTCGAGCTTACGACGTAAAACAAGCATGTTTTTGTTTGTTTTTGTTTATGTTTGTTTATGTTGTTTGGTGGCTTGTGTTTTAACAAGTTGAAATATGACTTGTTCTTAATTTTAAATCTTCACTTTTCAACTTGTTAATTCATTTTCACCACGTTTTCGTATTGTAATTTGCTTTTGTTTTGTTACGTAAATGTTGTATTTTCGCAAGCTTGTCGTGTTTAGCTTGAGGAGTTTTGTTGGTTGTAAATATTGTAAATATTGTACATTTTATTTTTCTAATTCTTTTGTTGTTGTTTGGACTGAAATTTTGGTCCGGTAACTTGAAGACTTTTGAGGCAATTTTCCGAGTTTGATCATTTCAACTAGCGGATGTATGATAATGATAGTTTCAAAGTTAGTCCAAGTCAGGTACTCGTTTATCGCTTTCTATAGCATAACATGTTTAGGAAATTTATCATTTGTATAATTACCATGCTATTCATTCTTTTTGCATCACTTGCTCATGAATTGAATCACTTTAGTCCCCTTTTTAACCATAAATGTGAGGAAGCTTTCTATTGTTTACATATGAGAGGCCATAATTCTTGTTTTAACTGGATTTTATTATGTTTAATTTTTTGTTTGTGTTGATTGTATGATTGCATGAAAATGATCAAGGCATTTTGTTGATTTTGAGCCTACCTACCTTGGCCAAATATTCAATTTACCTTGTGAGTGTGTGAACTTTTGTTTTCCCCTTTGAGCTTTTATCAATATTCATGTTTATTTGAATTTGATACTTGTCTATGAGTGTCAACTCACATTTTTTTATGGATGTTGATTTCTTTGTTTCTTGAACCCTCAACTATATGTTGTTGTATGGATTTTTACCTTGCCTTAGAAAGTAGGGAGTATGCACACATTAATGTTGGTTGAATTCAAGTTGGGGAGAGAAATGTTTATATACTTATATTGTGGTTGGTATGAGGTTAAGAGAAAAGAAAAATAAAAAAAAAGTGAAAAAGAAAGATTAGAAAAAGAAAGAAAAAAGAGAAAAGTTTTTGAAAAAGAAAAAGAAAAAAAAAGTGAAAAAGAAAGATTAGAAAAAGAAAGAAAAAAGAGAAAAGTTTTTGAAAAAGAAAAACAAAAAGATTAGGAATAATGTTATGTTAATAAGTGAGGTGTGTTAGGTGTGAAATTTGTGATGAAGAATAAGTTTGTTTGAAATTATATTGTTTGGAACTTTGTGAGTTGATCACTCCCTTAGGTTTAGGCAAGTTTTTGTTTCGATTAGCTTTACGACTTATCACTTGTTTGTTAACTAAGCCACATTACAACCTTGAAAAGCCCTTGTGATTCTTGCATTTTTTATTTTCAATACGTTTTTGGATGAATGCATAATTTAGTCTATTGTTTGCAAGATTGTGGAGGAGTGTTTTTTATCCCTCACCTTTGTGTGTTCTTCATCTATCGATGAATTTTTGCTAGGTGTGATTCATGATTAAGCTTGTTTCGTTTTAGAATATTTTGCATGATTTTTGTACTTAGGATTTGTTTTGTTTATATGTTGTCGTTGTAGGATAGTGGTAAGTTTGTATTTTGTCGTGTGCGTTTTCGTTTGAACCATACATGTGTTTTTCGTTTTTAAAAAAACGTGTTGATTCATGATTCTTTGATTATCATCTTTTATTTCTTTAAGTTTATTTGACTTTTTTTGAGGACAAACAATGTGTCAAGTTGGGGAGAGTTGATAAGTGCCAAAATATGGTTATTTTGTATATACTTTTTGTGGCACTTATCCGTTCTTTTGTTGATATTTAGTTGAATAATCTCGACTTTTTATTGTAAATACGTTTTATTGCGTTTTGTGTACATATTGTACCGTTTGATTAGTTTTGTATATATTTTGTAGGTATCTGTTGCATTATTTGAGCATTGAGAATAAAGTCCAAACGGAGCTCCAAGATGCATTTTTGATCGAATAAAGGAATAAGGATTGAAGGTGGAAGCCATTGGAAGCTGCAAGAAAAGCAACAAAAGTTGCTGCCTGGCCAATTTCGCCAGGCGAGAGCCTTGCGTCGCCGGGCGACGCACCTGTTAGAGGAAGATGAGCTTCCTTATGACTTGTTTTGCTTTCTGGGCATTGGGCGCAGAAAAGAGAATTTCGCCGGGCAAGGCTGACCTTCGCCGAACGAAGGTAGATATTTTTGGTCAGTTGAGAACGTGGCTTAATTTGGGTCAAGTTAATAAAAGATTCGTCGGGCGATGCTTTTAATTCGCCGGGCGAAGCTGCGTAACCATATTTTCTTTATACTTTCATTTTCATTGCATTTTTTGTGTATGGTTTTGGTGGGTGAGATTCTTTCTCCCAATTCCATCACCCATATAGTTTTTGATAGTTTATCTTAGAAAACAACACTAGGGTCTTGCTCACGGATGATTGGAGGTGGATTGCTCTTCGATAGGTGTTGACAAACTGATGTAAATGGGTAGTTTATCTCCACTCTTCTCTTTGTATTTCTATATTGTGTTGGTTATGTATGTATATTTACTCTGAACACATGTATATTTATCACCCTTGACGTTGTATAAAGTGTGCTTTATGAATCTGTGTTGGTAATTGTCTTAGGTTTTTACTCTATGTTAGGGATTTGAGCTTTTCTAGAGATAGATTGCTTAGATTCTTTCCTAGGATGATTATCTGTTAGTTTCTGAATGCTAGAAATAGGTTTAGAGCTGACATTCACCAAAGGGTATCTGATCTTAATGCCTCTGCGTTGGTGAAGTATGCCAGAGATGGGTATGGAGGTGACACAGTTGACTTTTGGTTGTAGAGGTATGCCAGAAATGGATATTAAGGTGATTCGAGAGGATTCTCAATTTGGGTTAGAAATAGCTTAGATTGTGAGAGATATGTGATGGCACAGACAAGTATCATAGGCTGAGTATAACTGGGCGTTAGATTTAAGTCTGTGACGGGTAGTGTGCATTCGTTTTGGACAAGCTGACTATCCTTTATACTTTTTGTTCATTTAATTTTTGTCTTTTATTTTCAACTTAATCCTAAACTCATTAAAGGTAGAATTGTCGAACGACGAATCAATAACCAATCTCTGTGGACACGATACAATATAACCTAACCGATATATATCACCCGGTAAAAATAATACCAACTCTTTGCTTGTCGCTTTACCGCCGCAACACTTTACAATATTTTGTGACTCAATCAATGTTTTCCAAATCGCATCGTCTCATTTTGCACATTTCATATTCCTTAACACAATATATGGTTCAATGGTCAAATTCCTTCGATACATCGAACATAATGTTTAAGTAGCAGTGTCATTAGGAACGGGAAAAAAGGGGTTAAGGTCAATATAAGAAGGACCAATATAAAACATAATGTTAGTTGTACCTAGGTGGTCAACAATGGATCTCACATACTCCACTTGAGCAATCACTGAAGCTTCAGATGCTTAAATCTCTGCCTGCAACTCAACCCTCAAATCAGTCTTCAATTGTACCCGACTTCCTTTACTTTCCCAAGACACAAAATTAATGTGTTCCATAATCCTCTCTTCTCTAATATGGTTTTCAGCCAAGAAATTTCTAACCAACTCATCAAGGTAAGCCTTCAAATCAATAGAAAGTGAGCAAGGTATAGAAGAACCAATAGCCTCAACAGATGGATCCTTAGAAGGATCCACAACCTTGTCATCATAAACATTTCGAACTGATTCCTCAAGGTAGTAATAGTCACCATCTTAGTCCCTATAATATCTCATTTTAGACACAATACCATAATCCAAGATCTTTGGTGCCACAGTCAGATATTTGTTTTCCCGTCTTCATATTCGTCTTCTAAATAAGCAGCGTCATACCATGTTGCGTTAAACATTTCTTTTATCTTTAAAGAAATTCTTCTTTGGTATTTCTTTGTTGAGTCAGGGACATTCGTTTATAAAGTGGACATGTTCTTTGCATTTAAAGTAGGTAACCTCTCTCTATATTCCATACTTCTTATGCCCAGATGTTGTTTCTTGACGACCAACAGATCTTATGTAGCCTTTGAATATTCGTTGTCTTTTCTTACAAAGTTGATTAATTCTTTTGGAAAACAGAGACACTTTTTCTTCATCATCAAAATCTTCTTTCGATTCTTATTCTTCGGCATGACTTTTCAGACTTGCTTTTAGATTTTAGAGAATAAATTTTACTTTACTCAGAGGTTCATCTTCTTTAAGCTCTATTTCATGACTCCTTAAAGAAATTATAAGTTCTTCAAGAGTTGTACTGTTGAGGCTCTATGACACCTTTAGAGAAGTCACCATAGGTCACCATTTCTTTGGAAGACTTTTAATGATTTTCATTACATGATCTATAGTGGTGTAGTATTTGCCAAGAACTTTCAATCCCGCTACCAGGTTTTGAAACCTTGAGAAATTGTTCTCCATAGTTTCATCATCTTCCATCTTGAAGGATTCATATTTATGAATCAAGGACAAATCTTTGGTTTCTTTGCATTGTTTATTTCCTTCATCAGTCATCCCGAGAGAGAGTTAAATATGGACTTCTTAGAGTCTCTATTTGTTATATTTTCATACTCATTGTATGAGATGATGTTCAATATAATGGTTCTTAACATGTGATGATTTATGTTATCCTTTTTCTGTTGATCATTCCTAGCACTTCTATTAAGTTTAATGTCATTTGTATTTATAGGATGTATGTAACTATCTGTTACAAAATCCCATATATTAACATCAAAGCCACGGAAGAAACTTTTGATTATACCCTTCCAATAATCAAATATTTCACCATTATATATTGGTGGTAGCAGTGAGATGATTCTTTTTAATGTTGGTATTTGCTGGAGGAACTTTTGCTATTGTGTTTCAAGTATTGGATCTTTATCTGACATGTTTCAGTGTTTTGATTGATATCAATACTAGAACTGAAGCTCTGATTCCAATTGAAGGTTCAATGAAACACAAGAAAATGAAGTTTTAATTGGGTTTCAAGATTTAATACCTTTTAGAACTCCCAAACAAAAAATTAAAGGATAGTAGGAAGGATAAAGAACACACAATTTTTATCCTAGTTCACCGCTAACTAGGCTACCTTTGATTCAGCTAACCCAGGTGATTTGCCTTATCAAAAAGGACTTAATCCACTAATTAAAAACCTTTGATTAAACCATAAAGAAAACATGTCTAAGTCTTCTCGAGGCTTCTGACTAAACCTTTAATCCCTCAAGGAAACTTAACCAACCTGGTCAGACATTACAGAGAGTTTGTGTTTACAAAGTGCTTCTTAATAAATAGATACACACAGTTACAATACAATGAGATCTACAAAGAATGAAAGTTATGAAGCGTTCATAGAATAAAAAAACTTTCTTCTTTGTGTTGATGCTCTACTTTTTGTGTTTATCTCTTTTGAATATATTTGACTTGTTGTAATAGATTTCTTCGTTATTCTTCTTATTTTCCATAGCTTCACACACTCCTTTAAATAGATGAAAAATATATTCGTTGGTGGCTGAAGTTGGAATTTATTAAACCATAACTTGTATGGAGACGTTAAGTAGAACAATAGTAGAGTGACGGTAGCAACATCATAAACGACGATGATGTGGTGTTTTGAAAAAGTTGGTACTAACACAATCCTTTTTTCCACTTTTACAAGGAAGTAAAAATGATGATGATTTGAACTTATTTTATTATTTCTAGAAAAACTTCTTTTGTAATAATTTCTTTCAAATAGAGGCTTCTTATAGATTTGAGATTAACCTCGATCATAGTACTCTTATGTGCTTTAAGAACTGTTCAGTCTCTAGATTCTTGAGTTATCAGAGTCAATTTAGTTAAACTTCGTTCAGTAGATGACTTGATAATTTGTAGAAGTAGATTTGTCATTGTAAACACTTCTTTCATCAATGGTTCAGAGTGCATTGGGATACCCTAGAGTTCAGAGTTGTTTTAGTTCAGAATCCAGAACTACACTGTCCAAAGTCTACAACTTGCATACTCAGAATCCAGAATCTATGAAAAACATTTACACACATAAACAAACCGTTAGAGTCCAAAATTATTCTTCATAAAAAAGTACTTGTTATCATCAAATTTCCAAGGATTAGTTGACGAAACAAACTTGTTATAACATTTATCTATGTGTATCATATTGTCCTTCATAACCCAAAGGTTGAGGTATTTGTAGAGGTTTATGGGTCAAGATTTAGGGGATACTTAGAAATAGTAACGTTCCACCTTGACCATGAAGCTCATGAACAACTTAATTCTCAAGAATCATTGCTATGACTGCTTTCACATGTGGCTATGGACATCATACACGCCAATATTCATGTTTTCCCCTTGAGGAGAGCCATTGGTGGAAGGAAGTTATGTCTAGGCGACATACCTTTAGGTGGAAGAAAGTCATGTCTATGCATATCTTATGCGCGCGCACACACACACACACACACACATATATAAATATTCAACAGTTAGATTGGTAAAATTTATTATCTATAAAGAGTTATTAGCGGATGTAACTTGAGTAAGAATTATTTATTGACTAAGTTGATCTCCACTTATATTATCCTTTATTAAATTGACTAATATAAAACTCTGATAAAAAGTAGAATGTTATTGTTATTCACAATGAACATTTATTTAATAAATATATCTATAAGTAACATATATCTAATCTAATTCTTGAATCACATCTAGCTCTAAATTCATACGTTCTACAACAATATTAGCAATTGTATTAGTTGAAGTTGTAGGCCCGAAAGGATTGTTTGGTACTTTTAATTTGTCCCCTTCTCCTTGAAGCATTTGCACTATAGTTTTCATTGTTGGACGATGTAAAGGGTGCCACTGGATACACCAAAGTCCTACAATTGCTATTTTTCTTGAAATTCTAAAATCACCCTCATCATCGACAGAGATTTGTATATCACCTCCTTCAAGCAAATCGTGGATCCATTCTGGATACATAATCTGAATATTTTCTTCATCATCCATTATTTTTGTATTCTTTCTTCCCCCAACCATCTCCAACAATAACATACCATAACTATATATATCAGACTTATAAGAGACATTTCCAAAGTTTCTAGAAAAAACTTCAGGTGCCATGTAGCCTAATGTTCCTTTAGCTGTAGTCATAGATACAACACTTTGATTTTTCGAACACATCTTAGCCAAACCAAAATCTGTAATCTTTGGAGTGAAATTGTCATCTAACATGACATTATGAGGATTGATGTCAAAGTGTAGAATTGTTTGATCACAACCTTGATGAAGATACTCAATGCCATTTGCTATGCCTAGAGCAATTTGTTGCAACTTATCCCATCCAAGAAAACTATTTTTGTTGTTAGGTGGAGAAATGAATTTATCCAACGAACCATTTGAAAAAAAGTCATAAACTAAAGCACGATGAAATCCATCCGCGCAAAAGCCAAGCAAACGAACTACATTGATGTGGTGGATTTTTCCCATGGTTCCCACTTCATTTATGAAGTCCTTTCCATCTACTTCTACATTATTAAGTATCTTCACTGCAACCTGAATCTGGTTCGACAACTTACCTTTATAAACAGTTCCATGAGCCCCTTCACCTAACTTATCTTTAAATTTATGTGTGATTCTCCTTATATCAGCATAAGAGAATCTAGTTGGCTTTAAAGCTCTGTAGTCTTTCAAAAAGTTTTCAATTCTTACATGATCTTCATCTTTCATTTTAAAATAACAGTATGTTTGAAAAACTCCACCAAATAAAAGAACAAGTACAGTTGAGCCAATGATTACACCTGTAAATTGAACATTTAATATTCTTAAGTAATCATCACCAACATATTAAAATAAACTTCTCTTGGTTTTAATTGACAAGACCAATTTTCAAATATATAATAGGTAACTTATATAAGACTTTTTTAGATGTTATTTGAAGTAGTATTTGTGCAATATAATGTTTATTTTTCTTTCATTTTAACCTTTGCTATTTTAATTGAATATTTTAAAAGATTAATTATATTATATTTTTTTACATCATTTTATATTTTGTATAGCTAGTTTAATACTAATTAGTTTTACAAAATACTTTAAATTAACTCAACTAGCTTATTTGCTATATAAGACTGTATGTTTCTTTTAATCATTATATAGGTAGTGTATGTTATCAACAAGCTTACGTGTTAATGTTTTAGAGATGTTAGTTCAGTGGTAAGAATTGGATTTTACAATCTCAAGATTAGTTTTGGATTCGCATTCTCTTCAAATTATTTTCAATAATCTTCTCAACAATTTTCTCTATCTCTAATTTTTTTTTTCTCTTTTCTACTAATATTTTGAAGTTTTCTCTCTTGTATTGCACACGTTTTAGTGGAAGGAGATGAAATGATGAAAATAAAAGATCTGTTGTAATTAGTTTTATTGTCATCAATAATAATTCTCACTTTCTAATTTAAAAGAAAAAAAACTTATATAATATTCCCTCCATTCTTGTTTATAAATAAAATTTAACTTTTTAGATTTATTAGTACAAACATATATAAAATCTAAATACATTTATAATTTAATAAATTAAAAAAAAAGTCAAAATTTTCTTATAAGAAAAAAGACAAAATATTCTTTTTGATATGTATGTTTACGTCAAGGTTTATTTTGGTCCCTTAATTTAAAAAAATCATATTAATTTTTTAACTCTTTAAAATGTTTTATCTTAGTCATTTTATCGAATTAAAGACGGAAAAACTTAAAAATTAGTCACTACATTCATGGCTAATTAGATAAAAAAGATAAAAATGTAACGAAGAGTTGAGAGAAGAATATGATTTTTTTTAAGTTAAGTGATCAAAATAAACGGATTGAAAAAAATATTTTGTCTAAAAAAATAGAGGGTTTAGTCACTATAAACCCAACCTAAAAAAAAGGTGTGAATCTGAAGCAACCTTAAAATCAAAGTAAATTAAGTATAGAAGTGAAGGTATCTCACATGCAGAGGGTAAAATAATCTTCTTCTTTGATTTGTGCTTACATTTTAAGCATCCTTTGTCAAAACTTGCTTCCGACCATGACAGTGAGATTGAGTTTTGTGGTATATCATAATTTAAAGAGTCTTTTGGAAGAATAAGGGGTGAACCTGGTTGAGACAGTTTGTTGCAGGAAACAAGGTTTGAAAAAACCATATTCTCGTGAAATCCTGCCATATAAATTGGGCAAGAAACCATGTCCTGCTCGTAACCTTCTTCATCCGGCGGCTGGTCTACCTTCCTCAGATGATGTCGTCCCAATGAAGAACAATCAAAGAAACTAGTACTGGTAAGTTCTAGGGGTTCGTTTTGCCAACTCCAACGCGAAGTAATCCGAAAAGGAAAAATTGATGAAGAGAAATTGTGGTGAAGAAAGAGCCGTGGAAGACAATTATCAGGATCGCTTGCTTCTAATATTCTCGATTTGTAGTTAATCTTATTAACGAGGAGATTCATAGGTACTGGTAAAGCAGGTAGTTGAAGAATCATTTTGTTATCGTGTGTACAAGATATATTGAAAGGACATCCCATGGATGGGAATGGGATTACAAGCAATAGAAAAAGCAATGCTATCGGTAATATTGTCATCATGAAGGAAGAAATGTTATTGGTAATATTGAGAGTGAGGTATAGGAGTTGTGTTTGATTCTTATATACTAGTATTACACTTTTTATGAGACAAAGGAGTATGAGTTTACATTCTCCTTCAAAGGCCATTGCCAAGTGCCAAGTCAATGTTATATTGCTATATTTTGAATGATATACACAAATACAAATAGTAATACAATCTCATTTTTTAGTTATTGTTTCAGTTCTTTATTTTTTATTCATGTTTGTAGGGAAATTTTAATTATAAATTGATTTAAAATATTCATATTTATTTAATGATTAAATATATTTTTAGTCTCTTGAATATGCAACCATTCAATTTTGATTTCTTTAAATAAAGAAATACTGAGAATTTTGTTATCTTAATTTTGACTTTATGTGAGCCAACAATATTTATATGTCATTTACAAGTTAACCTTAAGCATCAGCCATGAGCATATGGAAATCCTTCCCCTATTATGCAGAGACCATATCACTGGTGGTTGTGCTGCTACTGCATCATAATCCTCCAACATGTGATGCAATTACTAATAACCAAACATCTTGTAAACCTTCTTCATGCGGCATAATCAGTAACATAACACATCCATTTCGACTTATGGATGACCCAACAACATGTGGTGACCCGAAATATGAGTTGTTCTGCGAAAACAACAAGACAGTGTTAACTCTGTTTTCCGGGAAATACCATGTCCAGGAAATCAACTACAATAACTACACAATTCGGCTAGTTGATCCTGGGATTAAAGAGAGTGATTGCTCCTCAATTCCTCAATATTTCTTAACCAACACCAATTTCACAGTTGGTTCCTATTTTTATAGCGCCCCTGAAAGGGATCCATATGAACTCGATTATCCCGAGGGGAACATAAACATAATATACTTGAACTGTAGTAAAGCAGTGAAGGATGATCCTGGGTATGTGGATACAGCTCCCTGCATCAACAGGGACTCCGAAAGCTATCTTTATGCTTTTGCTGGGACGGGCTACAGTTTGGAAGATGATCTTCCTAACTCCTTTTATGTTGGGAAATTAAAAGATTATTGCCGAGTGAAGCGTGTTGCCATGTCGTCATCAAGTTTTCTTAACATGCTCAAACAAGAAAGAAATCGACACCTTTCATACCAGCAAATTCATGAAATGCTACTGTATGGATTCCAGCTATCGTGGATAAGTAGTCCTTGTCTAGAAACTTGCGGCAATAACTCATGGTGTTCCTATCAAAGCACCGAAGGTTTAATTTGCTTTAATGATGATTGCAATTATCCATTCGGAACTGATGTCAATTGCAGTAAGAAATTCATCTTTTCAATTTTACAAATCTCACTTTATTTTATACCAAACTAGTATTTAACATTAGTAATTTTTTTCTCTACAGATTTTTAATTTAACTCAGTTTAAGTTTGAGTAATTATTATATCAAAGAAAAAGTTTGAGCTAACAATTTTCCTTTTTTTTTATTCAGCCCAAATATCAAAGCTGGTCGTATTAGTGGAAGGTACGCAATTATCTCTAAATTAATTTTACTTTTTTTATTTATCATTATTTGCTTAAATGAACATACCTACCGTATTTTCGGGTTAAGAGAACTCAATTTATCAACTGTATTGACCAGTATTTTAAAAAACGGATCGGAGATTAAAGCGGTGAATGTACTGGATCACTGATTTATTGGTCGAATCATTGGGTTATTGGTCGAACCACATGATTAAACCGGATTAAACTGCATAATTCAGTTGAATAGACTGACCTTTATAACAAAACTATATAGGTATAAAACATGTCGAACCAGATGACTCAATCTCTATAAAATATAATTAGAACTAACTTTTTTTAAAAAATATCATATCATAAATAAATTCATAATTTGATAATTTAAATTTAAATTTTAAATATTTTAAAAATATCATATCATAAATAAATTTACAATTTGATAATTTAAATTTAAATTTTGAATATAGATATCATATATAATAAAATAGTACAAAATTATAAAGTATAATTGCAACATAGTATAATTGTATAATTTATAACAAAATAATTTTATTATCTACTGTTTAGTTTCAAGGAGTAAAGATTATTTCCATATTAAGATATCCTTCTTCAATATCAAAATTATCTACAAAATCAACCGAATCAACAACATTTTCTCTGTAAATAATATAATTAATTAATTTTATTTTTTATTTAAATATAATATTTTAATAAAATAACTAAAATGAATAAAAAATTTAAATTGTATATTTTTAAAAAAATTTAAAAGTTTTGAGTAAAAAAAATTATAAAATACAGTTGAACCACCGATTTTAGAAAATTGTCGGTTTTTTCGGTTTTTTCGATTTTTTACCGATTTTTGCCGGTTCAATGACATTTCTGATCCAACTGTTGAACCAGATCGGTTACCTGGCCGGTCTAACCAGGAACCGGTCGGTCCGGTCCGATTTTTAAAACACTGGTATTGAAATTTATATTATTATTAAATAAAAATTTAATATTTAATTATTTTATATAAATAATAGAAATATTTCAAGGTATTTTGATAGATTATATGAATATGATTGATGCATATGAATTGAATTGCTAATGGATGGATGATCATAACAATCTATTAATCCATTACAATCCATTAAAACTTCTTTAAATATATCCAATATAATTCATCAATTAACAACATTTCAATTGATAGATATCCATCAATCCAATTTTTTTTTTTAAAAATATAAATAAAAAAGTTTTAGTTTTTAAAAGAAACAAATCAGTTTTTTTTTAAAAAGAAAAATAAATTTTAAGTTTTTTTCAAAAAAAATAATTTAGTTTATAAAAAAAATTCAGCTTTTTTTTTTTCAGAAAATATGTTTTTTAAAAATAAAGTTTCAGTTTTTATAAAAAAAATAAATCAGGTTTTTTTATAAAAAAAAATATCCAGTTTTTTTCTAATAATTTTTGTTTTCAGTTTTATTAAAAAGAAACATTTTTTTTAGAAAAAAATTTCCAACTTTTTCGACATCTTTTTTTTTTTAGTTTTAAAAAAAAGAAAAAAAAGTTTTCCAGTTTTTTTCGAATTTTTTTTCTTCAGTTTTTCTATAAAAAAAAACAATATTTTTTAATAAAAATTTACAGTTTTTTTTCGAATTTTTTTACAATTTTTTTTAAAAAAAGTCATTTTTTTAAAAAGTTACAGTTTTGTTTTGAAATGTTTTTATTTTTCAGTTTTTATAAAAAATTCAAACAAAATTTCCAGATTTTTTAAACATAAAACATTTTTTTTTTTTTAAATTTACAGTTTTTTTTCAAATTTTTTATTTCAATTTTAGAACAAAAAATCTTTTTTTCGATAAAAAAGTTTTCAATTTTTTTTTCATTTAAAAAAAAATTTAATAAAAATTTACAGTTTTTTTTCGAAATAATTTTTTTTTCATTTTTTTATAAAAAATCTACAGTTTTTTTCAATTTATTTTTCAGTTTTATAAAAAAAAAATTAAAAATTTCCAAATTTTTCGATTTTTTATTTACAGTTTGTCAAAAAAATTTTTTTTTTTTTAAACATTTACAGTTTTATTTCAAAATTTGGTTTTTCCAATTATTTAAATAATAATAATAACTTTTTTAATATAAATATTCCAGTTTTTTTCGATTTTTTGTTCAGTTTTCAAAAAAATAATTTTTTCGGTGTTTTTTTTGCAAAAAAAAATCAGGTTTTTAAAATAAAAATTTAGTTTTTTTTCAAAAAAAAAGTTCTGTATTTTTTTAGTTTTTAAAAATAAAAAAAATTATAAAAAAAAATAATCAGTTCTTTCTTTAAAAAAATCTAATTTTATTATTACGGAAAAATTTATTTCGTTTTTTGATTGTTTTTTTTCTAAAAATATATATTTTTATTTTCTAAAGAAATAGATTTATTTAATCTAAAAATAATCTATTGGATCATTAAAATATAGTGGATGGATTGTATCAATCCATATATATAGATGGATGGATTTGATCAATTCATTAACTTATTTTTCTTTTGGTGGAGGGATTGGATGAATTTTTTGGTGGATGAATTAGATGAATTTTGTTTTAATGGATTCAATTGCCACCCCTAAACTGGACCGGTCTTGGGTCTGGCCAACAAGACCTATGGTGCAGGACCTCTAAAAAATAGGATCTCAAAATTATTTTTTTATAAATTATATATCTGAAATAAATATATCAATATTTTTTATTTAACTTAATATTTAGTGTAAGCTAGTTGGTGTATTGATAAAAACTTTATTTTTCAATTAAAGGTAAATGGTTTAATCTTGAGTGTTTATATAAATATATTATTTTTTTCAAAAAATTTTAAAATATATTATTATTTGTCTATATATATATATATATATATATATATATATATATATATATATATATATATATATATATATATATATATATATATATATATATATATATATTGTCTACCTTTCATTTTATTGTAGTCAATTTTAAAAGTTAAGCACATGATCTTCAAATTATCGACCGTGTCATATATGTTTGATCCTATCACATAACAAACACCTCTCACTTGAGACATATTTTCTTTGGTCTCAAATAAAATCTATAATTATTACCTTTAATAATGTTACTATTCTAAATATATATCTATAATTATTCTATATAATGTTTGCAATTATTTTCAAAACAAAAATTAGGGAGGTAAAGTTAGAAAAAGTGTAAAAATTTAATGTATTGAGACATTCTTGTTAAATGATGAGTTTTTTCTTATAAATTTTTTGCTTATATACAAAGACTGGAGGAAGAACTAGTATTATGGAATTAATCAGACTTCTACATTTATTATGTTGTTTGTTTTTTTTTGGTGACATATTATGTTGTTTGTTGATGTAAGGATTATAATTTATTGCAGATGTATTAAATGGAATCGCCAAAGGTAACATTTTAAAAATTCTCACATATATGTGATCATTTTCTGTTATTATTTGCACATCAATTAAATTGTTTAACCATTGTTTTTGATATATGGTATGTGTTAAGATTGATTAGATAAAAATATTGGATTGGTAGTATGGTAGCTAACTCCACATTTTTTTTTATAATGGTAGTAATATACAAACCTCGAGATTCTCCCATCCAATAAACTTATTAAACTTTCCTAACGTGCTTATGGGTTTTTCTAGAATTTGATATCAACTATAATTCATTCAAAAACATTCTCAATTTTTAATGGTTATCGAACGGACTTTTATTTATTTATCAAAAGGTGTTAGATGATGTGATCCTTTACCTGATTTGCTCTTTTCCATTGTTATTGTGGAAGTTTCATTTGTGACTATGGGTTGCCACACCCTGAGTCCGTTTGTTTTTTTTTTTTTTTAAATAATTTTTATAATGTAATATTATTTTGTGTAAAAGAAATTTATAAAGAAATTTTTTATAAAAATTTTAAATAAAAATTTTGTTTGAATAATTATTTTTAAAATATTATTTTAGATCATTCATCATTTTAACGGAAAAAATTATGACATTTAAATTTCAAAAAATCACTTAATTTTAAAGTTATTTCAAATAGTTTTTTATAAAAATCATTTTTAAAATATAACTTTTTGAAAAAGTTGTGATTTTGATCTTCAATAATGTATGTTTATGTTATAGAATGTCAAAACTAGTCTCAAAATTTAGAAAAAATAAATATAAAAAAATTTGTAGTTATTCATTTGGTTTGCAAAAGCATGCAATCATTTTTGTATTAATTGTTTTTTCTTCATGTAACCATCACAGGAGTACTACAAATATTTGGGATATTAAAAGGGTCTCCTACACAGCCAAAATACTTAGATCTTAAATTTTTCATCGAGTTAGGAAGAGTGATAGGAAGATATATTTTGCCATATTTTGCTTTCAGATTTGTACTGGGTATCATAGTTTTCTTTATACTTTTGATACGTTTTTATCGGAGAAGTCATTTATCAGTGTATGAAAATATTGAAGTTTTTCTTCGAAGGAATACCTTAATGCCAATTAGGTATTCATACAAAGAAATA
This sequence comes from Vicia sativa, assembly GCA_021764765.1. Classification (NCBI taxonomy): domain Eukaryota; kingdom Viridiplantae; phylum Streptophyta; class Magnoliopsida; order Fabales; family Fabaceae; genus Vicia; species Vicia sativa. The sequence continues at coordinate 225,055,360 of CM038795.1, read as the reverse complement.
AAAAATATGACAAGAAGTTTCAAAGATAAGTTAGGTGAAGGAGGATTTGGTGCAGTATATAAAGGAAAGCTTCGTAGTGGGCCATTTGCAGCCATAAAGATGTTGGGAAAATCAAAGGGTAATGGACAAGACTTTATCAACGAAGTCGCAACCATAGGAAGAATACATCACACCAATGTGGTTCGACTTATTGGATTTTGTGTGGAAAGATCAAAACGAGCTCTCGTTTATGAATTCATGCCCAATGGTTCTCTTGATAAATACATTTCTTCTAGAGAGAATGTCATCTCTCTAACTTATAAACAAATGTTTGACATATCTCTTGGAGTGGCTCGTGGGATTGCTTATTTACATCAAGGATGTGACATGCAAATTTTGCATTTTGACATCAAACCTCATAACATACTTCTGGATGAGAACTTTATCCCCAAAGTTTCAGACTTTGGTCTTGCGAAGCTTTATCCTAATGACATTAGCATTGTCACTTTGACTGCAGCAAGAGGTACAATTGGTTATATGGCTCCTGAATTATTTTATCAAAATATTGGAGGAGTTTCTTATAAGGCTGATGTCTATAGCTTTGGAATGCTTTTGATGGAAATGGCAAGTAAGAGAAGAAATTTAAATCCACATGCAGATCGTTCAAGCCAACTTTTCTTTCCCTTTTGGATCTACAATCAATTGGTTGAAGAAAAGGACATTGAAATGGATGAAATTTCAAATGAAGAAATGATTAATGTGAAAAAGATGTTCATAACTTCATTATGGTGTATACAATTAAAACCAAGTGATCGGCCTCCAATGGACAAAGTAATAGAGATGCTCGAAGGAGATATTGAAAATATTGAAATGCCTCCAAAACCTTCTCTATATCCAAATGAAGTTATTCAGGAAGATCTCGAAGAAACCTCTGAAGAATTTCTGTCAAATGCTACTATTGATTGAGTCAGAAGTTGTTCCCGACTTTCTTAGTTTCTATAGAAAACTATCACATAGTCTTTATATAATGTATTCTACTTGACAACGGTTAGAAGTTTACTTTCAAAGTTATATTTATATTTCCCTCCCTGGTTGCATGTATCATCTAAAATAAACTTACATGGCTATCGTGAGATGTTGTAGTACAGTTGAAGGGTGGAGGTCACCGAAAATTCATAGACAGGGGAGGTTGATGATTAGCGGAGCTGGGAGTGGAAGGGAGTTGCTGCGAGATCGGAAGAGGGAATGAGATGCGTTTTGGTTTCTTTCGGCGGAGAGATTACTAGTAATAAATTATTTCGGCGGAGGGAGTATGGAGCGTTTGACAGAGAAAGATGAAGAGGAATCTGTTCTACTAGTTTTTTTCATCCAAAATTTGATTCTTCCTCCTTTCCTTTGCATCGATCCATACCTTATAAAAACACAACAAACCTTATTCAAACCCCTTTAGGTTTTGCAAAATGACCAAAAGGGTCCCTTGTTAGATATTAAAATTAAAACTAAACAATACTTTGTTATATACTAAACTAAACAAACTTCTAAATAAAATTAAATAAAACACAAAATATTTTTCTTTACATACATTTTTTATAAATGCCATAAACAATAAAAATTTGAACATTAATTATCTAAAAGTAAAGTAAAATAATTTTGAATGAAAATTTCAAATCGAAAATAAAGGAAATATGTGCGAAGAGATGCAAAAAATATGAATGAAAATTAAATTTGACACATGAATGTGAATGAGAAACCCGAGATAAACTTTGGGGTGTGACACCTTCTTTTTAGATATAAAAAGTAGATTTGAATGAATTAGAAAAGAAGAAGAACTTTAGATAAACTCACGCTTATTCAAGTTGAACGCTGCCAAAATAACTGTGTAATTTTTGTAAGCAAGGAGTTGTTGCTCATTAACTTGTTAGTAAGGAACTGTTGTTTGTTAATTTGCTTAACACTTTGGTGTTATTATTTGTACTTCAATAATGTGTAATTTACTTTTGAGAAGCAATATTGTAAACACAAAAACCTATATTCAAATGTGAGTTGATTGTTTGTTGAGTGACTAAGTGTTAGTTTGTATACTCAAGAATTCATTGGCAATTTGTCTTTGTGGTTGTTCCTTGAGATACTAGGGATTTAGTCAGGATTCTCAAGAAGACATTGACAATATGTCTTTATGTTTTGAAACTGTGACCATTAGTCTTGTTGTGGTTCTATAACCAGTTTGGTTATAGTAGATTAAATCCTTATTGAGAAGGCGAAATCACCTTGGGAGGTGGATTGGATTAACTTCGTTAACAGTGAACCAGGATAAAAATAATCGTGCTAATTTAATTTTATTCTTCTCTTAAGAGTTGGTGTTTGAGTTTCGAGAAATTTTATTTTGTGAAACCCAATTCAACTCCCCTTTATTGTGTTTCTTACACCTTCAATTGGCATCGAGCTCCGGTTACGGTATTGATAGTTATCAAACAATTAAATATATTAGATAAAGATCCAGACGTTTTAGAAACACTATGATTATTCCATCACTTGTTGTTGTTGTTGTGCCTAAAAAAGAAAACTATAATGTTAAACCTCTCATCTTTAATGGTGTTTGTGTTGAAGATTTAAAGACATTATCCTACGCATGACTTAGAGTTAGTAGTAGTGGTGTTTGTGTTGAAGATTTGAAGACATTATCTTTTTGGTTCTAAGTTTGAGGTGTTTAGCTATCATAAGAGTTTGAAGTATTTGTTTGACCAGAAGGAATTAAACATGAAACAGAGAAGGTGGCTTGAATTACTAAAGAATTATGACTTCGATTTGAGTTACCATCCTGGTAAAGCGAATGTAGTTGCCGATGCATTAAGTAGAAAGTCGCTACATATGTCAATACTTATGGTTCGAGAGTTAGAGATGATTGAACAATTCAGAGATATGAGGTGGAAAACTCTGTGTTGAATTCCCTTCTGGAATTCATTGAAGCTAACCCTTAAAAAAACAAGTTGAAGAAATCCAATGATTTGTGTGTTCATGCTTCTAGAGAAAAATATTTTTCTATCATCCAAGTTGATGTTGGATGTTTCCTAGATGGTAGCCTTTCCATGTGATATGTGGTTAAGAATTTGCAGGGAATCGTCTATTTGTTTGGTAGCAAGCTGGAGAATGGGATTGTGGACTCTTGTGTGGTAGAAGTTTTGGCTCTTAGATGAGGAATGTGCTTGGCAAGAGAGTTACACCTGGAAAAAATCTTGTTCCAATCTGATGCTCTTAAAGTTGTTGAATGTGTAAACTAGGTGAGGAGTGTAGCTAGTATTGACCACATAGTTGAGGAATGTAGGGACCTTCTGTCTTCTTTTATGGAAGCTTGTGTTTTATTTGTCAATAGGACTTGTAATTCTGACGTTCATCGCCTTGTAGGAATAGGAAAATTGTTGGGTTGTAAGACTTGGATAGGATGCATTCTGACCCGATTTTAAACTCTAACATGTTTTCCTTTCCTTTTGTTTATTCTAATCAATTAATCAATGAAATGGTTTGATTGTAAAAAAAGAAAGATAAGCTTATTATGTTTGTGCAATTCAAATTAAGGTATTCAAAGTATCTTGAAGCATATTCTTCGTTAATCCCAATTGCATCAGATATATAATATTTAGTGGCAGAGAATTAAACCAAAACCTAAACGTACAAATCACATTTTGACACAATAACTATATGTTGTATACGACTCTGTCAAACACTGCTAACTTTACTTAGCATAATTCGATCAGGTCGAACACAGACTTGAAACACTAAATTATCAGCTTCTAGCATCTATTAGATGACATATATTGCCTCTTTTTCTTTAAAACACTTATGGAGTGGATTAAAAAACCTCTGATTTTGTGGATACTTCAATGATTATTGTCTTCATTCTCTATGCAAATTTCTCCCCTTTACTTTTGGATTTGAGAATCCATAATAAACTTGATTTCGTGAATAGTTAGAAGATACACTACGCCAAAATATTGAGAATCAAGTGTGAGGAAGAAGTTTAACATTGATTAGAAAATAGAAGATTAAACACTATAAAAGTGAGAGAACCTACACACCTATCACCTTAAGGTTTTAGGTGGATATGTGGTGTGTTTTTCACAAAAAAAAAAGGTGTGTCTTAAGTGTAGAATGCTTCCTCCTTGGAATTTCTCCTAACGATGATGTCATGAGCCTTTGGTTTCAAAATAGGGACCAACTTACTTGTATCGAAACACTTCCCGCAAGTGGTGGGTAGTAGGTGTTCCATTGAAGAGTGTCAACAATGGTACAAGTCTATGTGGAAGAGAGAGTTTCCATATAGGGGGAGCATTGGGACTCACATTTGAGGGGGCGTTGAGAATCAAGTTTGAGGAAGAAGTCTCACATTGATTAAAAAAGGGAAGATTGAACAATATATAAGTGAGAGAACCCACCCACCTATCATCTTAGGGTTTGTTTGGTTGGGAGTAGATGGAGGGGAGGGGAGGGGAGGGAAGATTTATAAATGTATTTGTTTGGTTCATTTCTTATAAGGGGAAGGGGAGGGGAGAGAAGCAAAATCCCTCGTAGACTCACTTTTTTCTCCCCTCCAAATTTAAGGGATTTGGAGGGGAAGGAAGATTCATTAATTAAAATTTTATTATTTTCTCTAATTTACCCTCAATTATATTTTTAATTCTCAAATTATCCTTATTGAATTTATTATTGTCGACAATACCGTATACTAATGCTTTAAACCGTAACCCATAAAGTTTGCTTTTAAAAATATATGTTCTTATTATTATAACTTACATCATATATAATATTAATATATAATAATAGTAACAATTTTTTTTATAATAGTAACATTATTTTATCTGGTTCTTATTTATAATATATAGTAGTAATAATTTTTTTAATTATAATATTAATAATAACAATAATATGCAAATATATCTTATAAATAAAATTTTTAAGGTTAATATTATCTGTTTAATATTTTAAATATTTTTACATTATTTTATTTTATTTTTAAATATAGAAATTATTTAATTGGGTTAGATGAATCATCAAGATCAGAGAATTGTTATTAACAAATGGTTTGATTTGCGTAGAAGAGCTATAGTCCAACTAACAGTGTTGTTGTTTACTAATATGTTTGAATATCAAAATTATTAAAAATCACCCCCTCCCCTCTCCTCCCATTCTTTAAACCAAACATATATTTAGTTAAATCATCTCCCCTCCTTTCCCCTCTCCACTATTAAATTCCCTCCCCTCTGTAGAACCAAATAGTCCCTTAAAGTTTTACGTACTTAAGATTTTACGTGGATATGTCATGTGTCTTTCACAAAAAAAAAATCTCAAATGTAAAATACTCCCTCCTTGGAATTGACCCCTAACACAAAATAGGAGTTTAATCTTTTTAATGCTTTTAAGATCTATATTAAAGCCTTGATATCATAGGTTCACCACCTATGTTAGTGCTTTAAAAGCGCTGTTAAATCCCCTTTTAATAGCTTTATTCTGAAAATGCTATAAAAACACGTTTTTGCATTTGGTTTAATGTTAGTATTTAGGGTTAATACTTATTTATTCTCTGTCATATGTGATCTTTTTTAATATTTAAAAATTCTCTCATTTTAAACTTTAATCACATTTAGTCATAAAAAAATGATGTGGCTTTTTTATTTTATTTTTTATTTTTTTTAATGATATGGATGGCCCACGTGGCTTTTTATTTTATATTAGTTCTTTGATTTATAATGCTCAAAAATATGTTTGGGTTAGGAGTTCAACCCAAGCACTAAACTTGACCGTATCATCACCCTATCCACTAGGCTAATTGTTTCTATTTGTATCGTAAATGATTGGAATAGTTATTATAGTATACATTTGCGGTAAATAAAAAAAAAAATGAAATTTAGCATTTTTACTTTCATTATTGACAATGTTATGCACTTACTGCATATTTATTTAAATAATTGACAATATTAAATAATTAATACGTTTTAAATTAGATTTATGTGTAAAAATTAAATCAATAATTAAAAGTTTAAATTTAAACTTTTTATGAAAATCAATTTTAAAAGAAAAATGAATCATGCTCAAGAATAATTAAACATGTCAAAATCAATTGTATATTTTTAAAACCAATTTTACTTTTTTTTTAAATGTTAACCAAACATATGCATTTAAATATATATACTTTTCATTTTGAAATAAATGTCTTTTAAAAGTTTTATATACAAAATTAATATTTTTCACAATTATTGTTATAAATAAAATTAAATATATTAATTATTTTTTCTCAGAATTTCATATATTGAATATTCGCTAAAAAATACATTAAAATTAATATATAAATAATCAATTATATGTTACAATTATTAACTAATTTGATTAATATTTAATATTTAATTAAATATTAACTACAACTATATGCTACATTGAAATATTTAATTACAGTCACTAAAATATTGAAAGTATTAATTATATATTATAATTATTAATTAATTTGATTAAATACTAAAAATAATTAATACATTTCAAATAATTAATACAATAATTATTTACTGCTAGTTTATACTATAAGAACTATTCCAAACATTTATAATACAAATGAAAATAGTTAGCCTAGTGGATAAAACACTAATGGTGTCAAGGTTAGTGTGTGGGTTCCCACCCCAAATAACTTTAAAAATAATAAATAAATAAAATAAAAAGTCACATAACCCATCTACATCATTAGAAAAAAAAATTAAAAATTAAAAAAAATTGCCACTTACCCCTAATATTTAGTAACCCTTTAAACAATAAAGATGACTTTCTGAACTCAAAAGATGACTTCAAATTGGACAATTCTACTTGCACAAAGTCACTCACTATACTACATTGAATATAAAGAGCACTTAGTTAATGGATTGATCCGTCAGAAACTACATTGGGGTAAGGCAAAAAAATATTGTTGTAATTACCTTCTCAACATCCATCTCGAACCACCCCTTCTCAAATTATGGTCATTGAAGCCCCATCGTCATCTAGCCATGTTAGTGGAGACACCGTTATAAATAAAATCCCAATACTTCCTGAAGGTGATGGGTGAGTGTCTTACTCGCATATAATAGTCAATACTCCCTTTAAGTTTGTGCATATATTTGGAGTTGATATAAAGAGGACATCTTTATTATAATCTCTTGTGGTATGTGATGACACTTATTGCTGTTTACGTAAGGACTCCAAATAGAACTTGTGATCATTATAAATATTAGAGCAATATGAAAATACTGTAAGAAAAAGAATTGAAAATGTTCATTAGGTATAACATAGTCTATTTAAAATGTCTCTTTTTTCAGGTTTGATCTTCACAAACTGGTGGTTGCAGAAATTGCTCACATCATTCGTACTCATTTGGTTGAGGGAAAACCATTGTGGAAGAAATTATCATCTACTCAACGTGATTCTTTCTTTGACTTACTTCAAGTAACTAAATATAAATTATTGTACTAGTTACATATAAGGAAATAAATTATTGTAAATTGTACTAGTTACATATAAGGAAATCTCCATCAACAGAGGTTAATACACGACACTCTTTTGCTTACTAGTCATTTTTACTAACATTGGGTAGAGAGAAACGCCTCACAACCTTTATAGTTTCACCAACAATATAAATCTTAAAAAGAAGACCACCGCAATGTAACCCACCTCGAATGGAGAGAAAGATTTAAAAACAAAAGTGAATAGGTGTATGAATCGGTTAACAAACCATGATTAACAAACTCTTGAAGAACAAGTGGAGGTTCAAGCTTTGAAAGAGACAATTCATCATAAGCAAGACACATCAGTGTGACTTTGCACTCCGTCCACAACTAATGGTTTAGCAACTGAAAATGAAAATAAGAATTTGTGTAGACATCACAAGAGAGAAATAGTAGATGGGTTTCTAAGAATTTGTGAATACCTAAGGGTAACTTCATTCCATCCTTGGTGACTTCATAGGGAATAGTAGATGGGTTTTTAGTGATAACCAACTGTTGCGGAACCCCAACCTTGCCTAAAATTAAAAGTTGATAAAAAAAACACAAATTGCTAGTGTAGTGCAAAATACATTATTCTAAATTTAGGCTTAGCTAAGATTCATGAAGAAAACTCCAAAACTTTGAGATCAAGTAAGTGTTTGACTGTTTTAATCAGAAAATCGCTTAAATTTAAATTACCATGGCAGTCTGATAAATTTAGCTCTGCCACATTTTGTAGCATGGATTGTCGATTGAGTAAATGTTGAATTGCATCTGGAGGGTCAAGGATGGTTACTTCGGGATGTTTATGCCTATAGTCCTTCAAAAATAAATATACAAGTTTAGACATAAAAATCAGGCCCGTCCAAATATAAAATTCACAGACTACTCAAATAATGACATGCTACACTTTGGCTTAAAATACACAATGAAAATTAATATGACCAATTTAGAGAAGCTGTAAATTCATCATCTCAAAATTGCCAAACAAATTATTTTTGGCACGTGAAAAGAAAATTAGGACTAACTTTTATAAAAGCCAAATTTGTTAGCATGCTAACCTGAAACCTTTCACACATTTGTCAGAACTCAGAAGCTCTCATTTTTTGTTCTTCCAGGTTGATATCATTATATCTATGACGATTACCAGACACTAACGATTTGATGGCTAACAATATTGGATTATAAACGACAATTATAGGCAGGCCATGTACTTTAAGAAATTTGGTAAGTAATAGAAGCGTGATTAAGTATCAAAGAGAAAGCAGGTCAGAAGTTAAAATATAATTATTATTTGTCTCCCAATGAGATTAAGATTGAGTGCATCAGAAGGTGGAGGTAGAGGTATTTCAGAGTTGACAAACCTCAATAATCTGACGCCACTCTTTTCCTGGCAACTAGGAATAACAAATAGAATGTCAGATAGCATAAACAAAAAATGTAAGTACTAATATAAATGTCCGTGAAAAAAATGTAAGTACTAATATACAATAATTTTATGTTTTGACCAAACATAAATAGAATACTGTGACTTACATTGATTATTTTGTTACAGAAAAAGTTTACATGGCTACCAGAACATAAGGTTACAGTACGACGTATTTTTGAAAAAAGAGGTGCAGCTAAGATGTCCTAACTAATGCAAGAAGTTCGCCAAAACTTAGATGACAAACCCAGCTGGATGGGAGATGATGTGTGGAAGCAGTTATTGGTACATTGGAATTCTTCCAAATTCAAAAAAGCATGTCAAACCAATAAAAGGAATCGGAGTTCTATGGATGGTGCATCTCTTCACACTGGAGGATCTATTCCTCATCGTTTGCATTGGAAAAGAATGGTATGTATTATAAGTTTTTCATTAAATTTCTCAAATTAGTATTTATAATAAATGACATTGTTTCTTGTTTCTTTTAAAATTTTAGAAAAAAGAAAAGGGAGGTGTAGATCCATCATTGACGGAGTTCTATTTTCGCACACATAGGAAAAAGGATCAAAGTTGGATAGGAGTTCATGCTGAATCCGCATATGTGAGTACTAATTTGATTGAATTTTAAATCTGCACACAAGTCTTTTGGAATGTATCACTTTTCTTGAATTTAATTCCTTACTATTTTGTAAATTTTCATTTATGATCAATTTGAACGGAAAAAGTTGGAGATTTCTTCTCAGATTCCAACTAATCTTGAAGAGGATGAAGCTGATAGTCAACCAACTATTGGAATTCCACCTGATTTGGATATATGGGTAGAGTCAGTTGGAAAAAAGAAAGGGAGGATATTTGGTCTTGGAACCGCTTCCAAGACTTTGGTTTCATTATCAAATAAACCTTCAAGTGTTTTGAGTGACTCTCAAGAGGTTGATGCTTTGAGAAGTCAAGTCCATGCTTTAAATGCATTGTTGCAAAGACAAGAACAAGAGAAGTTGGAGATGAGGCAATAATTGCATCGACAAGAAAAAGAGATGATCGAAGCGAATAGTAAAATTTCATTTTTAATGAATCATTTGGAATTTCTTGGGTCATCTTCTCGTCCACCACAACCAACTAATGAAAGTGATCAATATGAAGATGACGTCGAAGAACCATCTAATGAAAGTAATACAAAGATGACATCGAAGAAACACATGAAGAAGACGTTAGTAATGAATTTTAATTTTTAAATTAGCAAGACAAATGAATTGTTTGAGTCATTTTTAGTAATATGACTATGTAAGAACTTGTTAAGTTTATAAATTGTTGTTCTATGAATGTGTTTTATTTAAAATCAAAGCATTTAAAATTTTATTTTATTTTTTGAAGTTTATAAATTGTTGTTCTATGAATTTTTCTTCTTTAAAATCAAAATATTTTAAATTAAATTTTTATTTTTATATTATGGTTATTTTAATATATAATTCAAAATGATTTTTAAAAAATTAAGTTTAACATTTCCTGCGGATTTTGCGGTGGATTTTGCTGCGGAGTTTGCTGTGTTTTTTGCTGCGGACTTTTCCTGCAGATTTTCCTGCGGAAATTATTACCTACGGAGGTATTAGCTGGGAACCATAAACCACAGGAAAATCCGCAGGAAACGTGTTTCCTGCGGATTTTTTGCTCAAATCCGCAGGAAAATCCAGCTTTTCTAATAGTGTAACTTTGAGTTTCATGATCAATGTTATGATTACTTTCTCTATCTTTGGATATCATAAAAGTTACTTTACTCGTGAATTTCGCTTACATTTTTTTCTTCACAATTCTCCCTTGTAAGTGAGACATTCACCTCTTATAATTAATGGCACAATAAAGGTTGTTTATTGCAATGCAAGAAAACAGAAAAGCATAAAAACAGAAGAAAAAGAAGGAAGAGAGGAATTGAGAAAGAAGAGAACTCTAGTCTTTATTACTCCTCATACAAACTTCACACAAGTTTGTAAGAGTTATGTCTTCACATGAAAGACATAGAAAAGGGTTGATTATGTAAGTAATTTTCAAAGTACACTACCAGAAATTCCTGCGGAAAAATATCCGCAGGAATACCTGCGGATTTTCCTGCGACATTTTTAAATATAAAAATTTCCTACGAAACATGATTCCGCAGGTATACCTGCGGATTTTACTGCGGATTTTAAATTATAAATAAAAACCATTATACAATATAATTTCGGCAGGTAATTCCGCAGGAAACGTTCCTGCGAATTTTAGTTTTTTCAAAATTTTTTAATTTTTAATTGAGTAAAAGATATGTAAATTTTAATACATATAATTTATATAATTCTTCAACTTGTATTTTTGTTAAAATAAAATGTTTTTAATTTTTGTTAATTTTTAATTTACAATGTTTTCTAATTAACGATGGTGTGGTATAGGATAAATTAAGATTCTTAAAAGAGGTGAGAAGATGAGTCCGAAAATTAACGATGTAGGATTCGTTTTGAAGGATATGGATACAGATTTGAATTTAGATTTCAAAATTGAATTTAATAAAAACGTTACTTGTTTTAGGCTGTGTTTGGTTTGGCGTTTGACCAACCAAACGCGCGTCTAGTACCAATTCCACGGTGATTTTGCTGCAGATTTTATTTTTTTAAAAATATTTTAATTTTGACTAAATTAAAGATATGTATATTTTAATATATATATTTATGTAATTAAAATAAAATGTTTTTTTCAAAAATATTTAACAAATTTAAATATTTTTTAAAATAATAATTGTTGCGGATTTTGCTGCGAATTTCGCAGGAAACGTTCCTGCGGATTTTGCTGCGAATTTTAATTTTTTCAATTTTAATTTTATTTTTAATTGAGTATTAGATATGTAAATTTTAATATATATAATTTATATAATTCTTCGACTTGTATTTTTGTGATAATAATTTTTTTTCATTAAAATTTAACAAATTTAAATATTTTTTAAAAATATTTGTAGTATTGTTTAAATTTTACGAAAAATTATTAGTTTTATTTTTCAATTTTATTAATCATTTTGAGTATTTAATTTAAATGCATCGACAGTAAAAAAATTTACACCGTTTGTAAAATGATTTCCGTTTGATTTTAAATTAGATTTAATTTTTATTTTAATTATTAATAAAATAATATTTATACATAGTTGTGATGTATTGATTATGTAAAAAAAATTTACACTGACAAATTTACAATAGGATTTGTAAAAAATTTACATAGTTATGATGCATTAATTTTTTAATTTATAAAAGAAACAAATTGAGATAAAATTATTTAACTTTATGTTATTATAATAAAATAATAAATATATAATTGTGATCCTTGTGTTAATCTAAAAAATAATATAAATTCTTGTTTTTAAGTAAAACTAATATTTTTATTTTTATTTAAAATATAATACAAATCCTTGTTTTAAGTAAAACTAATAGTTTTTTATTTTTATAAAAATTAAAAATATAAGCTTATATATGAATATAATTTAGTATGTAATTCTTCAATTTTTTTTTAGTAAAATGCATCCAGGTTTTTGAAATATAAAATTGAAAAAGAATATGATAAAAATCAAGTCAATAGGAGTATAAAAAAATTGTAAATAAAAAATTGATAGGATTTGAACTCACTCTCTATCATTTACTTGAGAAGGTAATCTACCACTATGACAACATCGTAAGTTATTAGTTTTCACCCTTATCAATTTTCAAATTTTCATTCATCAAACCTCCACCTTTATCAACTCTCAAATTGTGTATGTGGTAAATAGAAAGAAAGTTGAAGATACTGTAACGTAAAAATACACGGAAAGCTCATTCACGACATGTCCAGAAACGCTTCTTTGGAGAAGCACTTTTTCTCACGCGCATTGGGTCAAGCTTTCTCAGTTTCTCTTGTGGGACACTCTCTCAAACTCATGCTCTCTCCCTTTCAATTCTTACACAACAATAGCAATTACGACATGGATTCTCTTGGTCTCGAATTGATTTGAATTGTTATCGACTCAGGATTCGATAACAATAGCAAGTTACAGGCCGAGAATGGAGGAATGCTTACCGGTTGAAGTGCCGGAGAGAAGAAAATACAACTTTCAATCTTGCTCACAAGGTATTCGATAAAATGCCTCACCCGAATTTTTTCTTCTTTTTGCTTCTATTTTACTTTTTGATTTGTTGCTATTGTGTTTCTTAGTTGCTATTGATGATTATGCCCTGGTTGGTTTGCAAATTAGCAGAGAGTTATCGTCGTTATTACCGTGTTTGACTAGTTGAGTAAAAGGAAGAGAAGATCAGCTCTACACTTCTACTAGTTGGCTTCTTTCTTTTACGGTTTCGACTAAATTACGGGTTCTACTACAGTTTGATTAGTTTGATTGTGATTTGATTTTGGTGTAGATTTTGGTTTGAACTAAAATTAAAGCGAGTATACAGCATGATAAAGCTAAATTGGACGAGCGCTTATCAGTTGAAATGAAGAAAAGTGAAGATTTTGTTCTCGCTCGCAAGGTGTTCGATGAAATGTCCCAACGGGATTCTTTCTTCTTTTGAATTTATTTGTATTTTTCAGGTATGTTACTGGTGCTGCAATATCAACAGTATTCTTCAATCTAAAACTAAGATATCCAGCACTTAGATAGTCACTCACCCACAGCCTCTAGCAATCCCTGAATCAAAGAGTAGTATAACAGAATATCATGTTAGAAATAGTTGAATATCGTTTATGGTGTTACAAATTAGTTATGCCGAGAGGGGATTTTACCTGCGAGAACACCTTGTAAGCTGTCCAATATAACAGATATACAAAGCAGAGGAGCCATGACAGTGACATAATCAACAACTTCCTTATCTGAAATCGACAGTGAAATTAAAGAATCTGCTAGGGTTACAGATTGTTCCATTCGATTATTGGTGGCATCAACACAGGCTATCAGTTTGATTGGAAAGCAAGGGTCGCTAATCAGATCCATACAGGATAGTTCTGGTGCCTCTTAGAGTACTGTCAGTTGGTATGCTTCCTGCCCTGTTTTCCAATTATTCATTTATTAGTGGCAATTATTGATTTGTGTGGATTCTCTTACATTTACTAATGATACGCGAAGCATAGTAATTAATCATGAGTCAAGTTCTCTCTAATAAAAATTTAACATGCTAAATTAAGGGACATATATAGTTCTGCTAAATTGGACGAGCGCTTATCAGATGAAATGAAGAAAAATGAAGATTTTGTGGAATTGCGATTGAGCCATCTTATCCAATCAAGAATGGTCTGAACCCCCCTAAGCCTGGTCCATCACCACCTACACCTGTGGCGCCACCATCAGTTTGCGACAATTACTACAGCTGTGCCGAAGGTGCAACTTGCTGCTGTATTTTTGAGTATGGAAGATCTTGCTTCGAATGGGGATGTTGCCCTCTCGAGTCTGCTACTTGCTGTGACGATCATTACAGTTGCTGCCCTCAGGAGTATTCTGTCTGTGACACTTATGCCGGACTTTGTCTGAAGGTATGGCCAAATCAACCTTGACTTTAATGAGCTTGCATTTATGATATTGTTTACAATTTGAATTATGATGAAATTAGTTTATAATTTTTATTATAATTATTGTGGTGTTTTTGTACAGGTTGGTGGATCTTTGGCTCGTCGCGCAATCAAAGATTTTATGGCGAGAGGATTGATTAGGTTGGTTTCTGCTCATGCTAGCCAACAGATTTACACCAGAGCTACTAATACATAAGCAATTTCAAGGTGTTTCTTTATTTTTCAGGTTTAGGGGAAAATTATGAGTTTGATTTACATCTTATTGTTGCTGCAGTTTGTTTTGGTTAATAATTTAAACAATATCCCTTCCTTGAAAAGTAGGACTTGTCCTCAAGTCTGAATTTGTTGAATTGGCCCCTGAAGTTGAACTCCTCCTCCCAAGTTGGCTTCTGAATTGGGGCTTTTGCTGAAGAAAATTGAGGGAAGTCCAATATTGTTGGTCCTGGATGATGTTTGGCTTGGCTCGAAAGATCTTATTAAGAAATTTCAATTCCAGATATCAGATTATAAAATTTTGGTAACTTCAAGGGTTGCACTTTTAAGATTTCACATAACCTTACTCCTAAAGCCTCTTGAAGATGAAGATGCAGCAACACTTTTCAGCCACTACACATTCCCGACAATATCGGCTTAGATTTACACACTGTTTTTTTCCCTTCTGTTAAATTTCTTCCTTCTTCCATTTCTATCAGGCCATTTCGTATTCCTGCAGTTCTTGTTGGAGATGGCCGGATTGGAATCACACATGAACTCTTGCATTACACAGAAACCTGAGACTTTTGTATGTTTCTGTTTTTAATAGGATATGTCTTTAATTGGTGAACTAAAATTTTTAAACTGTTGCGCTCTTCCCTGCTGTTGTTACCTGAATGCAGGTTAGTGACCTTATAAACTGCGGTGTGTATATATTTACACCAGATATCTTTACTGCCATTGAGGGTGTTTCTTCTAATTGGAAAGAAAGAGGTGAGTGAAATATCTAAGGCCAAATCCATTTTCAAATATATATCCAGTTTGTATTTCATTTTAAAATGTGAATATCTTCATCTATGTAGTTTGTGCTGGATGTAAGGAATTGTAAATGACTGGAGTTTGTCCTTCTGTATATTAACTAATATAATTCATATGTCCTTATATTTTGCAGCTAACTTAAGGCGTGTCTCTAGCTTTGAAGCAATGGCACCAGACACAAGGTTTGGAGTTTGAAGTTTCCTGTTTTTCAAATTTTAGCTGACTAGAACTTTCTGAAATTTCAAACTGAACATTAATAATATCAATAAGATCAATTCTTGCAATGAACCTAAGCTTAAGTTCTTGGTAATTATCTAAACAGTTTGCATATTTATAACTATGTATGCGTATACACTTATTCTTTATAAAACTGAAAAGTAATTTTAAAAACTTATATTCCTGCAACAACATTGGAGTTTCTCATATTTAAGCCTTTCACACATCACAGAATAAAGCATTTAAGTAGGGACTTTTGTACACTTGTCATCACCCAAAATGAGCAAGTTAAATTTGAAAATAATTTACAAAAATTATAATATGATTGCACATGAATTAGCAAATCAAGCATGAAAGGAAGCTCAATTGTGACTATTTCCTACCTAGTTGACTTTCCTCTAATAGGTTGATGTGTAATCTTAAAATTTCTTTTTTAATATTTCTTTCTAGAGTTTAATAGATTCCTTTATCCATGTTTATTTTATATGCTGATACGTAGATGCTTCGTCACATGAATTTTTTAAAGGATAAGAAGACAGAAGTCATAGCACCATTGTTTGATGCATGTGCTAGTTGGTGGACTCAAGGACGTGATGCTATATTGCAGGTCATACTCATTGTTTTTTTTGTATTTAATTCTGATATTCAAAATATTAATAATCATGTTATCTGTTTGATTGAGGGCCATATACTAAAATATGCTATTCTTCCATTTTTTAAATGTTGGGTATGATTAGAAAATTATGTTGGTGTACCTGATGATGTGAAGCTCGTTATTCTCAACTTCGGTGGCCAGGTGATTTCTTTGATCCCGACTTTTATAAACAAAAACTCGATAATAGCAGATCACAGAGAATAACAGTTTGTTCAAATTTTGCTATAAATCAGTATCGTAGCGCCGCCATAGCTTCTATTTAGCAATATTTTGTACTAAATAGTATAGTGCAAAATAAAATCGATTTTTTTTCAAATTTCTCTATGTTATAGCGCCACTATAGCCGCGATTTAACAACACCGTCTAGAATGTTGCAATTTGTCGAAAATTTGTCATTTGATTCACGTATTTGTGGCATGTTTGACTAATAACTCTTGTTTTATATCTAGCCGTCGGGATGGAAGTTAAAGGAGGAGTTTTTACCTCCTGGCTGGTTGTGCCTGGTACTTCTTCAACCACTGTTTTGTATCATTCTTTTCATTAAAATGCTATTAATTTATTTTGCTTATAATATTTCGTCATATCTAATCTTGATATCATTATCCAGGTTTGTGGTGCTTCATTATATATTTACTCAAGTCACTCGACCTCAACCTACGTAGGGTCATGCTAACATGTGTTCTAAAAACACATGTTGTAAACGGTCACTTTTAATTGAAATAAGATGGACTCACTCAAATTTATAATTCTTTTATCAATAACTAATAAAAAAGTAATGCATTTTTTGTTGAATTTGCAAAAAAAATATGATTGTTGCAATTAACATATCATTTATACTCTGGATCCCCTTTTAGAACTTTAATCTCTATGATCACTCCTCACTTATTAATTCATACTTTTTTTAGTCCCTCTTTTAAAGAGGTAGAATCTAAGAAATTTTCTAACTCTACTATGAAAGTGCCCTTTTACGAGTTCAACTTCAGGTTATATATATCATTTCATTTTCTATAAATCTTATTCCAAGTGGACAGCATCCCTCTTTCTCGGATTTGATGTTCATGTCATACATATTAACTTAAATACGTTGTTTAACTTTTGTTATTATGTGGTCCGACATTTTAGATGATCTGAGACTCAACACATGTGTCAATCATCCTTGCCTTTTGATTTTCCTAAGTTTTCCAACTTGTTTCATGCATGCCCACAAAATAAGCTCGACATGCATTGAAATTGGCTTCCTTTAAATTTAGATTTTAGATGTGTAAGGATTATCATCCTTGCCTTTTGATTTTCCTAAGTTTTCCAACTTGTTTCATGCATGCCCACAAAATAAGCTCGACATGCATTGAAATTGGCTTCCTTTAAATTTAGATTTTAGATGTGTAAGGATTATTGTTCGTAAGTCCATCGATCTGAGTTAGAGTAATTGTTTAACGTAGTAATTAATTAGAGATAGGTAATTAAAAAGTATGGGTAAAGAATTAACGCACATAGATCATCTAATTTTACTTCAAATTCACCTAAAGAATTAGGGAGTTATAGTTAAATTAATAAGTCGCACACTAAGGAATTGGGTGCAGTCAAGAATAAAAAATACCTTTCATAACAAATTATTACAACGTCCTTTATGTTAACCGTGATGTTGTGAATCAGATGCCTTGGAAACAAAATATAAACTTGTTGCTCAATGTAAGGAAAAAAGAATGAAGAACACGATGAACACAAGGATTGGTTATTAACTGCTATTCTTTCATTTATCTTCAAAACAGATTATAAGTATACAAGAATAACAAATAACCCTCTCACCCTAAATTAGGATTTGCAGTATGCAATGATGAGAGACTAGTATGCTATTTATAATAAACCTAACATACTAAACTAACAGGCTTTTATCACAAATACCCATTACAAGCTAACTTAGGGTACAAGCTAACTTAACCAATTGAACATAACAAACAGGCCCAATTCGATGCTAACACTCCTAGCATCCTTCGACCCAATAGAGTTCGAGCCAATATCTCACAAATCTCCACCTTGGAACAAACTCTATTATCAACTAACGAATTAGTTTTCTTCATGCAGTTTTATCAACTACATACAGTGGAAAAACTTGCAACTAGGCAATGTCTTGGTGATCATATCAGCAGCATTATGATCTGTCGAAACCTTCAACACTTGGACTTCTCCACGCTCGATTACCCCTCTGACGAAATGTAGCCTCACATCAATGTGCTTGGTTCGCTCATGATAGGCTGAATTCTTCGACAGGTGTATTGCACTTTGACTATCACATTTAACAGTGATAGTTTCCCCTTGAATTTTTAGCTCCTCGGCAAAACCTTCAAGCCACAATGCTTCTTTCACAGCTTCAGTTAAAGCAATATATTCCGCTTCAGTGGTTGATAATGCAACAACCTTCTGAAGTGTTGCTTTCCAACTAATAGTTGTACCAAACATAGTGAAAACATATCCAGAAATAGATTTTCTGGAATCCATACAACCTGCATAATCAGAGTCGACATATCCTTTGATTACTGCTTTACTATCTTCACCAAAGGCTCCACCATAAATTAAGACTCTGTTCAGAGACCCATTTATGTACCTTAGAATCCACTTCAATGCTTGCCAGTGAGCCTTTCCAAGATTCGCCACGTACCTGCTTACAAGACTTATTGCATATGCTATGTCGGGTCTAGTACAAACCATAGCATACATCAAAGAACCTACTACATTAGCATATGGGATGCTATTCATATAAGTTCTTTCGACCTCAGTACTAGGACATTGATCAATACTCAACTTGAATTGAGGGTTTGTTGGAGTCACAACAGGCTTCGAATTCGACATACCAAACTTTTCGAGAATTTTTCGTAAATATGCCTCTTGAGATAAGTATAATTTCGATTGCTTTCTATCTCTTCGAATGTCAATTCCAAGAATCCTGGAAGCTGCTCCTAGATCCTTCATTTCGAACTCCTTATTGAGTTCAACCTTCACCCTCAATACTTCTTCGACATTGTTACTTGCTATGAGAATATCATCAACACAAAGCAACAAAATAACAAATGAATTACCAGGACGAAATTTGAAGTAAACACAATGGTCGAACTGGCTTCTAACGAAACTTATGTGTGTCATGAATTTGTCGAATCTCCTATTCCACTGTCGAGGAGATTGCTTCAGCCCATATAAAGATCTATTCAACTTGCACACATAATCTTCCTTTCCCTTTCGACATACCCTTGGTTGCCTTATCGATTGTTTCATCTAGATCACCATACAAGAACGCAACATCCATCTGTTCGATTCAAGATCGAATTGTGCCACCATGGCAAGCAACATTCGAATGGACCTATGCTTCACAACAGAGAAAACACATCATTGAAATCTATACCTTCTTCGAGTGAAACCCTTGCAACCAACCTTGCCTTGTATCTTTCGATGCCACTCCTTCAATTCCTTCCTTAACTTTGAAAATCCATTTACGGTGACTAACTTTGGCTCTAGCGGTTTCTTGATCAATTCCCAAGTTTTGTTATCATGAAGAGACTTCATCTCATCATCCATGGCCTTGACCATTCGGTCTTATTCGACTCCTCATAACTTCCTTATGGTCTCTTGGTTCTTCGTCTAGAACCTCACTTGCAGAGATTAAGGCATAAGCTATAAGATCGCATACCCAAACTTGAGGTGGTTTGATGACTCTCCGTGTCCTATCTCTTGCCAATAGGTAGTCATCGGCGTTCCTCAACTTCATCATCATCTTCTTGACTTTATCGGGATATGCAATTCGGCATCAACATGCTCCACCTCAAGGAATCTCTCCTGTTCCCTCTTTGTCGGATATACGCCGACCAACATCATCCGTTTTCTTGAAAGCCATTTCGACTTCATTGAAAACAACATCTCGATTGATAATCCTTTTGTGACTTGACTCTAGGCACCATAGCCTATAAGCTTTGACTCTTGGGTGTCCCATGAACATGCATTTAAGAGCTCTAGGTTCGACCTTGTCTTGCCTAATGTGAGCTACGCACCAAATACTCTTGTCGAGATTTGGTGGATGTCTGACCAAACTTCTTGGTGTCTTCATATCTAACGCGATCGAAGGACATCTTTATCGGATATATCTTGTCGAAACCTCACCAAAACA
The DNA here is from genome assembly GCA_021764765.1 of Vicia sativa. Lineage (NCBI taxonomy): Eukaryota > Viridiplantae > Streptophyta > Magnoliopsida > Fabales > Fabaceae > Vicia > Vicia sativa. The sequence continues at coordinate 225,034,880 of CM038795.1, read as the reverse complement.
CCTTCTTTAACCCAACACTAGTCAACATGCATCTAACTCTCCAAGATGGTTCGATTAAACCTTTCACCAAACCATTTTGTTGTGGAGTGCTGCGATGGTTCCCTTGCAATACCGAGACGACAAAAGGCGCCGAATGCCTCTGCAAAATTCAAGACCGTTGTCTGTTCTCAACCTCTTGACCTTTCTGCCAGTTTGGTTTTCGACCAGAGTCTTCCAACCTTTGAAATTCTCAAAAGTTTCATCCTTAGTCCTCTTAATGAATACCCATAACTTTCTGGAATAGTCATCTACTATGGATAGAAAATACCTTGCTCCTGAATATGATGGACACCTTGCAGGCCCCCAAAGATCAGCATAGATGTAATCAAGGGATCCATGTGTTCTTTGTTTGCCTTTGTTGAACTTCACTCTGCAGGATTTTCCAAGTACACGGGGTTCACAAAACTTTAGCTTTGTCTCCACCAAGCAAATTTTGTTTCCCCAATTCGACCAGACCCATTTAACTGACATGGCCTAATCTCATGTGCCAAATTTCTGTCTTCGGCAAAGGTTTCGTGGATGCAACATCTGTCGAACCACTTACAACTTCAGCCACAACGATATACAAGCCTTGTTTCTTCACGCCTCTCAAGACTTCCTTCGACCCCTTCATGACTCTTAGGATACTTTTCTCTCCTTGAAAAACATATCCTTTCTTGTCGAATTCACCAAGAGAAATCAAATTTCTCTTTAAATCAGGTACATACCTGACTTCAGTTAATAACCTTATTGACTCGTCATGGAGTTTAAATCTCACAGATCCAACACCTGCAATCTTGCAAGCTTTTTTGTTTCCTAGCAATACAGATCCACCATCTTGATCACATAATTCCTCGAACAAGTCTTTGTTTGGAGTCATGTGCCAAGTGCACCCAGAATCCATAATCCATTCCTTCGACGAGTTGCTGCTTGAAACCACAAGAACATCAGATGAGTCGAAATCATCTAGAACAATAGTTGGATTTCCATTATCCTTTCCTCCATGATCTTTCAGGCGTTCAGGGCACACTTTTCTTGTCAAACCTTCACCAACCGTCGAAGGTTTATGCTCCTTTCGTTCATTCAAGTCCTTCGAATACAAGGCTGATTGAACCTCTTCAAAGGTCAGGGACTCCCTTCCATACAAGAGAGTTTCTTTGAAGTGGGCATGTGATCTGGGCAACGCGCATAACAACAACGACGCTTGATCTTCATCATCGATCTTCACATCAATATTTTCAAAATCAAGAATCAGCTTGTTGAACATATCCAATTGCTCAGCCAACACTTTATCTTCAATCATCTTGAATGAATACAAATCTTGCTTCAGGTAGAGTCGATTCACCAACGATTTGGTCATGTACAAACTTTCAAGTTTCACCCATAACCCTGCTGCCGTCGTCTCCTTTGATACTTGTCGAAGAACCTTATCACCAAGGCTCAACAAAATTGCGTTGTGGGCCTTCTCTATCATTTCCTTCTTCTCAGCTGTCGTTAATGCTTCGTTCATGGCTGATTCTCTCTTCAACGCTTCCAAACAACCCTGCTGAACCAGTAGGGCTTTCATCTTCAAGCGCCACAGTCCGAAATCGTTCACTTCGGTGAACTTTTCAATCTCATACTTTGTTGAAGGCATCTTCTCCACGCTCACCGCACCAATTTGTTGTGAATCGGATGCCTTGGAAACAAAATATAAACTTGTTGCTCAATGTAAGGAAAAAAGAATGAAGAACACGATGAACACAAGGATTGGTTATTAACTGCTATTCTTTCCTTTATCTTCAAAATAGATTACAAGTATACAAGAATAACAAATAACCCTCTCACCCTAAATTAGGATTTGCAGTATGCAATGATGAGAGACTAGTATGCTATTTATAATAAACCTAACATACTAAACTAATGGGCTTTTATCACAAATACCCATTACAAGCTAACTTAGAGTACAAGCTAACTTAACCAATTGGACATAACAAACAGGCCCAATTCGATGCTAACACTCCTAGCATCCTTCGACCCAATAGAGTTCGATCCAATATCTCACACGTGATAATATCTTATTTATGCACGCCTGAATTTTTTAAATATTTATTTTATAAAAAAAATGTTGTAGTGAATATTTAATTACAGTCTTGTAGCTCAACCTTTATGGTATATTGAAGTTTACTTGCTTTGATTTCCAGCACCAACATTTTTTTTCTTTTCGTAACAAAAATGGGTTGTCAGGATAATATTATAAATATATTAAAATAAAATTATTTATCACCACGATTAATTATTGAAATTGTTGTAAACAAGTCTTACTTATGATCACGGTTTTTGTTACTCTCAAAACAAAACCCTAACATATCTCTCTTCCACATGCAACAAACTCGTACTCATAAGCTTATTCAAATTTAAAGAAAATCAAGTTCAAATGCAGCGAACACAAAGCTTTATCTTTATTCTTCTTCTTCATAAGCTTTCTTCCATTTTTCTCAAAACAAAACCCTAACATATCTCTTTCACGCAGCGAACCCGTCTCATAAGCTTCTTAAAACTTAAAGGTAATCAACTTCTCCCTTTTTTTTTATAGTTCTTGTTAAAAATGTTTTTTTCATTTGGCATTATATTCTCGTTTTTTCATTTGGTAAATGTTTCATTTATGTCGTTAATGTCATGGTGTTTATGCTTTTTTGACTTTAGGGGAAATGAATGAATAAATCCACCTTAGCAAAGCACATACATTGGCCATGGTTTATATATATGGTTTGTGTTGTTATGGAGAAGCAATACAAGAAGTATAAAGCTATTGTGGAAGCTTGATCCTCCTTGTATTTTTACTTCATAGCAACACAAAGTATATCAACTTCAGAACGAATCTTTTCAATAAAAGGTAAGTTTGATGAGTGCTAAATTGTTGTGTTTTTTAGTGTGAATAATTAACACTCATATGTTTAATTCGTTTTCTTTTTGTCAATAAACCTCAACTTTAGTATATATTCGTTATAGTTTATGTTATAGTGTATATATTGCGTTATCGTGTAAATATCATTGAGTTTAATTGATTTTATCTCATTTTTATAGGTATTCAAACATTGATATTTAGTAATAGGTATATAGATAATTGAATAAGATTTCCAACGCTTTCGACCGTGCGCGAATCGGAGTTACAGTTCTCAAGTTATGGTCGAAACAATGCTAGTTTTCAACTTACTATCAACTGTCGCTCCTTGATCTCTAGGCGACGTTGGAGCGACCAGAAGCGTGAAAAAATGCAGTTTTGATAACAACAATGAAACTTGCATATGGATGATCCGGAGTTAAATTTCTCCGACACTAATAACCCGAGAGATTTTTGGTTTTCCTCTCTTTTTCTTTATGTATTTCTCTTTTGTTGGTATATTTACTTTGAACATATGTATATTTGTTGATAATGGTGTTGTATAAAGCTTGTTTTACAAATGATTATTGATGTCTTCCTTAATATTTTTGCTTCATGTTTGGATTTGAGTTGTTATAGACGACATATACCTCACAAATCTTGATTAGGGATGAATATCTATTAGTTTCTAGATTCTAGAGATAGATTTAAAGCTAATAATCATTGTGGGTGCTAAAGCTTAATGCTTCTGTGTTGTTATAGCACACAAGACATTGCCGATAGAGTAATACAAATGGTCTCGCTACTTGGAATTACACATAACCTTCATTGTGGGGACATCTTGTGGTGTCCATGATGTTTTGACGAGTAGAGTAGGTTGAGTGAAATTGATCAATTGATTTAAGTTTGTGAAGAGTAGAGTACATTCATTCCAGATAAGTTATTCCTTTTCTTTTGTTTACATTTATTTTTTGTTGATAACTTTTACATTCCTTACAATCAAACCAATTCAACCCCAAACTATAAACCTTGAGAAATTGTCGATCGACAATTCAATAGCACTAATCCCCGTAGAGACGACACGATATAACCTATATATCAACCCGATAAAATAATACTTACTTTTTACTTGCCGCTTTACCACTTCAGCAACGTTTGTGAAACATTTTATGTTGTATAATGTTGTTGTATGCTCTTGTATGTATAATTGTGTGTTGTGGTTGTGTTGTTGTATATTTTTGTGTTATTGATAAATATTGTTGTATGTTGTTGTTGTTGATTAATATTCTCATAACAAGAACAAAACATTACTAAGTTACAAGAAAAAAGCTTCTTGTGACTTTGCAATATTTTGTTATTTAATTTCTTATGCAGATTTACAGAATATCAAGTTGATTTTATTATATCGCATGTAAATTGTTTATTTCACTGATCCTTCACTGAAAAGGAATTCATTTAAAAACTTATAATATGAATATTAAGTTATATTTAAAAACCAACTTAGATCAATTAATATTTTTCAAATTACACTCGTCTCATAATCACTACTACAAAATATACCTACGACGAAGATATATTACTAAGGCCAATGATTCACCGTGGTAATATGTAGTTTTTTTACGCATATTAATTTATTTTATTTAATTGAAAAACTTTTCATCACGATTCTTAAATCCAACCGTGATCATAGAAATTGGATGACATGCTACGAATCTTAACATCAACATTTTTCCAATTTTTAAATAAAAATAACCGCGTGACCCTTAACATATTTTGTTGTATAAAAATGAAAATATAACAACCACGGTTGTTTCAATAAACTGTTGTTATGTATTCTATATTTCACACGGTTGTTTTGGAAACCATTGTGAAATTATATTCACCTAATTAGAATATAATAGGAAATTTATTTCGTTCATAACATGCAAGGGTGCACTAGAGAATATTGTGACATCGGTAGCGAAATCTTCACCATCTTCTGGAAATGAATAATATATTCTGGGCTTCGTAACTTTCGATCTGAGTCCCGAATTAATTTGATTCCTTCAACAAAGTTATAGCTTGCCATGAGATGACAAACTTTGAAGTTGAACATTTTTTAATTCGGAGCCAATAACTATGATAAAATTGAACCCGAAACTGTCAGCTTGAGCATAGAAACAAACACTTCAAAATATTTCTAAGTGTTGAATTTTTGAGAAATGATAAACCGTAACTTCCGAGCTCCATAATTTTTGATCTAATTCCCGAATGGATTCGATTTCTTCAGCAAAGTTGTAGATTGCCGCTAAATGAACAACTTTGATTTTGAACTCAACTCGAATCGACGCCTCGAAACACGTGTAAAATACCTCTGAAGTCGAACACTTGAACACATTGAAAAACACTTAAAATTTCACTAAGCGTAAACTTCAAAAGTTGTGAACTTCAAACTTCGGAGCTTTATAACTCAAAATTCGGGCATTTCTAGAAAAATCTTCACAAGGACAAATTCGGAGTGCGAAATACGCTCTTTTCAACGATTACTCATTCGTGAAATTTCGAACACAGACGAGCAAAATACAGAATCGACAACGTGGCTCCGCGAACACAAAACGCTTAAAACTTAGAAAATTTTTCTAAGTCCAGGATTACTTAAAATGCAAGAAACCTCATTTTCACCCGATTCTTCCGAATTTTTCTCAACAAATGATCGCATTTTCTCAAATTTCGACTTTTGACCATAATTTCGACCCGAAATTCCACCCGGTCAAACTTTGACTTTTGTTAACGTTTTAGTACACACATTCAAATATCATTTTATCCGATCGTTCTTGATTTCCTGATGAATCGCGTGGACCAATAAGCCAAATACAAATACTTCAAAACTCACAGAAGGCCATATAATCAATTCGGGCTCAAATATTCGACCACAACACATCGTAGCTCGACACTGTAATCAATATCCACATGATAGACAATCAGAACCTCAAAACTCCAATTCTCGATAGATAATCAGAAGCTTCCGGATACACATATCTTGCGTATTGAGGTGACGCTTGAAATAACAGAACTTCAGATATCCAGCTTTGGAGAACCAAACCTCTTCTTCAGAATTGTACAGGTTCATACGATTTAGAAAAATCCTGAACCCATGGTTAATATATGAATGATATGCATGCAATGCACCTATTGATTAAGTGTAAACCAACTATTTATAAAAAATGAAGAGGACAAATTTTGGGGTACAACACCTGTGAATGCAGACATAGTCAAAAAAATACTACGCATGAACGAGACCCGCTATGTCGACTGGCCTAGGCAAAAATAAGGGCATCCTGGCGAACCAAAAAGGTTTGGGCAAAAGTTAAGGATATATACAAAAAATGTGTACATCCGGCAAGTCGAAAACTTGCAAAGGCGGCTTGGGCAAAAAAGGGTATCCCGGTAGACTGAAAACCTGAAAGGACGGTCTAGGCAAAATTTAGGGATTTAAGCGTACGACTATGTCTCGTCCAGATCACCTACTTACAGACTACACTACTAGCAACATTCAAGGTTCAAATGGCGAAAATCAATTCACTCGCTTTCTACTGACAGCAAGGAGATGAGATAGTCGAAATATATGAGCAATATCATAGTTGAAACTCGACGAGATTATTCCCGCATATCTTTTACTCTCATTCGTCTCTTGTATACAAACTGCTTAGCCATACGCCACTATTCAAAATTAATGCAAATTCCTCTTTTACAGTGTTAATTTTTATTGTTTTTTGCATAAAGTCCAATGATTGCTTTGAATGATTATATGCATTTGACAGTAAACACCCATTCACAAACATATGAAAAACGAACAAACAAAAGTAATTACTACAGGCTTTAAGAATTGAGATGACGACTAAAGTCACCAATGCATCCCCCGTAGAGTCACTTTCACAAAGTTACTTTCACAAGAGTACAATCCCCACAGAGCCATCGCTCTCCTTACAAAGACAAATCTTCTCCGACGAAGTACTAATCTTCCCCCAGCAAATATTCCAATACTTCAGCTTCAATCACGTTAGTCCCCGAGCGGTGATCTTATCAAACTTATCTACCTTCTCAAGTTACCACGTTACGTCGGTCCCTGAAGCAGTAACTAATTATCAACCAATTACATCAGTCTCCAAGCAGTAGTAGGTTATTCCATATCACATCGTCCCCCAATATAGCTTATACACGAAGATATTCATCCCCATCGGAGTATCTCCCGACGATTATCATTCCCCGGCAGCGTCAATATCCAGACTCGAAACTTGGTCAGATAGTGCATCGGAGGAACCTACGTCTCTCTTATTCCCCAGTCAGAGGTTTCAACAAACTTCAGACTCATCACCTCAAGTGGCCCTTCGAGCCTCGTCAGCTCTAACGTCCCTATCAGCTTTGCCATGTTACGTCAGTCTCCGAGCGGTAACCGGGTATTCCCCAGCAAGATCTACGCACAAGATCCCCAGCCGGGTATCTCTTGACCGCTGCTATTCTTCCAACAACGTTAATATCCAGACTCGATAATTGGTCAGATAGTGCATCGGAGGAATCAGAAGCATCTTTTTTCTCTCCAAGTCAGGGTTTTCAACAACCCTATCCCCAAGCGAGCATCAGAAATCTCCAGCAACACACTCCCATCTTCTTCAAGATGGATATGTTTTGAAATACATCTATATTCATACATCTATATTCATATATCTGCATCACAGTAATATTGCCATACATTCGCATGCATCAAAATCTGCATAGGACTAACCCTATCTTGTCAAAAGTTTATATCCTCAACAGGTAAAAGCTATTTTCCAAACGGAAGGTCAAAGATTAATACCCGAAACAAGATGGGAGAACTATCTGAACGACCATGAAAGCTATTTTCCAAACGGAAAGTCAAAGATTAATACCCGAAATAAGACGGGAGAACTATCTGAACGACCAAAATTACTTCCAGACAACTGGTCAAAGATTAATGCCCGAAACAAGACGAGAAACCTATTTAAAAGACCACACAAATTGTCTTCTGGCAACAGATATTGGATTAACACCTGAAGCAAGACGGGAAAGCTATCCACATCCTGCCAAATATCCACTTCGAGAATAGCCAAGGCGAAGGTTTATTCTGACTCTCTCTTATTATCAACCACCCCCGTATGGAATCTTTAAGCCCATCTTCGACTACTTGTCGATATTTCTCCACCTTCAGAATGCTGCATATTTGGTTAAAAATCAATACATACCAATAACCTCATTCAAAGACGAGCATGAAGTCTAACGTACGACTCAACATCAGCCGCCCCGGATGGCATCTTTAAGCCCATCTCCGTTGTCTCTTCTACCCAGAAGACACCTACAGAGTCTAGCGTACGACTCAGTTTCTCCTGATGGCATCTTAAGCCCATCTCCGATGTCTCTTATACTCAAAAGACACCTACAGAGTCGAGCGTATGACTCCGCTTTTCCCGATGGCATCTTAAGCCCATCTCCGTCGTCTCTTCTGCTCAAAAGACAAATACAGAGTTTAGCGTACGACTCACTCCCCAATAGCAGCTTCTCCAAATGGCATCTATAAGCCTATTCCAGCGCACCATCAGTTGACAATCCTATTTCATACAACAACGACTGCAAATTTTCAGGTGTACTCGAGTGTTCAATCATCTTCTACTTTTAGGTCACGAAAGGCAAGCATGTCAATCTAACCCTTCCAGTATAAGAAGATTGAATAGGGGCAACTGTTATACCCCAAAATTTTCCCTCCCACTTCTCAAGACAATTCACATATCCATACTCAAGGATTTCACAAGGGTTGACCAGACAAACCCTCTCCTAAGCAATCAACCCAAACTAGGGTTTTGCCATTCTCAAGTCAAGATGGACATCCAATTATTTAAGTGGTCATCATACCTCATCATATGCTTCAAAGAATCACCATGTCAAGTTTCAAGCCTTACAAGTCAAGTTTGCTCAGTCAATTGCTCAGATGGTTGAAAATCAATTGTATTGGACAAAAAGTCAATTGTGGTCAACATACAGTCTAACTTCATAATTTTTGGTCAACACCAATATTTTGAAGTAATATTCATCATTTGATCAAGGATTGATCATGATTCTTCAAGAAAAGTCAAGATTTGATCAAAAGTCAAAGTTTCTAAATTAGGCTTTCTCAGACAAAAGTCAACAGAACTTTTACCGGGCATAACTTTCACATACTTTTTCAGAAAGTTTTCCACCACAACTCATTTTGAAGAGAATTTAATTCTCTACAACTTCATGTCTCACAAGCTTGGGCAGAAAATGCTTCATTTGGAAGATATGGATCAAAACATTACAGGTCTTTTTAAAAGTCAACAAAAAGTCAACTTTTTGCAAAGAAGTGTTCATGAGCATGGAAACTTCAATGAAGATGAATCCAAAACGGTTGTTTATTAGACATCTTGAGGTTTCTAAAAAGTCCAACAACACCCAAAATGTTAAAAATTGAGCAAGATACACATTGTGCAAGTTGAGTATTTTTGAGGAGGTGCACAAAGAGAAATGCTTGAGAAAATCAAAAAATTTCCAAATGGGCCTAACTTTTCTTGATTCAAACATGTTCCTTATCTGAATTGGAACCTCCAAGCCCAAGGCTATGTTTTTATCTTTTATTTTTAATTTATTTTGGATTTTTATTCATTTAAAACCAATTTAATTAAAATAAAAGATATCAAATCAAAAATTAAGTGCAAGATGGATTTTCTCTCATCCTTGAGGTCCAAGCAAGCCATTTAATCTAATTATTTCGAAATAATTAAGATTGGCAATTTGATGTGATTGAAATTGGCTCAAAAAGGAAATATTTGGTCTGATTCCAAATCAAATAATTTTTCATTGATTGACATGATATTTTTTGACAATTCTTGACCTAATTCATTACAATATAAATACATGATGGTTCCAAATGCACAAGGGACAAAATTCTAACCTCAAAGAACCCTAACAAGCTTCAAAAAAACCGTGACTTGCAAGCAACTAGCAGTCACAATTTTGCTTCAATTCAATCCATTCCAAGCATTGCAATCGATTGTTGGAGGTCCCCTGAGTCGATCCAGATACTCACAAGCAAGCAAAACCCCCAAAATCACGAGAACACGATCACGGTTTGCATACTTTGAACTCAAAATCGTTTTCGTACTTTTATGCATAATCAATTGAATTTAACCATGTCTTTGTGTTTGTGATGAAGTTTCGAAGCTTTCTGCATAATTTAATTGAGTTTTAAGTCTAGGAATATCGTTTCACCATTGCTAGGGTTTGAGAGCTCCGATTGGGGTTTTCTTATTTAGGACAAATTGGAAGGAACCAAGGGCGTCATCGTGTCTAGAATCTAATTTGCAATTGATCCATGGCTTTATATTTCATTTATATTGCATATTACGTGATGTCTTGATTTGCAGGGATTTAGCTACAAAAACGATCTGTAGGTAAAGGCTGTTGCTACGGACAAAAACCTAGCTAAAGGTCTGAGAATTCAAACGAAGAAGAAGATGTTCTTGGCGCGTGTTTTGATTGGTTCTCAGGGATCAATTTCCCTTATAACGTTTTTGTTCCATAATACTAACACAAACTGCAGGTTGGCTCAGTGGCAAGGCAGCGTGCGTGTGACTCTGAGGTCCTTGGTTCGAACCTTGGCTCCTCACTTTCTTTTTTACTGCTTTTCCAAACTAACATATTTTCCTATTTCTTCAATTTTCCAGTTAATTTAATTTCTTTTCAAACAATTTTCTAATGCATTAAAAAACCACAAAAAAATTATTTCTTTTTGCATTTAGGTCAGAAAAATACTTATTTAATTTTTAACATAAAAAATTATATGTTGCATGCATATTTTAATTAATTGTTAATTAATCGAAAAATTGACTTTTAATTGTTTTTCCTTACTAAAATCAATCCAGAAAATTCCCAAAAATTATTTTCTCATCTAATTAGGTTTGCTAACCCTAAAAGTCTTTTCCTAACTCAAAAAATCTTTTTCACTAACATTATTTTCTCTTATTCGCAATTCGCTTCTTTTTCCGATTATTGTATCTGCTTCCAGGTTGTAATAGTTAGGATTATTTCCTTGCATTTTCTTTTTCCAATATTATGTAACTGCTCATGGGATGTAATAGTTTAACTAGAATTTACTTTCCTCACTCCTCAATTATGTAACTGCCCCAAAGCCATGTAATAGCGTAGGATTTACTTTCCGCACTTTATTTTCTGCAATTTACTTTCCGCACCCATATAAATTACTAGTAATTAGGCGTGTATGGCAAGATAAAATCAACATAGCTAACTCTAATCACAAGATAACATATTTGAATTTAACACACTTTCTTCACACATGCACCCCCTAGGGTATTCTCTCTCGTTGCCTTTCGAATAAATGGTCAAGTCCCTCGAATGTAGGGGTATCATAACACCGTTACCTACAAACATATCATCATAGTCCCTTCGAGTCAAAGATCATAGTCCCTCGATGACCCTCGATGTTGCCTACGAATACATGATCTAGTCCCTCGGTTGTTGCCTACGAAAAGTGATGATCGTCCCAACGAATGTGTTAGGATACTCCTACAAGTTGCCTTCTATGACCATCTAATGTCCCTTTCGAATGTCCTTTTACATCCAACGAATAGGGTTACCTACCAACTAATGGTATGGATAACACTATTCTAAAGGAAAGTAAAATAACACGGAAACGACCGTTCTGAGTAGGTAATAGACTCTTAATTGCTTGCTCTATCAAAACACTTTTCACACCTCACACTTTCTAAAAATCATTTTCAAACACTTTGTATACACTCCAGCGTGAATCATTTCAAAGTTCTTTTCCAAAACGAAACATTTCCAAACACTTCGTATACATTCCAGCGTGAATTATTACGAAGTCAAAGCGAAATGACTTTTTTTCAAAATCTTTTCAAAACACACAAAAAAAGCAAGTCATCAAGTGATCTAAAGCAATTAAGAGCCCGTAGATAACTACGGATGGAAAGGGTGCTAATACCTTCCCTTTTCATAACCAACTCCCTTACTCAGAATCTAAACGAAGGTCTTTTCCTGTTCTTTTCACCTTCCCTTAATTGGATAAAAGAAAAGTCGGTGGCGACTCTTGCTATCCGCAACATTTACGATCAAACGCAAAACAAAACAAGTCAGTTCTTCTACCGTGTTACAGTAGGTAACCTATTGTGAAACATTCTCCAAGTCAGACACGACATTTTGGACGGGAGTGAACTTTGTCAACCCTTTGCCCAATGATTATTATGATCTGTCCTATTTTCTAGTAACATAATTTTGCATCTTTCCTTGACTGAATATTTGTCAACATTATTGACTGCCCATGTGCCTACGCTACAAATGTCTTGCATCCAAACAGATCTGAGGCTATTGGATAAGTCTAACGATTCATCAATTATACCATATCTACAAGCCAATGCCTTGTACCATAAACTGCTCATCTCATGCCTAATCCTCCAACCCCATTTTCCTAGGAAAAACTTTATTGAAAACTCTCAGGTTTTTTTATTCCCAGCCCTCTCTAAATTATTGGCCTACAAATTCTATCCCATCTAATCCAATTTATTTTTCTTGAATCCTCACACCAGCCCCAAAATTTATTTTTGAAAATAGATTCAAGTTTAGAAACAATACCTGGCGGAACCTTGAAAAATGAGAGAAAATAGACTGAAATAGAGGATAAAACTGATTTAACATTATCGTCCACCCACCAATGGAAATGTTCTTATGTTTCCAATTTGAAAGTCTAGATGTCACTGTTTCAATTAGCGTTTGCCACATTTTTAGTGATCTTGGATTTGCTCCTATGAGAATTCCTAAACAATTGAAAGGATAGACTTTGACTTTGCAATTCAAAATATCTGCCGCTTGTTGGATCCAATTTTGACAAACATTTAAGCCAATGATTCAAGCTCTTGTCGAAGTTGACTTTTAGCCAGACATTAGTTGAAATAGCATCAAGTTTGTCTTTATAGTCCTTATGTTATCCCAACTTTTTTTTTCCATTATTAAAGTGTCGTCTGCGTATTGGAGGTGCAAAAATCTTTCTGCCCCTAAATCAAATTTACCCTAAATCAAATTTATAATAAGTATATTTATTCAACTCTACTGATTTCTTCATGAGAATGTTGAAATCTTCAACGACCAATAAAAAAGAAATGGAGATAATTGATCCCCTTGTCTAAGACCTCTTCTCATATTAAATTTTCTTGTAGGGCTGTCATTCACCAACACCAAAATTGTTGCTGACTTCAAACATTCTGAAATCTATTTTCTTCATTTTGCATGGAATCTCATTTTAGCCATTACACCATCTAAGAAACACATGGGTTGAAATACATGAAATGTTAATTCCTCAAAAATTGACGTGAACCTAAAATCATTTACTATGGCCTCTTAACAAGTCTTTGATATTGACACAAAATCAAAAGTCTTTTTATATTAGACAGACACAAATGTGTTTGACATTAAATGCAAACATGCCACTTCTTGTACTTTTATTTTAGATCTTGCAAAATTGTTTTATATTAAAATTGATGTTTGTATTATATAATTTTTATTTTAAACCTACTAAACTAAATAAACATTTAATTATGAGTTATTCCATCAAAATTACAAACATTGAAAATACATTTTATTATTACTTATAAATATTTTTATCTCGCTTATATCTTTATATAATGTTGACTTGTTACTTCATTGGTTACACCAGAGTAAACATTTCAAACTTTTAATTTCATTATTTTCTATGTTAATGACAAAAATTAGAAGATTATTCCATCACAAATTTATCTTCAGTCAATCTCTCTCTCTTTCTCATCTCTTTCATAGAAATTAAACTAAACTCCTTTTCACTCATGCCCCTTAAGTCTCCCTTTCACTATTAATTACTGATAATGACTAAATTGAAGATTTGACTATTAATTACTGATAATGACTAAATTGAAGATTTGATTGGTGGAAATTCATGGTGAAGTAGATAAGTTGAGTAAGACAAATAACTTCATGTGACTTAGTTTGACAAAGTCTTCTTACGTGTAACCTTGTCTCATCTCAATATATACCAACTATAAATTAAATTTAATTAATGGACACCTGCTAATAGTCTATTTTTCATTTGAATTGCATTGCAAATTTGAAATGTTCAAATAACAATAATATTATTTAAATTACAATATTAATTTGTAGAACAAACAACAATGATAATCAAAATAAATAACATCAAATAAAACAATGAATTGTAAGTAAAAAAACAACAAGAGAAAGATAAAATATGAGTACATAAAGAATTGTTTAACTAGTTTAATAAAACCAATTTATTTTTGGAGGAGATTGTAAATGAGTTTTAAAAAAATAGTCTCTTAAGTTTTCAATCACAAATTATTTTCAACTTATGAGTTTCTCGGTCTTTCCAACTTTAAATATATGAATAATACAATCTAAAGTGTTTAGAAATATTTTTCAATCTCTATAACTACCTTTAAATATCTCTAAAATTTCAAGAATATAATTTAAGTAATTCATATAATTGTCTCTCTATGTTTCCCCAACTGAACCATTGACCAGTCAATTCATTGATTGTTGACCATTGACTACTCAACACATTGAATATTGACCATGGTTTAAATTGTGGTTGCAGCCGCAAAGGCGGTTGCAGTTATGGGTGTTATAATTGTGGGTATTGTGGTTGTTGCGATGCGTATGACAGCTGCTACATCGTGAATTTTTATTGAGAAGTTTTTGAAAAGTAATGGTAAAAAATTTTAATGTTGAGGTTTTTCGTTGTAAATTGAGTCTTTAAGTTCTAAAATTTGGATATTTAATAAAAATACTTGAAAAAACATGGATAAAACCAGTCTTACCTTAGAAAACTCTCTAGTAACCTAACTCCTAACAATATGCCTGAAACGTCCAAGACATCTTCATCCCCTATTTCCTGCAAAAATCATTAAAGTGCTCTAAAACAACCTCTAGACCTTTAGCATGCATTGATCTCAAATCTCATAACTTATTCTTATCATGAAAGTGTTCACCAGGTAATAATGATGCATGACCAATAACACTAGAACCATATAAAATATATAACCCACACATTTTAGACCCTTTAGCCACAAACAATCCACCAAGCGAAATTTTCAACGTCCTATGTTCAAATCTAGTGAGTAGTCTATATCATTAAACATGATAATAAAAAACACTTGAGCTTGGGAATATATCTTACATTGCATAGAAGAATCTAACAATCATTGAACATTTTAAGTTTAATTGTATCAATACCACAAACCTTGCAAGCCTTATTGTCATCAATTCAAACAACTTCACCTTCTTCTAGTTTAAAAGTCTCAAAGTATTATTTCCTTCGACACACATGATAAGAGCATCATGAGTACATGAGCCAGCTCTTATTCAGTATCCAAACTTGACACCACTAGTAAAACAACACTCTCATGATCATCCTTATCTAAGGAAACTACAACTCTAGAATAATCTCCCTTTCCCCCCTCTTAGGGCAGTCCTTCTTGAAGTATTTAGTTTTAAACAGATAAAGCATTTTAACATTGACTTATCAAAACCCCTAGATTTGCCTTTCTATATACTCATAGTTCATCCTCTTGAGACAATCTCACTACTGCAAAACACGTAAACAACAATGCCATGGTCACCACAGTTCTTCTCTACACCATAGTGACATCTCTAAACTAAGGCGCTACCATATTATTTTTATTTTTGATTAAAAAATATTTGTATATAACAATATATGAGGAGCCAACCGTGGTGATACTATTAAGCTTTCATGAGTTCGAACCTCAATTACATCATATATATTATTCCTTTAACGTTAAGGCGCGCCTTTTTAAAAAAAAAATAAAAATAAAGGGATATGACTACGGTTGGTATGTTCCACAGTTGTGGTACATTTACATATATCACCACAGTTGGTAATATATGCCGTTGTGATACATTTATATATAAGTGAATTAACTCTCGCTCTTTTGACAGTAGCGCCGTATCCTTCACAACAAAACCCTAGAACCCATTTTTTCTCTCTGTCTTCGTCATTAACATTCATATTCTACAGTATAGCCGTCATTATTGTTCTTCTTACATAAAGATATTCTTCTTTTTCCTTATTCTCTCATTTTTGTGTATGTAGTTGTTATGTTTCACATGATTTTCCTATTATTTTCTTCTTGTTAGATAGTTTATGGATCTTTTATTATTGTATGTTCTTCTATGTTGTTGACAAATAATTTTGCAGTTTTACATGTTAATAATTTTCATGGTGTTTGTAGGACTAAATAAAAGTGATTGAAGAAACAACAATTACAACAAACTTCATCTAATTTGCGATGCAATGAGAAGAAATATAAGAAGTATGAAGCTATTGAGTAGACTTCATCCATATTATATTTCTTTCTCATTGGGTCACAAACTAGATGAACCTCATATGGTGGTGATGATGGTGGTAGCAAACATATAGTATGAGTTGATAAGGTACATATGAGTTGTGTAGCAATGGAAAAAATAAAAGAAGTATGAATTCATTGTGGAAACTTCATCCACCTTGTACTTCTTTTTCATTTCTTCACAAACTAGATGAACTTCATAGTTCCATAATTATTTTCAATAAAAGGTGCATTCCATAAACAATTTAATATATATTGTGTTATTGTATGTTGTTAGTGTTTTGTTGATAAAATGTATGTTTTTAACTATGTTGCATGTATTAGTTGTATTGTTGTATGATGATTTTGTTGACAAATGTTCTCAAACAAGAACAAAACATTGATAAGTCATAAGAATAAGGCTTCTTGTGACTTAACAATATTTTGTGACTCAATCAATGTTTTCCAAATCGCATCGTCTCATTTTGCAAATTTTATATTCCTTAACACAATATATGGTTTAATGGTCAAATTCCTTCAATACATCGAACATCATATTTAAGTAGCACTGTCATTAGGAACGGGAAAAGAGGGGTTAAGGTCAATATTAGAAGGACCAATATAAAACATAATGTTAGTTGTACCCAGGTGGTCAACAATGGATCTCACATACTCCACATGAGCAATCACTGAAGCTTCAGATGCTTAAATCTCTGCCTACAACTCAACCCTCAAATCAGTCTTCAATTGTACCCGACTTCCTTTACTTTCCTAAGACACAAAATCAATGTTTTCCATAATCCTCTCTTCTCTAATCTGGTTTTCAGCCAAGAACTTCCTAACCAACTCATCAAGGTAAGCCTTCAAATCAATAGAAAGTGAGCAAGGTGTAGAAGAACTAGTAGCCTCAACAGATGGATCCTTAGAAGGATCCACAACCTTGTCATCATAAACATTTCGAACTGATTCCTCAAGGTAGTAATAGTCACCATCTTAGTCCCTATAATATCTCATTTTGGACACAATACCATAATCCAAGATATTTGGTGCCCCAGTCAGATATTTGTTTTCCCGTCTTCATATTCGTCTTCTGAATAAGCAAAGTCATACCATGTTGTCGTCAAACATTTATTTTATCTTTAAAGAAATTATTCTTTGGTCTTTCTTTGTTGAGTCAGGGACATTCGTTTATAAAGTGGACATGTTATTTGCATTCAAAGTAGGTGACCTCTCTCTATTCCATACTTCTTATGCCCATATGTTGTTTCTTGACGACCAACAGATCTTATGTAGCCTTTGAATATTCGTTGTCTTTGCTTCCAAAGTTTATTAATTATTTTGGAAAATAGAGACACTTCTTCTTCATCATCAAAATCTTCTTTCGATTCTTCTTCTTTGGCATGACTTTTCAGACTTGCTTTTAGATTTTAGAGCAATAGACTTTACTTTACTCAGAGGCTAATCTTCTTCAAGCTCTATTTCATGACTCCTTAAAGAACTTATAAGTTCTTCAAGAGTTGTAATGTTGAGGCTCTTTGACACCTTTAGAGAAGTCACTACAGTTCACCATTTCTTTGGAAGACTTTTAATGATTTTCATTACATGATCTGTAGTGGTGTAGTATTTGCCAAGAACTTTCAATCCCGCTACCAGGTTTTGGAACCTTGAGAACATGTTCTCCATAGTTTCATCATGTTCCATCTTGAAGCATTCATATTTATGAATTAAGGACAAAGCTTTGGTTTCTTTGAATTGCTTATTTCCTTCATCAGTCATCCTGAGAGAGGGTTAAATGTGGACTTCTCAGAGTCTTTATTTGTTATATTTTCATACTCATTGTATGAGATGATGTTCAATATAATGGTTCTTCAATTGTGATGATTTATGTTATCATTTTTTTGTTGATCATTCATAGAACTTCTATTAAGTTTAACGTCATTTGT
This sequence comes from Vicia sativa, assembly GCA_021764765.1. Taxonomy (NCBI): domain Eukaryota; kingdom Viridiplantae; phylum Streptophyta; class Magnoliopsida; order Fabales; family Fabaceae; genus Vicia; species Vicia sativa. The sequence continues at coordinate 225,016,629 of CM038795.1, read as the reverse complement.
ATTTATATGATGTATGTAACTATCTATTACAAAATCCAATATATTAACATCAAAACCACAGAAAAAACTTTTGATTATACCCTTCCAATAATCAAATCTTTCACCATTATATATTGGTGGTAGCAGTGAGATGATTCTTTTCAATGTTGGTATTTGCTGGAGGAACTTTTGCTATTGTGTTTCAAGTATTGGATCTTTATCTGACATGTTTTAGTGTTTTGATTGATATCAATACTAGAACTAGATCTCTGATTCCAATTGAAGGTTAAATAAAACACAAGAAAATGAAGTTTTAATTGGGTTTCAAGATTTAATACCTTTTAGAACTCCCAAACAACAAATTAAAGGATAGTAGAAAGGATAAAGAACACACAATTTTTATCCTGATTCACCGCTAACTAGGCTACCTCTAATCCAGCTAACCTAGGTGATTTTCCTTATCAACAAGGAATTAACCCACTAATCAAAAACCTTTGATTAAAACCATAAAGACAACATGTCTAAGTCTTCTTGAGGCTTCTGACTAAACCTTTAATCCCTCAAGGAAATTTAACCAACCTGGCCAGACATTACAAAGAGTTTGTGTTTACAAAGTGCTTCTTAACAAGTAGATACACACAATTACAATACAATGAGATCTACAAAGAATGACAGTTATGAAGCTTTCATAGAATATAAAAATTTCTTCTTTGTGTTGATGCTCTACTTTTTGTGTTTATCTCTTTTGAATATATTTGACTTGTTGTAATAGATTTCTGTTATGCTTCTTATTTTCCATAGCTTCACACACTCCTTTAAATAGATGAAAAATATATTTGTTAGTGGGTGAAGTTGGAATTTATTAAACCATAAATTGTATGGAGACTTTAAGTAAAACAATAGTAGAGTGACGATAGCAACATCATAAACGGCGATGATGTGGTGTTTTGAAAAAGTTGGTACTAACACAATCCTTTTTTCCACTTTTACAAGGAAGTAAAAATGATGATGATTTAAACTTATTTTATTATTTCTAGAAAAACTTCTTTCGTAGTAATTTCTTTCAAATAGAGGCTTCTCATAGATTTGAGATTAACCTCGATCATAGTACTCTTATGTGCTTTAAGAACCGTTCAGTCTCCAGATTCTTGAGTTATCAAAGTCAATTTAGTTAAACTTCGTTCAGTAGATGACTTGATAATTTGTAGAAGTAGATTTGTCATTGTAAACACTTCTTTCATCAATGGTTCAGAGTGCATTGGGATACCTTAGAGTTCAGAGTTGTTTTAGTTCAGAATCCAAAACTACATTGTCCAGAGTCTACAACTTGCATACTCAAAATCAAGAATCCATGAAAAACATTTACACCCATAAACAAACCGTTAAAGTCCAAAATTATTCTTCATAAAAAAGTACTTGTTATCATCAAATTTCCAAGGATTAGTTGACGAAACAAACTTGTTCCAACATTTATCTATGTGTATCATATTGTCCTTCATAACCTTAAGGTTGAGGTATTTGTAGATGTTTATGGGTCAAGATTTAGGGGATACTAAGAAATAGTAACGTTCCACCTTGACCATGAAGCTCATGAACAACTTAATTCTCAAGAATCATTGATAAGACTACTTTCACATGTGGTTATGGACATCATACACGCCAATATTAATCTTTTCCCCTTTAGGAGATCCATTGGTGGAAGGAAGTCATGTCTAGGCGACAATTTAGGTGGATGGAAGTCATGTCTAGGCGACATACCTTTAGGAAAGAAGTCATGTCTATGCAATACCTTATGCGCGCACGCACACACACATATATGTTTATTAAGGGTATATGAAAATATTCAACAGTTAGATTGGTAAAATTTATTATCTATAAAGAGTTATTAGACGATGTAACTTGAGTAAGAATTATTCATTGACTAAGTTGATCTCCACTTATATTATCCTTTATTAAATTGACTAATATAAACTCTGATAAAAAGTAGCATGTTATTGTTATTCGCAATGAACATTTATTTAATAAATATATCTATAAGTAACATATATCTAATCTAATTCTTGAATCACATCTAGCTCCAAATTCATACGTTCTACAACAATATTAGCAATTGTATTAGTTGAAGTTGTAGGCCGGAAAGGATTACTTGGTACTTTTAATTTGTCCCCTTCTCCTTGAAGCATTTGCACTATAGTTTTCATTGTTGGACGATGTAAAGGGTGCCACTGGATACACCAAAGTCCTACAATTGCTATTTTTCTTGAAATTCTAAAATCACCCTCTTCATCGACAGAGATTTGTATATCACCTCCTTCAAGCAAATCGTGGATCCATTCTGGATACATAATCTGAATATTTTCTTCATCATCCATTATTTTTGTATTCTTTCTTTCCCCAACCATCTCCAACAATAACATACCATAACTATATATATCAGACTTATAAGAGACATTTCCAAAGTTTCTAGAAAAAACTTCAGGTGCCATGTAGCCTAATGTTCCTTTAGCTGTAGTCATAGATACAACACTTTGATTTTTCGAACACATCTTAGCCAAACCAAAATCTGTAATCTTTGGTGTGAAATTGTCATCTAACATGACATTATGAGGATTGATGTCAAAGTGTAGAATTGTTTGGTCACAACCTTGGTGGAGATACTCAATGCCATTTGCTATGCCTAGAGCAATTTGTTGCGACTTATCCCATCCAAGAAAATTATTTTTGTTGTTTGGTGGAGAAATAAATTTATCCAACGAACCATTTGAAAAATAGTCATAGACTAAAGCACGATGAAATCCATCGGCGCAAAAGCCAAGCAAACGAACTACATTGATGTGGTGGATTTTTCCCATGGTTCCCACTTCATTTATGAAGTCTTTTCCATCTCCTTCTACATTATTAAGTATCTTCACAACAACCTGAATTTGGTTTGACAGCTTACCTTTATAAACAGTTCCATGAGCCCCTTCACCTAACTTATCTTTAAATTTATGCGTGATTCGCCTTATATCAGCATAAGAGAATCTAGTTGACTTTAAAGCTCTGTAGTCTTTCAAAAAGTTTTCAATTCTTGTATGATCTTCATCTTTCATTTTAAAATAACAGTATGTTTGAAAAACTCCACCAAATAAAAGAACAAGTACAGTTGAGCCAATGATTACACCTGTAAATTGAACATTTAATATTCTTAAGTAATCATCACCAACATATTAAAATAAACTTCTCTTGGTTTTAATTGACAAGACCAATTTTCAAATATATAATAGGTAACTTATATAAGAGTTTTTGAGATGTTATTTGAAGTAGTATTTGTGCAATATAATGTTTATTTTTCTTTCATTTAACCTTTGCTATTTTAATTGAATATTTTAAAAGATTTATTATATTATATTTTTTACATCATTTTATATTTTGTATAGCTAGTTTAATACTAATTAGTTATACAAAATACTTTAAATTAACTCAACTAGCTTATTTGCTATATAAGACTGTATGTTCTTTTTAATCATTATATAGGTAGTGTATGTTATCAACAATTATATAGGTAGTGTATGTTATCAACAAGCTTACATGTTAATGTTTTAGAAATGTTAGTTCAATGGTAAGAATTGGATTTTACAATCTCAAGATTAGTTTTGGATTCGCATTCTCTTCAAATTTTTTTCAATAATCTTCTCAACAATTTTCTCTATCTCTCTAATATTTTTTCTCTCTTTTCTACTAATATTTTGAAGTTTTCTCTCTTATATTGCACATGTTTTAGTGGAAGGAGATGAAACGATGAAAATAAAAGATCCGTTGTAATTAGTTTAATTGTCATCAATAATAATTCTCATTTTCTAATTTAAAAGAAAAAAAACTTATATGATATTCCCTCCATTCTTGTTTATAAATAAACTTTAACTTTTTAGATTTATTAATACTAACATATATATAAAATCTAAATATATTTATAATTTAATAAATTAAAAAAAGTCAAAATTTTCTTATAAGAAAAAAGACAAAATATTCTTTTTGATATGTACGATTACGTCAAAGTTTATTTTGGTCCCTTAACTTAAAAAAAATTCATATTAATCTCTTAACTCTTCAAAAATTTCATTTTAGTCATTTTGTCCAATTAACGACGGAAAAACTAAAAAATTAGTCATTAAATTCATGGCTAATTAAATAAAAAAGATAAAAAATGAAACGTTTTGAAGAGTTAAAAAATAATATGAACCTTTTTTTTAAGTTAAGGATCAAAATAAACGGACTAAAAAAAGGTATTTTGCCTATAAAAAATGGAGGGTTTACTCACTACAAACCCAACCTAAAAAAAAGTTGTGAATCTGAAGCAACCTCAAAATCAAAGTAAATTACGTATAGAAGTGAAGGTATCTCACCTGCAGAGGGTAAAATAATCTTCTTCTTTGATTTGTGCTTACATTTTAAGCATCCTTTGTCAAAACTTGCTTCCGACCATGACAGTGAGATTGAGTTTTGTGGTATATCATAATTTAAAGACTCTTTTGTAAGAATAAGGGGTGAACCTGGTTGAGACAGTTTGTTGCAGGAAACAAGGTTTGAAAAAACCATATTCTCGTGAAATCCTGCCATATAAATTGGGCAAGAAACCATGTCCTGCTCGTAACCTTCTTCATACGGGTCCTTCCTCAGATAACGTCGTCCTAATGAAGAACAATCAAAGAAACTAGTATTGGTAAATTCTGGGGGTTCTTTTTGCCAACTCCAACGCGACGCAGAAGTAATCCGAAAAGGAAAAATTGATGAAGAGAAATTGTGGTGAAGAAAGAGCCGTGGAAGACAATTATGAGGATCGCTTGCTTCTAATATTCTCGATTTGTAGTTAATCTTATTAACGAGGAGATTTATAGGTACTGGTAAAGCAGGTAGTTGAAGAATCATTCTGTTATAGTGTGTACAAGATATATTGAAAGGACATCCCATGGATGGGAATGGGATTACAAGCAATAGCAAAAGCAATGCTATCGGTAATATTGTCATCATGAAGGAAGAAATGTTATTGGTAATATTGAGAGTGAGGTATAGGAGTTGTGTTTGATTCTTATATACTAGTATTACACTTTTATGAGACAAAGGAGTATGAGTTTACATTCTCCTTCAAAGGCCATTGCCAAGTGCCAAGTCAATGTTATATTGCTATATGTTGAATGATATATACAAATACATACAATCTCATTTTTTTAGTTATTGTTTCAGTTCTTTATTTTTTATTCATGTTTGTAGGGAAATTTTAATTATAAATTGATTTAAAATATTAATATTTATTTAATGATTAAATATATTTTTAGTCTCTTGAATATGCAACCATTCAATTTTGATTTCTTTTAAATAAAGAAATATTGAGAATTTTGTTATCTTATTTTTGACTTTATGTGAGCCAACAATATTTATATCTCATTTACAAGTTAACCTTAAGCATCAGCCATGAGCATATGGAAATCCTTCCCCTATTATGCAGAGACCATATCACTGGTGGTTGTGCTGCTACTGCATCATAATCCTCCAACATGTGATGCAATTACTAATAACCAAACATCTTGTAAACCTTCTTCATGCGGCACAATCAGTAACATAACACACCCATTTCGACTTATGGATGACCCAACAACATGTGGTGACCCGAAATATGAGTTGTTCTGCGAAAACAACAAGACTGTGTTAACTCTGTTTTCCGGGAAATACCATGTACAGGAAATCAACTACAATAACTACACAATTCGGCTAGTTGATCCTGGGATTAAAGAGAGTGATTGCTCCTCAATTCCTCAATATTTCTTAACCAACACCAATTTCACAATTAATTCCTATTTTTATAGCACCCCTGAAAGGGATCCATATGAACTCGATAATCCCTACGGGAACATAAACATAATATACTTGAACTGTAGTAAAGCAGTGAAGGATGATCCTGGGTATGTGGATACAGCTCCCTGCATCAACAGGGACTCCGAAAGCTATCTTTATGCTTTTGCTGGGACGGCCTACAGTCCGGAAGATAAACTTCCTAACTCCTTTTATGTTGGGAAATTAAAAGATTATTGCCGAGTGAAGCGTGTTGCCATGTCGTCATCAAGTTTTCCTAATAACACGCTCAGACAAGATGAAAGAAATCGACACCTTTCATACCAGCAAATTCATGAAATGCTACTATATGGATTCCAGCTATCGTGGATAAATAGTCCTTGTCTAGAAACTTGCGGCAATAACTCATGGTGTTCCTATCAAAGCACCGAAGGTTTAATTTGCTTTAATGATGATTGCCATTATCCATTCGGAACTGTTGTCAATTGCGGTAAGAAATTCATCTTTTCAATTTTACAAATCTCACTTTATTTTATACCAAACTATAGTATTTAACATTAGTAATTTTTTTCTCTCCAGATTTTAAATTTAACTAAGTTTAAGTTTGAGTAATTATTAAATCAAAGAAAAAGTTTGAGCTAACAATTTTCCTTTTTATTTTTTATTTTTTATTCAGCCCAAATATCAAAGCTGCTCGTATTAGTGGAAGGTACGCCTCTAAATTAATTTTACTTTTTTTATTTATCATTATTTGCTTAAATGAACATACCTACTGTATTTTCGGGTTAAGAGAACTCAATTTATCAACTGTATTGACATTTATATTATTATTTAATAAAAATTTAATATTTAATTATTGTATATAAATAATAGAAAAATATCAAGGTATTTTGATAGAATATATGAATATGATTGATGGATATTATAAAATATATATATATATATATATATATATATATATATATATATATATATATAATGTATCAAGTAGGAGAATTTTTAAATAATTGATAAGAGGATTTAACATTAACCATTGAATTTGATAAATAGTCTTGATAAAGTCTAGACAATAAATATTCATCAAGATCATTTATCAAATTCAATGGTTAGCATTCAATTCTCCTATCTCTTATTTAAAAATACTTCTACTGATATATCTATATATATATATATATATATATATATATATATATATATATATATATATATATATATATATATATATATATATATATATATATATATATATATATATGATAGAAAACCGATTCAAGAGCAGGACCGGTTTTGGGTCTGGCCAACAAGACCTATGGTGCAGGACCTCTGAAAAATAGGGCCTCAAAATTATTTTTTTATAAATTATATATTTGAAATAAATATATCAATATTTTTTATTTAACTTAATATTTAGTGTAAGCTAGTTGGTGTATTGGTAAAAGCTTTATTTTTTAATTAAAGGTTAATGGTTCACTCCTTGGTGTTTATAATAAATATATTATTTTTTTCAAAAAATTTTAAAATATATTATTATTTGTCTACCTTTCATATATATTATTATTTGTCTACCTTTCATTTTATTGTAGTCAGTTTTAAAAATTAAGCACATGATATCCAGATTATCGGCGACGACCGTGGTCATATATGTTTGATCCTATCACATAACAAACACCTCTCACTTGAGACATATTTTCTTTGGTCTCAAATATAAATTAACCAATAAAAAAATTTCTAAGGTCTTAAATATAAAAAAATCTATAATTATTACCTTTAATAATGTTACTATTCTAAATATATATTATAATTTTTTACATTTTAATGTTTGCAATTATTTTCAAAAACAAAAAATAGGGAGGTAAAGTTAGAAAAAGTGTAAAAATTAAATGTATTGAGACATTCTTGTTAAATGATGAGTTTTTTCTTATAAATTTTTTGCTTATATACAAAGACTGGAGGAAGAACTAGTATTATGGAATTAATCAGACTTCTACATTTATTATGTTGTTTTTTTTTTTTTTGTGACATATTATGTTGTTTGTTGATGTAAGGATTATAATTTATTGCAGATGTATTAAATGGAATCGCTAAAGGTAACATTTTAAAAATTCTCACATATATATGTGATCATTTTCTGTTATTATTTGCACATCAATTAAATTGTTTAACCATTGTTTTTGATATATGGTATGTGTTAAGATTGATTAGATAAAAATATTGGATTGGTAGTATGGTAGCTAACTCCACATTTTTTTTATAATGGTAGTATACAAACCACGAGATTCTCCCATCCAATAAACTTATTAAACTTTCCTAACGTGCTTATGGGTTTTTCTAGAATTTGATATCAACTATAATTCATTCAAAAACATTCTCAATTTTTAATGGTTATCGAACGGACTTTTTATTTATTTATCAATAGGTGTTAGATGACGTGATCCTTTACCTAATTTGCTCTTTTCCATTGTTATTGTGGAAGTTTCATTTGTGACTATGGGTTGTCACACTCTGAATCCGTTTGTTTTGTTTTTTTTTTTTAAATAATTTTTATAATGTAATATTATTTTATGTAAAAAAATTTACAAAGAAATTTTTTATAAAAATTTTAAATAAAAATTTTATTTGAATAATTATTCTTAAAATATTATTTTAGATCATTCATCATTTTAACGAAAAAAATTATGACATTCAAATTTCAAAAAAATACTTAATTTTGAAGCTATTTCAAATAGTTTTTCATAAAAATTATTTTTAAAATACAACTTTTTGAAAAAATTGTGATTGTGATCTTCAATAATGTATGTTTATGTTATAGAATGTCAAAACTAGTCTCACAATTTAGAAAAAAACAAATATAAAAAAACTTTGTAATATTTTGAAAAACGGTTTCATAAATCCATTTTTGAAAATACAAAGAAAAAAAATCATTTTTTTAAAGCTGAAACAAACTGACCCTCTGTTGACTCACACGTGACAATAAGTTACTTCAAAAAGAAAAAGAAAAACATATCGGTGGGAATAGATTAACGACTTTTTTTGTTCAATTTCGAAAGGTTAATCACATGCTCATTTTCATCCATGAGTAATATCTCATCTTTTCGATAATGTTAAATTCATATATTTCGGATCGATGATATATCATGTTTGACTTATGTTGTGAAATTAGATATTTTAGAAATAAAGTATAAATCATTTTTTATGATCAAAAAACAAATGTGATAGAAAAGATGAAAGAATACGAAGAATAACAATGATTGATTATTAACCGATATTCTTTACTTTATCTTTGAAACAAAATTATAAGTGTTACAGAAAAACAAATAACAGCCATCACCCTAAATTAGAATTTGCAGTACGCAATGATGAATGACTAGTATGCTATTTATAATAAACCTACAATACTAAACTAATGGACTTTTCACAAATGTCAATTACAAACCCTAAACTAATGTATTTTTTTCACAAATGTCAATTACAAACTAACTTAGGGTACAAACTAATTTAAACAATTTGACATAACAAACATATTCAATTCGACATGCTAACAAATCTAGCATTTTTGACAAATACATGTTTGATCATACTTCAACTACAATATACACTACTTCGACACTGGCATGTGAGCGACCTTCAACTGCATGCTAACCTATGTCGAACCACGAAGCTACCCTTCGACCCAATAGAGTTCGATCTAATATCTTCCACAAATTTTCACCTTGGAAAAAACTTTACTTCATCAAGAACAAACTAACTTTCTTCATATAGCTTTACTAACTACATAGAGTGGAAAAACTTGCAACTTGACAAAGTATTGATGATCATATTAGCAACATTGTGATATGTCGAAACCTTCAGCCATTGGACTTCTCCACGCTCAATTATCCCTTAACAAAATGCAGCCTCACATCGATGTGATTGATTCGCTCATGATAGATTGAGTTCTTTGACGAGTGTATTTCCCTTTGACTATCACATTTAACAATGATAACTCGACCTTGAAATTTTAGCTCCTTAGAAACTCTGAAAACTTCGAAGCATACTCACTGACAGTCTTGTTGCCCTGCTTGAGTTCCAGAAACTCAATCTCCTTCTTACCTCTGATGTCCTCAGGAAAGTACCTCCTCAGAAAAGCTCTCCTGAACACAGCCCAATTCAATGCAACGCCATCTTCTTCCGATTCGATTACGGTAGCAACCCACCATCATCGACTTCCTCTAACATGTGAGTTTCATATCTCACCTTGACCCTCTCGATCAATCACTCTGAAGATCCTCTCGATCTCCTTCAACCACTTCTGAGCACCTTCGGGATCATGCGTGCCCTTGAACAATGGAGGATTATTCCTCTAAAAATTCCCCAATTGTCAACACCAATCACGACTCCTTGGTTCCCTCCGAGCACTCCACCAACATTCCCAAAGCCTCAGCAATGGCATCATCATTCCTTCCGTTACCTCTTCCAGCCATTGTTCTTGTAACATGACAAAACAATCTACATCAACACACAAGTATCGACAGTGTCACTTCACACTAGTCGCATGCTAAAGGGATAACGACACAGGACAAGACCGACTATGCTCTGATACCACTATTGTAACACCCCATCTAAATACCCCGAATATATTAAATAAATTAATATCAAATCAACTTTAATCAGAGTTAACACGGCAATTGAGGGATGTCACAATTAATAGATAAAATAAAACTTCATTCAAAAGAGCCATGCTACCGAGGATCAACATTTTCAATAATTCATCAAACTAAGACCATGTCTTACGTGAAAATATCATCACCAAAAACGGAATAATTCAATCATTGTATTCCCACAAAATTTTAATTAAACAATAAACCAATGTCTAATTCCTCATCTAACGTTCCCCAGTGTTACAATCTAATCAGAGCATGACACTGACACGCGGACTAAACGATAAGCTCTAGAGCCATCCTCACCGACTCTTGATTGCTAACCTTAATCGAAATGGTAAAGTAAGGGTGAGACTTCTCATAATTAAAGCATATTATAAGTCTTTCAATCAATAATATATCACAAGCACATTATTTCACCCACTTATCATAAATTCAGATTCACACACACAACCACATTCCTCATGCATAATCATAACAATCAAAGAAGAGTAACACTGGAAGACATCCTAACATGTTACCACTTCATACAAATACAATGCAGACTCAATGCATGCGGTGCCGACACGTGACCAAGTCACCCAACACGATCCATCATCAACCGGATACGGTTCCATCGATTCGTCCATAACCACCGAGACACGAATCCAGCCTAACCACCCATCCTCACTCGAGTATCGGTTATCGGCAATCCAAGTCAAATTCCGCACAATGGGAATTAACTTCACCAAACAATGCAAATGCACGCACATCACTAGCATGCAACATCAATCAGTCTATGTATACATTCATTTAACATAACTGAATCACAACAATCAACATGATATATCAACCAATCATGCATACATCTAACATCAGCATAAACATGCAAACCAATCAACATGATATATCAACCAATCATGCATACATCTAACATCAGCATAAACATGCAAACCAATCAACATGATATATCAACCAATCATACATACATCTAACCTCAGCATACACATGCTATTACACCTACACATTATCAGTATCCCCATCACCAAAGGTCCTCTAATACACATACATCATTATGTGTCAGTAATAATCATTTATTTCGAAATTTGATCCCTTTTCAAAATAATTTCAAGTTTTCTAAAATATTTTCATTTCATAAGGTAGAGCATTAAATTTAGGAAATAACTTCCAAAACGGCGCTCAAAACGGACTTACGGTTTGAAAGTTATGAATTTTTGAAGTTTTGAAAATTTTAAAGAAGGAACCGGTTCCTACATATACGGGAACCGGTTCTGCAGTTCAAAACTTCGTTTACGGAAAATGTATGGGAACCGGTTCCTACCCATAAACCGGTTCTGAGTGTATTTTCAAGTTTTTATAAATTTTCAAGGTGGAACCGGTTCCTCCCCAGGAACCGGTTCCACGTACAAAAGTCATTTACGCATTTTGACGACATTCTTCCATTCTAAACCCAATCCACACATACCCATACGAATTCCATCATTGGAAACACCAAAATACGTCAATTTGCATCATTTATCACATCAATTATCATCTTCCTATCAATCATAATTGGTATCTGACACCCTAATCATTTCAGACCTACCATCTGACACAATCTGACACCCATAGGGATACATTCATGGAAACCTAGAAGTTTACAAACTAAGATTCCCTAACATGCTATGATCTATAATATCAAATCAAAACCTATAATAAACAATAATCAATCAAAATCACCCCTTACCTTGTGGGTTCTTCGAATTCCGACACTTCTAGGTTTTCTTCCTTCTTTCTCCTCTTCTCAACTTCACGTATCTTGTTTTCTCCAAAAATGAATCTATTTTTCCTTCTTTCTTTATTTTATTCCTTTTAATTCCTTATTAACATAAATAAAATAATATTACTTCTCACACCTCAATTAATTCCATCATTAATCTCAATAATTCAATAAATTAATAAATTATGTTCTCAATTAATTTAATAATTAGAAAATCATAATTATTTAATTACCGAATTATTTTGGGGTGTCACAATAAACATGCATTTCAGAGCTCTAAGTTCGACCTTGTCATGCCTAATATGAGCATACGCTAAACAACCAAATACTCTCAGTTTGTTGAGATCTAATGGATGTCCCGAAAAAACTTATTTTGGTGTCTTCATATCTAATGCAGTCGAAGGAGATCTGGTTATCAGATATATAGTTGTCGAAACAGCCTCAACCCAAAACACATTCTTTAACCCATCACTAATCAACATGCATCTAACACTCTCCAAAATAGTTCGATTAAAACTTTCAACCAAACCTTTTTGGTTTGGAATACCTGCAGTAGCTTCATGCCTTGTAATACCAGAGGCAACACAAAAGTTGTCGAAAGCCTCATTGTAAAATTCAAGGCCATTGTCGATTTTCAAGCTCTTGACATTTTCGCCAGTTTGAGTTTTGACCAGAGTCTTCCAACTTTTAAAATTCTCAAAAGTTTCATCTGTAGTCTTATGGATTAATATACCCATAAATTTCTAGAATAATCATCTACTATGGATATAAAATACCTTGCTCCTGAATGTGATGGACACCTTGCAGGCCTTTAAATATTAGCATGGATGTAATCAAGGGATCCATGTGTTTTTTGTTTGCCTTTGTCAAACTTCACTCTGCAAGATTTTCCAAGTACACATGGTTCGTAAAACTTCAGCTTTTCGACTTTTTCTCCACCAAGCAAATTTTGTTTCCCCAATTCGACCATACCCCTTTCACTGACATGGCCCAATCTCATGTGCCAATTTTTGCCTTCAACAAAGGCTTCGTGGATGCAACATTTTTTGAACCATTTACAACTTCATCCTCAAGGGTATATAAGCCTTATTTCTTCATGCCTCTTAAGACTTCCTTCGACCCCTTCATGACTCATATGATACTTTTCTCTCCTTGGAAACATATCCTTTATTATCAAATTCACCAAGAAAAATAAAATTTCTCTTCAAATCAGGTACATACCTGACTTCAGTCAACAATTTTATTGACTCATCATGGATCTTGAATCTAACATATCTAACACCTTCAATCTTAAAAGCTTTATTGTTTCCCAGCAATATATATATCCACCATATTGATCACATAATTCCTCAAACAAGTATTTGTTTGGAGTCATGTGTCAAGTGCAAGCTGAATCCATAATCCACTTTTTTCTTGAGTCGCTGCGTGAAACCACAAGAACATCAGATGAGTCGAGATCATCTTGAACAATAGTTTCATTACCATTATCCTTACCTCCATGATCTTTCAGGCGTTCATGGAACACTTTTCTTGTATGACCCTCCTTACAATTATAACATCATATATCAAGTGCATCACCACTATAAGACTTCGAATGACTTTTACCCTTCTTCTTGTCGAACTAACCATCCTTTCGGATGAATTTTCCTTAAACGACCAAACCTTCACCAACCGTCGAAGGTTTATGCTCCTTTCATTTGTTCAAGTCCTTATAATACAGGGCTGATTGAACGTCTTCAAATGTCAGGTAATCTCTTCCATACAACAATGTTTCTTTTAAGTAAGTAGTGATTTGGGGGAAATCACACAACAACAACAACGCTTGATGTAACACCCCAATTCTACCCAACGTTTATATAAAAATCAGAGTGCCAAAAATTCCACATATATGAGGAATTACATTCATAATTCGAAAACCATCAGCATAAAAAGCCTATCATAATAGATACATAACACATATTAATCCAAAGAACTTATAACAATTAATTAGCCTTCAAGAATACTTCATTATTTATTCAGTAACTACGCAGCGGATTCATAACATTTCAAAACTTCAAACACAATATAGCATCTTTTAAACAACTTAATTCAAAGGAAACAAATTCTTAAAGTATCAACATTAACAGTGCAACAGAAAACAATATAAAATCAATAAGCGTTCATTCCCCCCGAGTGCTACGTATCAGAGCGACGACACCGACAAGCTACTAAGTCTTTACTCCTCGTTACTTGCATGTTACCAGTATAAAGGCAACGACGAATAAATAGAAAGGATGCGATATCTGCCAATATAAACAAGTGTATGATAACTAATATATTAGGATTAAATCATGCAAAATTATCACATCGCAATTAACACATCACAACAACTTCCCAATTAACAACAACACAAAACCACTTCACCATTAGCAACAACATAATTTACTTCACAGTTAACAACAACGTAATTCAAATGAGACACAACAATGCATATGCATGTGGTACCAACAGAGCTTCAGCTCCCTTCACTATTGCCAATTAATAGAGGCACAAGGCATAAACCTTCTTCACAATTCCGCTAATACAGGTCTTCACAAGTATGCAAATGTAATGCAACACTAACAACATACAACAACAACATAAATTCACTTCACGAGGCATACGCCTATATCACTGTTATTACCAATAATTAGAGGTAATTATTGTCACTGAAAACACCCTGCAACTTCACATAAATAACAACAATATACAACAACATATTCTTCACCAATAAATCACAAACAATTCAACAACACGATGCATTCAACGAAATTCAACAAATAAAATAATCGTAATCACCTACTAAAATTTACGAATCATTCCGACAATTTTCAATTGATTCCGGACAACTAATTTTATCGCCTAATTTATTAAACCGGTTAATTCGATACTGTTTTCAAGCACCAATATTATTATTATTTATTACAGTGTTCCCGTCTAATTATACTGCTGATATAATTATTTCCGTGTATCTAAAATTACAACATTATCAAAATTCCAGTTCTGCTATTGACATATTACTATCTGCTAAAAACTTGCTACTTAACCATGTTCTTGTGTTTATTTGATAAACTCCAATGTACACATATACTACCTTTTATTCTACTTCGTACAACCACTTTTTCAAGTAGTTCTCTGTCATATTATTACTCATACTGCTACTCCATCATCCAAATCAATTAGTATCATTCCCTACTAAATTGCAATTGCTCTGTATTTTCTAAAACTCTATTACATAAACCATATGCTAAATGTATTAGTTTATGTTTCATAAAATAACTCTTCTATTCCATACAAAATACTACTACATGAAATTCCACTAAATTCACTAAGTCTACACTATATTTAAACTAATTAACTACTTAAACTCTCATGTGTAATTATACCACTAAGTCTAAATTCATTAAATGAAATTTAATTGATTAAACAAAGAAAATTAGGATACTATGCATTATGGCCTCCGCCTCATAAGAGTGACGACCACCCCCACCACTTACTATAAGGGGCGCCCGCCCGCCTTCTTCTCAAGTCACAAGGGCGTCCGTCTCAACATGTATGCTTTATAATTATTATGTTTTTTTTCATCTCTTCTTTCTTAGCCATGGGACGACCGTCCCTTCGTATGGGGTCCCCGTCCCCAACTCTTTTCTTTTCTTCTTCAATACAGTTTCAGGTTCCAATAGATACCAAATTAATACTTATATCATCAACCTAAATTTAATTTGATTAACTTCTCGTCTCCATCGATTACTGCCTGCAACACTAATTTCCAATTACACCAACAGTTTCACATAACCATTATTTCCATCAATCGATCAACATTAATATCACCAGTGCAAAATTAAACAATTACCCCATACACAATTTACATACAAACAGAGATAATTCCATACAATTTCATCCCTACATACGATTCATCATAAACCTGACTATAGAGTTAGAACCCCACCCCTTACCTTAATTTTATGGTAGGTCGAATTTTTAGTCGAAATTCCAATTTCCGACTCCGGCTTGTGCACTCCTTGTATCCTCTCTTCTCCAATGGCACCTTGCCTTCTTTTCTACAAACCTTGTTTATGTTTTCTTCAAAATACTACGTGACCTATTCCTTTTCTTTTTGGTTTTTTTTGCTGCCACTTTCTATGCATCACATAATCTAATGACCTAATACTATAATGAGTCTACTAATGATCTTAATGGGCCTACTACACAATACCCCACAACTTTGTTATTCCTCACACACTTAATTTCTCAATCCAATATTATTTTCTACAATTACTCATCAAATAATACTTCATAAAAATAAGCCAATTAATTCCCTTAGGATAATACCGATAAATCCCAACTTCGACAATTTCCAATAAATAAATCCTTAATAATTTTATTTAAATAATTAAATAATTTCCGGGTGTTACAACTCTCCCCCACTTAGGATATTTTTGTCCTCGAAAATTCGTCCGACACAACCATCCTTAACTTGTCTCTACACCTAACCACAACTACTACAATTAAAATCCAATGTACATGCGCAATTTCATTTCAACTCAATCATCAGCAACCATATTAATCAACGGAGTTAGATCCACGAAATACATACCTCTAGTATCTCTGTCCATTGGAGTTTCAACTAACGCGAAAACTTTCGCGCCACGCGCTTTCTTCGGCTTCTGACACTGAGTACTAATGTGCCCTTCTTCACCACAATTGAAACAGACATCCGCCTTATGTCTACACTCAGGAGCTGCATGTCCAACCTTGCCACAACGAAAACACCTCTTCACATCAACAGCAGTGCATACATTACTCTTGTGACCAGGTTTCCCACACTTGAAACAAGTCACACTAGCAGGAGCGTCTCCCCCACTAGTTCTCCGGCCCTCAACAACTTCCTGTTTTCCCTTACCAGCTGGAGCATCATACGGCTTACCACGATTCTGATTCTTGCTCCTCTTCTCATTAACTATCTTGTGATGAGCATTGTTATCCTCCTCATAAATTCTACAGCTATCCACTAAATCAGAGAAAACACGAATCTTCTGATATCCAATTTCCTTCTTGATCTTAGAGCGCAACCCATTTTCAAACTTGATGCACTTCGAGAATTCAGCAGTTTCTGCGCTATAATGCGGATAGAACTTGGCCAACTCTACAAACTTTGTAGCATACTCAGTAACAGACTTATTACCCTGCTTCAGTTCAAGGAACTCAATTTCCTTCCGTCCCCGAACATCTTCAGGATAATACTTTCTCAAAAATTCTCTACAGAACACAACCCAAGTGACCTCTTCACCTGCAACTTCCAATCTTGCATTTGTTTCTAGCCACCAGTCATCATCCTCGCTTGCTAACATATGAGTTCCATACCGAACCTTCTGCGCTGGAGTGCAGTCCATCACGCGGAAGATCCTTTCAATTTCTTTCAACCACTCCAAAGCACCATCAGGATCATGCTTGCCCTTGAACACCAGTGGATTCTCTCTCTGGAAAGTTGCCAATCTTCGGGATCCAGCATCCCCGCCAGCATTCGGTTGATTCTCCATAGCATGAGCCATTGCATCCAAGGAAGCAGCAATCGCAGCACCGTTCCTTCTAGCCATTTCAACTAAGCACTACAACATAAAAAACAGTTAGATAAAAGTAATTAACAATACTCGATTGTTAACGACACAACAACCTGGTCGGACGGACCGACCTGCTCTGATACCACTAATGTAACACCCCAATTCTACCCAACGTTTATATAAAAATCAGAGTGCTAAAAATTCCACAAATATGAGGCATTACATTCATAATTCGAAAACCATCATCATAAAAAGCCTATCATAATAGATACATAGCACATATTAATCCAAAGAACTTATAACAATTAATTAGTCTTCAAGAATACTTCATTATTTATTCAGTAACTACGCAGCGGATTCATAACATTTCAAAACTTCAAACGCAATATAGCATCTTTTAAACAACTCAATTCAAAGGAAACAAATTCTCAAAGTATCAACATCAACAGTGCAACGGAAAACAATATAAAATCAATAAGCGTTCATTCCGCCGAGTGCTACGTATCAGAGCGACGACACCGACAAGCTACTAAGTCTTTACTCCTCGTTACCTGCATGTAACCAGTATAAAGGCAACAACGAACAAATAGAAAGGGTGAGATATCTACCAATATAAACAAGTGTATGATAAATAATATATTAGGATTAAATCATACAAAATTATCACATCGCAATTAACACATCACAACAACTTCCCAATTAACAACAACACAAAACCACTTCACCGTTAGCAACAACATAATTTATTTCACAGTTAACAACAACGTAATTCAAATGAGACACAATAATGTATATGCATGTGGTACCAACAGAGCTTCAGCTCCCTTCACTATTGTCAATTAATAGAGGCACAAGGCATAAGCCTTCTTCACAATTCCGCTAATACAGGCCTTCACAAGTATGCAAATATAATGCAACACTAACAACATACAACATCAACATAAATTCACTTCACGAGGCATACGCCTATATCACTATTATTACCAATAATTAGAGGTAATTATCGTCATTGAAAACACCCTGCAACTTCACATAAATAACAATAATATACAACAACATATTCTTCGCCAATAAATCAAAAACAATTCAACAACACGATACATTCAACACAATTCAACAAATAAAATAATTGTAATCACTTACTAAAATATACGAATCATCCCGACAATTTTCAATTGATTCCGGACAACTAATTTTACCGCCTAATTTATTAAACCGGTTAATTCGGTACTGTTTTCAAGCACCAATATTATTATTATTTATTACAGTGTTCCCGTCTAATTATACTGCTGATATAATTATTTCCTTGTATCTAAAATTACAACATTATCAAAATTCCAGTTCTGCTATTGACATATTACTATCTGCTAAAACCTTGCTACTTAACCATGTTCCTGTGTTTATTTGATAAACTCCAATGTACACATATACTACCTTTTATTCTACTTCGTACAACCACTTTTTCAAGTAGTTCTCTGTCATATTATTACTCATACTGCTACTCCATCATCCAAATCAATTAGTATCATTCCCTACTAAATTGCAATTGCTCTGTATTTTCTAAAACTCTATTACATAAACCATATGCTAAATGTATTAGTTTATGTTTCATAAAATAACTCTTCTATTCCATACAAAATACTACTACATGAAATTCCACTAAATTCACTAAGTCTACACTATATTTAAACTAATTAACTACTTAAACTCTCATGTGTAATTATACCACTAAGTCTAAATTCATTAAATGAAATTTAATTGATTAAACAAAGAAAATTAGGATACTATGCATTATGGCCTCCGCCTCATAAGAGTGACGACCACCCCCACCACTTACTATAAGGGGCGCCTGCCCCCTTCTTCTCAAGTCACAAGGGCGTCCGTCTCAACATGTATGCATTATAATTATTGGTTAACTTCTCGTCTCCATCGATTACTGCCTGCAACACTAATTTCCAATTACACCAACAGTTTTACATAACCATTATTTCCATCAATCGATCAACATTAACATCACCGGTGTAAAATTAAACAATTATCCCACACACAATTTACATACAAACAGAGATAATTCCATACAATTTCATCCCCACATACGATTCATCATTAACCCGATTATAGAGTTAGAACCCCACCCCTTACCTTAATTTTACGGTCGGTCGAAATTCCAATTTCCGACTCCAGTTTGTGCACTCTTTGTATCCTCTCTTCTCCAATGGCACCTTGCCTTCTTTTCTACAAACCTTGTTTATGTTTTCTTCAAAATACTACGTGACCTATTCCTTTTCTTTTTGGTTTTTTTTGCTGCCACTTTCTATGCATCACATAATCTAATGACCTAATACTATAATGAGTCTACTAATGATCTTAATGGGCCTACTACACAATACCCCACAACTTTGTTATTCCTCACACACACTTAATCCAACCAAATTATTTCATATTCAACTAAAACTAATATTATTCCTAATATTATTTTCTTCCGATTAAACCGACTAAATAATCTGATATAAATTTCTCATTTAATCCAATATTATTTTCTACAATTTCTTCGATCCACTCATCAAATAATACTTCATAAAAATAAGCCAATTAATTCCCTTAGGATAATACCGATAAATCTCAACTTCGACAATTTCCAATAAATAAATCCTTAATAATTTTATTTAAATAATTAAATAATTTTCGGGTGTTACACTTGATCTTCATCATTGATATTGACATCAATATTTTAAAGATCAAGAATCAACTTGTTGAACACATTCAACGTTTTAGCCAATACTTTGTCTTAAATCATCTTAAATGAATACATGGCTTGCTTTAGGTAGAGTCAATTTACCAGCGATTTAGTCAGTTACAAACTTTCAAGTTTCAACCATAACCATGTCTCAGTCGCCTTCTTTAAAACATGTCGAAGAAGCTTTTCACCAAGACTCAATAGGATGGTGCTATGTGATTTCTCTAACATGGTCATTTTTTATTTTTTCTGTTAACGCAATATCTATTATTGTGGCTCCCTTCAACGCTTCTAAACAACCTGTTGAACTAGTAGGGCTTTCATCTTCAAGCGCCACATACCAAATTCATTCACTCCGGTGAAATTTTCAATCTCATACTTTGTTAAAGGCATCTTATCCACGCTCACCGCACCAATTTGTTGTGAAATTAAATGCCTTTGAAACAAATTATAAACTATTTATTTATGATCAAGAAGCAAACAGGGAAGAAAAGATGGAAGAGCACGAAGAACAACAAGGATTAGTTATTAACTGTTATTCTTTACTCTCTCTTTGAAAGAAGATTACAAGTGTTACATAATAGCAAATAACCTCTCTCACCCTAAATTAGAATTTGTAGTATAAAATGATGAGAGACTAGTATGCTATTTATAATAAACCTAAGATACTAAACAAATGAGTTTTTCACATATACCCATTACCAGATAACTTAGGGTATAAGGTAACGTAAACAATTGAACATGAAAACCAGGACTGACATGCTAACAACTCTAGCATTTTCGACAACTACATGCTTGATCATACTTTGACTACATCATACACTACTTCGACACCAGCATGTAAGCGACCTTCGACTGCATAATATTTTGTGTAATCTTCTCTTACCCCCATTTATGTTTATTTACATATGATTCTTAAATTTCTCCAAGTTTAATTTTCCCTTGATTTCTTTGGAAACATATCCCTTTTCTAGGAATATCATTGTTCGAGCGACAATCACTCTACCATTATTAAATAATCATTTATCAAATTTGAGCTCAACTTTAGTTGAAATTTTGTGTTTCACATATACTTCACAATTCTAAATATTCACGTAAGACTTAGTAAACCATGTTAATAAACCATGTTCCAAAAAAGATTTTAAAAGATCTCTATGACTCATTATTGACCAATCTATGTCTTACAAGGTCCAGTTCCTCTTTTCATAATTTGATTACACATAAACATTTCAGAAGAGGTGATTAGGTATAGGATCCTGTAATATTTTAAGTTGTAGTATTATATTTGTAAAAGACCTTGCCTATGGATCCACCTTGGGATCACCATAAGAAAGGCGACAACGAAAGGATCGCTTAGATGGAGGTATCACCTTGTTCTTGAGACTTACCTCGCCCATGTGAAAAAAACATGGGATATGATGTGTCTGGGGTAAAGAGAAAGTCAGGGCCATTAAGTAGGTCTTCCTTGAAAGTAGGGATTCAAATATCCACCATTTGACTGAGTTCCAAAAAATCTTAGGTCCAAGAGACCCTTATAAATACATCATCCCTTAAGGGGATGGGACGAACTATAAGTCATTCACATATTCTCATACATAAAATAGCACCACATTCTTTACTACCATAACATACAATCACTCTAACTGCCCTCCTGTGGTCAAGCAGCACCGACAACCAGTAGAACCTCTCACCTTATTACCTGAGTTAGTTCTTTAAACGGCCTCAAAAACTATTATACATGACTTCTCTCTATTGTGAGCAAGACCTTAATATTAAAACATGTTATACACCTATTAAGGCCTCTAATTCTCCATTTCCTTGCATGAGTAACATAAACACCTATACTTTTTGACCAGTACAATGGCACCCACCGGGGGGCTTCGATAAAACTAACATGGGCCACACTCCTTCACTCCAAACATCGCATCCCCTTTTTTGGAGATGATTCACAGAATCTTACGTCACAAAACCAACACCATTTAGGGAGGTATCTCAAGAAGGGGCCTCTCTAGGGCCAACTAAAGAAGATTCACGGAGTAGGTGTTCGTGATAAATGTCATATCCCCCATTCTTCTTGGGAACACCATAGGAAAGGTAGGGGTCGGCATCTTTTTCTCCGAAGAAGATGCCTTGGGAACAAACTCTCAGGAGAATGATCCCTTTGTCATCACCATTCAACATGGCAGCTAAGACAGCAGGTACACATCCTGATAGATTCGGTTCGTTGACGTCCTATTTTGGGATGTCTTCCAGAAGTTACAACTAAATAAGGACCATTTATCGAGATTCAACAGCTCTTTGACAGGATTATCGGGCTAACAAGTACAAATAATACGCTATGTGACCCTTAGAACCACTCGTGATGACGGAGAAAACACCAAGACCATTAATATCAGCTACCTATTTATAAACACCACGTCGCCTTACAATATCATCCTGGTGATTCTGACCACCAACGTCCAAGGAGCGGTTATACCCACCCGGTACTTGAACCTGAAATATCCACTCCTATATGGAAAAATGGACACCTTCCGAAGAGATCAACAAGTGGCTCACGAGTGCTACATGAGCATCCGAGAGAAACCCGGAGAATAACTCATCCTTGTTGATGTTCATCCTTCCAAATTTCCAAATACTGGCTTCGAGGGTTGGGACCCCAGACTGGGCGCAGAACCGAAACAACTCACATCCATGGAAGACTGTTAAAAGGTCCAAATATGTTCTCACACTTATCAAGTTAGAAAGATAGACACTTCCTTATATGAAGGGGATGAGCAGGAGCTAGTTGACCGACTCAGAAGAATGCTGACTTGTTCACCTAGCGGAAATGCCAAGTATAAACACAAAAGTGGTAAGTCATCACCTCACCATCCATCCATATGCAAAGTTAATGGCATAGAGGAAACATAAGCTATGCAGGGAAAATAAGGACATTATTGATGAAGCGGTGAAAAAACTCCCCAACTCACGATTCATCACTGAAATAAAAGACCATACATGGTCGACTTTGTAGTGGAGCTAAGCACGCCCATAGATTAGTATCCACCTGTAAATTGGGTGTTATATATCCATGGATGCCGCCTCCAATATCAAAGGAAGAGGTGCATGAATATTTCTCGAAGAACTTGGTGAGATGGTTATTGAGCAGACACTATAGTTCGAGTTCACCGCCAACAACAATCAAGAAGAATGCGAGGCTCTCATCGTCAATATGATTCTTGTCTTAGAAATGGGTGCTGCCAAACTTAAGGCCAAAAGTGACTCCAAAATAGTCGGCATTCAGGTATCAAGACAATATCAAACCAATGATCCGCTGTTGATAAAATATCTACAGAAAGTATGTATGTTATCCTCACAATTCATCTCTATTAAAGTGTAACACGTCCCCCTACAAATTTAACCACATGAGAGATCTCTTGTTTAAGCTGGCCACCTCAAAGGTCGCGAGGTTTAATAAGATATTCATACAAGAGACACTCATCTCTTTTACCCCGCATCGATAACTACTCTAAAATTTAAAAATATAATGTTATCTCGATGAAATTACTAATCAATCAAGAAACAATTAATCTAATTTAGATTTTATTTAATTGTTCAAGGGATTCTACGAATATAGTTTTAAGGTTTAATCACCAAGAAGATCGTTCACAGGCTTAGTCTTACGCATATATACTTTTATGTAAGAAATTATTATGAAAGTAGTAAATCCTTACTACATGTAATTTCTAGTAAAGTGCTAAAACCTAAGCGTACAATATCTATGCTAGAAATAAAGGAGATAAAGTAAGAGAGAGTGTACACATGATTTATAGTGGTTAGACTCAGTTTTTATTGTTAGAGCTTAATTCACTCTTCAATACTTTTACCATTGAAAATTCGTAGGATCTTACACTATTATGAAAATTAATACAAGAGTATTTTTGGTTCAATGAATAATTAACAATTCTGAACACTTCAAGCCAACAAATGGCATTAGCCAAACACATGTCTAAATTGATTTTTGCTTCTGTTGTAGCAGATCACTAAAACTTCCAATCTTTCAAGTTCTTCACTTGATATTGATTCAAATGCCATGTTGGATCCAAAGATCATGCTCCAAATTTCTATTCCGTATTGAACTTTACTCAGTCCTACTCCTACCAATTCCTTGTCACAGCATTTGTTCTATCCAATAATATTTGAAAACTTCCAACGTCGTTCCACAATAACTTTTACACAATTCTACTAAAGTCTTAAATGGAGTACATAAAACTCTCTTTCTCCTTGCTGGAAGTCAATCTTCAGATATCATAGACACACAAAAAATTCCTTATCCTAATACACACACACAAAAATTAGCTTCGCTAATATACCTTATATCTACCACCCATATTCCATCTTTAATGTTGAGTACCCCCAACATGACTTTTTGGTTCTAGATTAAAAATGAGAGTTATCAAAAGAATCTCACGTAACACTGTCTAGATTTCACAAGAACAAAATTCTAGTAAGTTTTTCGCAAGGTTGAAATAAGGCAAAAGAAGTGCTTGTCAAAAGAAAAACACACATGGCTTTTTCTCAAGATTTGTGAAAGTGTGGATTTGATCTCAGTTGTCCATGAAAATGCTGTCTTTTCAAGTTATTCTCAATGTGAGTTATGTAAGTGTATTTTTGGAGAAAAAGTAAGAAAAATGAACATTGAGTCGAGTTAAATCATTCAAATATGATTTGAACTGGATGAAAGAATAATTTGAATCAAGGTGATAAAATATAGAAAGGACAAGCTTTGATTTGAATCATGATTAGATATTGTGATACGAGTCAAGCAATCACTTGATTCAAATCATAGTTAGTTTTGAAAATTTTGCTTGATCATGATTCAATTCAAGAAGAACAGTTATTCAAATCAAAATGTACTATGATTCAAATCATACACATTTGTGATTCAAGTCAATGTATCAGTGTCTAACTCCATATTTTCAATCGAATTATTGATTTGAATAGTCATATTTCAAAAAATGATTTTAACAGTAACTTTATTTTTTTCATAATTCTTTGCAGATATCATATATATATATATATATATATATATATATATATATATATATATATATATATATATATATATATATATATATATATATATATATATATATATATATATATTACCATCTAAATTTTATTTAATTTAATTTCCAATTAATTATTCATTTGGTTTGCAAAAGCATGCAATCATTTTTGTATTAATTGTTTTTTCTTCATGTAACCATCACAGGAGTACTACAAATATTTGGGATATTAAAAAGTTCTCACACAAAGCCAAAATACTTAGATTTTAAAATTTTCATCGAGTTAGGAAGAGTGATAGGAAGATATATTTTGCCATATTTTGCTTTCAGATTTGTACTGGGTATTATAGTTTTCTTTATACTTTTGATACGTTTTTATCGGAGAAGTCATTTATCAGTGTATGAAAATATTGAAGTTTTTCTTCGAAGGAATACCTTAATGCCAATTAGGTATTCATACAAAGAAATAAAAAATATGACAAGAAGTTTCAAAGATAAGTTAGGTGAAGGAGGATTTGGTGCAGTATATAAAGGAAAGCTTCGTAGTGGGCCATTTGCAGCCATAAAGATGTTGGGAAAATCAAAGGGTAATGGACAAGACTTTATCAACGAAGTCGCAACCATAGGAAGAATACATCACACCAATGTGGTTCGACTTATTGGATTTTGTGTGGAAAGATCAAAACGAGCTCTCGTTTATGAATTCATGCCCAATGGTTCTCTTGATAAATACATTTCTTCTAGAGAGAATGTCATCTCTCTAACTTATAAACAAATGTTTGACATATCTCTTGGAGTGGCTCGTGGGATTGCTTATTTACATCAAGGATGTGACATGCAAATTTTGCATTTTGACATCAAACCTCATAACATACTTCTGGATGAGAACTTTATCCCCAAAGTTTCAGACTTTGGTCTTGCGAAGCTTTATCCTAATGACATTAGCATTGTCACTTTGACTGCAGCAAGAGGTACAATTGGTTATATGGCTCCTGAATTATTTTATCAAAATATTGGAGGAGTTTCTTATAAGGCTGATGTCTATAGCTTTGGAATGCTTTTGATGGAAATGGCAAGTAAGAGAAGAAATTTAAATCCACATGCAGATCGTTCAAGCCAACTTTTCTTTCCCTTTTGGATCTACAATCAATTGGTTGAAGAAAAGGACATTGAAATGGATGAAATTTCAAATGAAGAAATGATTAATGTGAAAAAGATGTTCATAACTTCATTATGGTGTATACAATTAAAACCAAGTGATCGGCCTCCAATGGACAAAGTAATAGAGATGCTCGAAGGAGATATTGAAAATATTGAAATGCCTCCAAAACCTTCTCTATATCCAAATGAAGTTATTCAGGAAGATCTCGAAGAAACCTCTGAAGAATTTCTGTCAAATGCTACTATTGATTGAGTCAGAAGTTGTTCCCGACTTTCTTAGTTTCTATAGAAAACTATCACATAGTCTTTATATAATGTATTCTACTTGACAACGGTTAGAAGTTTACTTTCAAAGTTATATTTATTTCCCTCCTGGTTGCATGTATCATCTAAAATAAACTTACATGGCTATCGTGAGATGTTGTAGTACAGTTGAAGGGTGGAGGTCACCGAAAATTCATAGACAGGGGAGGTTGATGATTAGCGGAGCTGGGAGTGGAAGGGAGTTGCTGCGAGATCGGAAGAGGAATGAGATGCGTTTTGGTTTCTTTCGGCGGAGAGATTACTAGTAATAAATTATTTCGGCGGAGGGAGTATGGAGCGTTTGACAGAGAAAGATGAAGAGGAATCTGTTCTACTAGTTTTTTTCATCCAAAATTTGATTCTTCCTCCTTTCCTTTGCATCGATCCATACCTTATAAAAACACAACAAACCTTATTCAAACCCCTTTAGGTTTTGCAAAATGACCAAAAGGGTCCCTTGTTAGATATTAAAATTAAAACTAAACAATACTTTGTTATATACTAAACTAAACAAACTTCTAAATAAAAATTAAATAAAACACAAAATATTTTTTCTTTACATACATTTTTTATAAATGCCATAAACAATAAAAATTTGAACATTAATTATCTAAAAGTAAAGTAAAATAATTTTGAATGAAAATTTCAAATCGAAAATAAAGGAAATATGTGCGAAGAGATGCAAAAAATATGAATGAAAATTAAATTTGACACATGAATGTGAATGAGAAACCCGAGATAAACTTTGGGGTGTGACACCTTCTTTTTAGATATAAAAAGTAGATTTGAATGAATTAGAAAAGAAGAAGAACTTTAGATAAACTCACGCTTATTCAAGTTGCTGGAACGCTGCCAAAATAACTGTGTAATTTTTGTAAGCAAGGAGTTGTTGCTCATTAACTTGTTAGTAAGGAACTGTTGTTTGTTAATTTGCTTAACACTTTGGTGTTATTATTTGTACTTCAATAATGTGTAATTTACTTTTGAGAAGCAATATTGTAAACACAAAAACCTATATTCAAATGTGAGTTGATTGTTTGTTGAGTGACTAAGTGTTAGTTTGTATACTCAAGAATTCATTGGCAATTTGTCTTTGTGGTTGTTCCTTGAGATACTAGGGATTTAGTCAGGATTCTCAAGAAGACATTGACAATATGTCTTTATGTTTTGAAACTGTGACCATTAGTCTTGTTGTGGTTCTATAACCAGTTTGGTTATAGTAGATTAAATCCTTATTGAGAAGGCGAAATCACCTTGGGAGGTGGATTGGATTAACTTCGTTAACAGTGAACCAGGATAAAAATAATCGTGCTAATTTAATTTTATTCTTCTCTTAAGAGTTGGTGTTTGAGTTTCGAGAAATTTTATTTTGTGAAACCCAATTCAACTCCCCTTTATTGTGTTTCTTACACCTTCAATTGGCATCAGAGCTCCGGTTACGGTATTGATAGTTATCAAACAATTAAATATATTAGATAAAGATCCAGACGTTTTAGAAACACTATGATTATTCCATCACTTGTTGTTGTTGTTGTGCCTAAAAAAGAAAACTATAATGTTAAACCTCTCATCTTTAATGGTGTTTGTGTTGAAGATTTAAAGACATTATCCTACGCATGACTTAGAGTTAGTAGTAGTGGTGTTTGTGTTGAAGATTTGAAGACATTATCTTTTTGGTTCTAAGTTTGAGGTGTTTAGCTATCATAAGAGTTTGAAGTATTTGTTTGACCAGAAGGAATCAAACATGAAACAGAGAAGGTGGCTTGAATTACTAAAGAATTATGACTTCGATTTGAGTTACCATCCTGGTAAAGCGAATGTAGTTGCCGATGCATTAAGTAGAAAGTCGCTACATATGTCAATACTTATGGTTCGAGAGTTAGAGATGATTGAACAATTCAGAGATATGAGGTGGAAAACTCTGTGTTGAATTCCCTTCTGGAATTCATTGAAGCTAACCCTTAAAAAAACAAGTTGAAGAAATCCAATGATTTGTGTGTTCATGCTTCTAGAGAAAAATATTTTTCTATCATCCAAGTTGATGTTGGATGTTTCCTAGATGGTAGCCTTTCCATGTGATATGTGGTTAAGAATTTGCAGGGAATCGTCTATTTGTTTGGTAGCAAGCTGGAGAATGGGATTGTGGACTCTTGTGTGGCAGAAGTTTTGGCTCTTAGATGAGGAATGTGCTTGGCAAGAGAGTTACACCTGGAAAAAATCTTGTTCCAATATGATGCTCTTAAAGTTGTTGAATGTGTAAACTAGGTGAGGAGTGTAGCTAGTATTGACCACATAGTTGAGGAATGTAGGGACCTTCTGTCTTCTTTTATGGAAGCTTGTGTTTTATTTGTAAATAGGACTTGTAATTCTGACGTTCATCGCCTTGTAGGAATAGGAAAATTGTTTGGTTGTAAGACTTGGATAGGATGCATTCCTGACCCGATTGTAAACTCTAACATGTTTTCCTTTCCTTTTGTTTATTCTAATCAATTAATCAATGAAATGGTTTGATTGTAAAAAAAGAAAGATAAGCTTATTATGTTTGTGCAATTCAAATTAAGGTATTCAAAGTATCTTGAAGCATATTCTTCGTTAATCCCAATTGCATCCGATATATAATAATTAGTGGCGGAGAATTAAACCAAAACCTAAACGTACAAATCACATTTTGACACAATAACTATATGTTGTATACGACTCTGTCAAACACTGTTAACTTTACTTAGCATAATTCGATCAGGTCGAACACAGACTTGAAACACTAAATTATTAGCTTCTAGCATCTATTAGATGACATATATTGCCTCTTTTTCTTTAAAACACTTATGGAGTGGATTAAAAAACCTCTGCTTTTGTGGATACTTCAATGATTATTGTCTTCATTCTCTATGCAAATTTCTCCCCCTTACTTTTGGATTTGAGAATCCATAATAAACTTGATTTCGTGAATAGTTAGAAGATACACTACGCCAAAATATTGAGAATCAAGTGTGAGGAAGAAGTTTAACATTGATTAGAAAATAGAAGATTAAACACTATAAAAGTGAGAGAACCCACAGACCTATCACCTTAAGGTTTTAGGTGGATATGTGGTGTGTTTTTCACAAAAAAAAGGTGTGTCCTAAGTGTAGAATGCTTCCTCCTTGGAATTTCTCCTAACGATGATGTCATGGGCCTTTGGTTTCAAAATAGGGACCAACTTACTTGTATCGAAACACTTCCCGCAAGTGGTGGGTAGTAGGTGTTCCATTGAAGAGTGTCAACAATGGTACAAGTCTATGTGGAAGAGAGAGTTTCCATATAGGGGGAGCATTGGGACTCACATTTGAGGGGGCGTTGAGAATCAAGTTTGAGGAAGAAGTCTCACATTGATTAAAAAAGGGAAGATTGAACACTATATAAGTGAGAGAACCCACCCACCTATCATCTTAGGGTTCGTTTGGTTGGGAGTAGATGGAGGGGAGGGGAGGGGAGGGAAGATTTATAAATATATTTGTTTGGTTCATTTCTTATAAGGGGAATGGGAGGGGAGAGAAGCAAAATCCCTCGTAGACTCACTTTTTTCTCCCCTCCAAATTTAAGGGATTTGGAGGGGAAGGAAGATTCATTAATTAAAATTTTATTATTTTCTCTAATTTACCCTCAATTATATTTTTAATTCCCAAATTATCCTTATTAAATTCATTATTGTCGACAATACCGTATACTAATGCTTTAAGCCGTAACACATAAAGTTTGCTTTTAAAAACGTAAGGTATATGTTCTTATTATTATAACTTACATCATATATAATATTAATATATAATAATAGTAACAAATTTTTTTTATAATAGTAACATTAGTTTATCTGGTTCTTATTTATAATATATAGTAGTAATAATTTTTTTTATTATAATATTAATAATAACAATCATATGCAAATATATCTTATAAATAAAATTTTTAAGGTTAATATTATTTGTTTAATATTTTAAATATTTTTACATTATTTTATTTTATTTTTAAATATAGAAATTATTTAATTGGGTTAGATGAATCATCAAGATCAGAGAATTGTTATTAACAAATGGTTTGATTTGCGTAGAAGAGCTATAGTCCAACTAACAGTGTTGTTGTTTACTAATATGTTTGAATGTCAAAATTATTAAAAATCACCCCTCCCCTCTCCTCCCATTCTTTAAACCAAACATATATTTAGTTAAATCATCTCCCCTCCTTTCCCCTCCATTCCCCTCTCCACTATTAAATTCCCTCCCCTCTGTAGAACCAAATAGTCCCTTAAAGTTTTACGTGGATATGTCATGTGTCTTTCAAAAAAAAAAAAACTCAAATGTAAAATAATCCCTCCTCATAATTGACCCCTAACACAAAATAGGAGTTTAATCTTTTTAATGCTTTTAAGATCTATATTAAAGCCTTGATATCATAGGTTCACCACCTATGTTAGCGCTTTAAAAGCGCTGTTAAATCCCCTTTTAATAGCTTTATTCTGAAAATTCTATAAAAACACTTTTTTGCATTTGGTTTAATGTTAGTATTTAGGGTTAATACTTATTTATTCTCTGTCATATGTGATCTTTTTTAATATTTAAAAATTCTCTCATTTTAAACTTTAATCACATCTAGTCATAAAAAAATGATGTGACTTTTTTATTTTACTTTTTATTTTTTCTAATTTTTATTTTACTTTTTATTTTTTCTAATGATATGGATGGCCCACGTGGCTTTTTATTTTATATTAGTTCTTTGATTTATATTAGAAAACATGATAATGCTCAAAAATATGTTTGGGTTAGGA
This sequence comes from Vicia sativa, assembly GCA_021764765.1. Lineage (NCBI taxonomy): Eukaryota > Viridiplantae > Streptophyta > Magnoliopsida > Fabales > Fabaceae > Vicia > Vicia sativa. The sequence continues at coordinate 224,984,799 of CM038795.1, read as the reverse complement.
GTTCAACCCAAGCACTAAACTTGACCGTATCAACACCCTATCCACTAGGCTAATTGTTTCTATTTGTATCGTAAATGATTGGAATAGTTATTATAGTATACATTTGCGGTAAATAAAAAAAAATAAAATTTAGCATTTTTACTTTCATTATTGACAATGTTATGCACTTACTGCACTTGCTGCATATTTATTTAAATAATTGACAATATTAAATAATTAATACGTTTTAAATTAGATTTATGTGTAAAAATTAAATCAATAATTAAAAGTTTAAATTTAAACTTTTTATGAAAATCAATTTTAAAAGAAAAATGAATCATGCCCAAAAATAATTAAACATGTCAAAATCAATTGTATATTTTTAAAACCAATTTTACTTTTTTTTTTAATGTTAACCAAACATATCCATTTAAATATATATACTTTTCATTTTGAAATAAATGTCTTTTAAAAATTTTATATACAAAATTAATATTTTTCACAATTATTGTTATAAATAAAATTAAATATATTAATTATTTTTTCTCAGAATTTCATATATTGAATATTCGCTAAAAAATACATTAAAATTAATATATAAATAATCAATTATATGTTACAATTATTAACTAATTTGATTAATATTTAATATTTAATTAAATATTAACTACAACTATATACTACATTGAAATATTTAATTACAGTCACTAAAATACTGAAATTATTAATTATATATTATAATTATTAATTAATTTGATTAAATACTAAAATATTAGTATTATTAACTAATTTAAAATTAATAAAATAATTAATACATTTCAAATAATTAATACAATAATTATTTACTGCTAGTTTATACTATAAGAACTATTCCAAACATTTATAATACAAATGAAAATAGTTAGCCTAGTGGATAAAACACTAATGGTGTCAAGGTTAGTGTGTGGGTTCCCACCCCAAATAACTTTAAAAATAATAAATAAATAAAATAAAAAGTCACATAACCCATCTACATCATTAGAAAAAAATTAAAAATTAAAAAAAATTGCCACTTACCCCTAATATTTAGTAACCCTTTAAACAATAAAGATGACTTTCTGAACTCAAAGATGACTTCAAATTGGACAATTCTACTTGCACAAAGTCACTCACTATACTACATTGAATATAAAGAGCACTTGGTTAATGGATTGATCCGTCAGAAACTACATTGGGGTAAGGCAAAAAATATTGTTGTAATTACCTTCTCAACATCCATTTCGAACCATCCCTTCTCAAATTATAGTCATTGAAGCCCCATCGTCATCTAGCCATGTTAGTGGAGACACCGTCGGAAATAAAATTCCAATACTTCCTGAAGGTGATGGGTGAGTGTCTTACTCGCATATAATAGTTAATACTCCCTTTAAGTTTGTGCATATATTTGGAGTTGATATAAAGAGGACATCTTTATTATAATCTCTTGTGATATGTGATGACACTTATTGCTGTTTACGTAAGGACTCCAAATGAAACTTGTGATCATTATAAATATTAGAGCAATATGAAAATACTGTAAGAAAAAGAATTGAAAATGTTCATTAGGTATAACATATTCTATTTAAAATGTCTCTTTTTTCAGGTTTGATCTTCACAAACTGGTGGTTGCAGAAATTGCTCACATCATTCGTACTCATTTGGTTGAGGGAAAACCATCGTGGAAGAAATTATCATCTACTCAACGTGATTCTTTCTTTGACTTACTTCAGGTAATTAAATCTAAATTGTTGTACTAGTTACATATAAGGAAATAAATTATTGTAAATTGTACTAGTTACATATAAGGAAATCTCCATCAACAGAGGTTAATACACGACACTCTTTTGCTTACTAGTCATTTTTACTAACATTGGGTAGAGAGAAACGCCTCACAACCTTTATAGTTTCACCAACAATATAAATCTTAAAAAGAAGACCACCTGCAATGTAACCCACTCCTCGAATGGAGAGAAAGATTTAAAAAAACAAAAGTGAATAGGTGTATGAATCAGTTAACAAACCATGATTAACAAACTCTTGAAGAACAAGTGGAGGTTCAAGCTTTGAAAGAGACAATTCATCATAAGCAAGACACAGTTCGTGTGACTTTGCACTCCCGTCCACAACTAATGGTTTAGCAACTGAAAATGAAAATAAGAATTTGTGTAGACATCACAAGAGAGAAATAGTAGATGGGTTTCTAAGAATTTGTGAATACCTAAGGGTAACTTCATTCCAGCCTTGGTGACTTCATAGGGAATAGTAGATGGGTTTTTAGTGATAACCAACTGTTGCGGAACCCCAACCTTGCCTAAAATTAAAAGTTGATAAAAAAAACACAAATTGCTAGTGTAGTGCAAAATACATTATTCTAAATTTAGGCTTAGCTAAGATTCATGAAGAAAACTCCAAAACTTTGAGATCAAGTAAGTGTTTGACTGTTTTAATCAGAAAATCGCTTAAATTTAAATTACCATGGCAGTCTGATAAATTTAGCTCTGCCACATTTTGTAGCATGGATTGTCGATTGAGTAAATGTTGAATTGCATCTGGAGGGTCAAGGATGGTTACTTCGGGATGTTTATGCCTATAGTCCTTCAAAAATAAATATACAAGTTTAGACATAAAAATCAGGCCCGTCCAAATATAAAATTCACAGACTACTCAAATAATGACATGCTACACTTTGGCTTAAAATACACAACAGAAAAATTAACAATATGACCAATTTAGAGAAGCTGTAAATTCATCATCTCAAAATTGCCAAACAAATTATTTTTGGCACGTGAAAAGAAAATTAGGACTAACTTTTATAAAAGCCAAATTTGTTAGCATGCTAACCTGAAACCTTTCACACATTTGTCAGAACTCAGAAGCTCTCATTTTTTGTTCTTCCAGGTTGATATCATTATATCTATGACGATTACCAGACACTAACGATTTGATGGCTAACAATATTGGATTATAAACGACAATTATAGGCAGGCCATGTACTTTAAGAAATTTGGTAAGTAATAGAAGCGTGATTAAGTATCAAAGAGAAAGCAGGTCAGAAGTTAAAATATAATTATTATTTGTCTCCCAATGAGATTAAGAATGAGTGCATCAGAAGGTGGAGGTAGAGGTATTTCAGAGTTGACAAACCTCAATAATCTGACGCCACTCTTTTCCTGGCAACTAGGAATAACAAATAGAATGTCAGATAGCATAAACAAAAAATGTAAGTACTAATATAAATGTCCGTGAAAAAAATGTAAGTACTAATATACAATAATTTTATGTTTTGACCAAACATAAATAGAATACTGTGACTTACATTGATTATTTTGTTACAGAACAAGTTTACATGGCTACCAGAACATAAGGTTACGGTACGACGTAATTTTGAAAAAAGAGGTGCAGCTAAGATGTCCCAACTAATGCAAGAAGTTCGCCAAAACTTAGATGACAAACCCGGCTGGATGGGAGATGATGTGTGGAAGCAGTTATTGGTACATTGGAATTCTTCCAAATTCAAAAAAGCATGTCAAACCAATAAAAGGAATCGGTGTTCTATGGATGGTGCATCTCTTCACACTGGAGGATCTATTCCTCATCGTTTGCGTTGGAAAAGAATGATATGTATTATAAGTTTTTCATTAAATTTCTCAAATTAGTATTTATAATAAATGACATTGTTTCTTGTTTCTTTTAAAATTTTAGAAAAAAGAAAAGGGAGGTGTAGATCCATCATTGACGGAGTTCTATTTTCGCACACATAGGAAAAAGGATCAAAGTTGGATAGGAGTTCATCTTTGAATCCGCATATGTGAGTACTAATTTGATTGAATTTTAAATCGCACACAAGTCTTTTGGAATGTATCACTTTTCTTGAATTTAATTCCTTACTATTTTGTAAATTTTCATTTATGATCAATTTGAGCGGAAAAAGTTGGAGATTTCTTCTCGATTCCAACTAATCTTGAAGAGGATGGTCGATAGTCAACCAACTATTGGAATTCCACCTGATTTGGATATATGGGTAGAGTCAGTTGGAAAAAAGAAAGGGAGGATATTTGGTCTTGGAACCGCTTCCAAGACTTTGGTTTCATTATCAAATAAACCTTCAAGTGTTTTGAGTGACTCTCAAGAGGTTGATGCTTTGAGAAGTCAAGTCCATGCTTTAAATGCATTGTTGCAAAGACAAGAACAAGAGAAGTTGGAGATGAGGCAATAATTGCATCGACAAGAAAAAGAGATGATCGAAGCGAATAGTAAAATTTCATTTTTAATGAATCATTTGGAATTTCTTGGGTCATCTTCTCGTCCACCACAACCAACTAATGAAAGTGATCAATATGAAGATGACGTCGAAGAACCATCTAATGAAAGTGATCAATACAAAGATGACATCGAAGAAACACATGAAGAAGACGTTAGTAATGAATTTTAATTTTTAAGTTAGCAAGACAAATGAATTGTTTGAGTCATTTTTAGTAATATGACTATGTAAGAACTTGTTAAGTTTATAAATTGTTGTTCTATGAATGTGTTTTATTTAAAATCAAAGCATTTAAAATTTTATTTTATTTTTTGAAGTTTATAAATTGTTGTTCTATGAATTTTTCTTCTTTAAAATCAAAATATTTTAAATTAAATTTTTATTTTTATATTATGGTTATTTTAATATATAATTCAAAATGATTTTTAAAAAATTAAGTTTAACATTTCCTGCGGATTTTCCTGCGGATTTTGCTGCGGATTTTGCTGCGGATTTTTCCTGCGGATTTTCCTGCAGAAATTATTACCCACGAAGATATTAGCTAGAAACCATAACCCGCAGTAAACGTGTTTCCTGCGGATTTGTTGCTCAAATCCGCAGGAAAATCCAGCTTTTCTAGTAGTGTAACTTTGAGTTTCATGATCAATGTTTTGATTACTTTCTCTATCTTTGGATATCATAAAAGTTACTTTACTCGTGAATTTCGCTTACATTTTTTTCTTCACAATTCTCCCTTGTAAGTGAGACATTCACCTCTTATAATTAATGGCACAATAAAGGTTGTTTATTGCAATGCAAGAAAACAGAAAAGCATAAAAACAGAAGAAAAAGAAGGAAGAGAGGAATTGAGAAAGAAGAGAACTCTAGTCTTTATTACTCCTCATACAAACTTCACACAAGTTTGTAAGAGTTATGTCTTCACATGAAAGACATAGAAAAGGGTTGATTATGTAAGTAATTTTCAAAGTAGGATCATGCTAACATGTGCTCTAAAAACACATGTTGTAAACTGTCACTTTTAATTGAAATAAGATGGACTCACTCAAATTTATAATTCTTTTATCAATAACTAATAAAAAAGTAATGTATTTTGTGTTGAATTTGCAAAAAAAAAAAATGATTGTTGCAATTAACATATCATTTATACTCTGGATCCCCTTTTAGAACTTTAATCTCTATGATCACTCCTCACTTATTAATTCATACTTTTTTTAGTCCCTCTTTTAATGAGGTAGAATCTAAGAAATTTTCTAACTCTACTATGAAAGTGCCCTTTTACGAGTTCAACTTCAGGTTATATCATTTCATTTTCTATAAATCTTATTCCAAGTGGACAGCATCCCTCTTTCTCGGATTTGATGTTCATATCATACATATTAACTTAAATACCTTGTTTAACTTTTGTTATTATGTGGTCCGACATTTTAGATGACCTGAGACTCAACACATGTGTCAATCATCCTTGCCTTTTGATCTTCCTAAGTTTTCCAACTTGTTTCATGCATGCCCACAAAATAAGCTCGACATGCATTGAAATTGGCTTCCTTTAAATGTATTTAAATTAGCAGTAGTACAAATAATGGTAAACTGAAATGTACATCTTTTATGTTAAACTTCAAGCATTTAATTAATATGTCAAATTTAATACCCTAGCTAAGCACACAGTTATGCTAATCAATACATACATGAATAAAATTGATATTCATAACACTGGTAGCCACATAAGTTTACTTTAGAAGGTATTATTATGAAACATGCAACCAGAGAGGGAAACATAAATATAACATTGAAAGAAAACTACCAACAGTTCTCGATACATTATATAAAGGCCGAGTACTAGTTTCCAATACAAACTAACAAAGTCAGCAGCAGCAACTGACTCAATCGATAGCAGCATCTGACTCAAATTCCTCAGAGGTTTCTTCCTGGATAACTTCATTTGGATATAGAGAAGGTTTTGGAGGCATTTCAATATTTTCAATATCTCCTTCAAGCATCTCTATTACTTTGTCCATTGGAGGTCGATCACTTGGTTTTAATTGTATACACCATAATGAAGTTATGAACATCTTTTTCACATTAATCATTTCTTCATTTGAAATTTCATCCATTTCAATGTCCTTTTCTTCAACCAATTGATTGTAGATCCAAAAAGGAAAGAAAAGTTGGCTTGAACGATCTGCATATGGATTTAAGTTTCTTCTCTTACTTGCCATTTCCATCAAAAGCATTCCAAAACTATATACATCAGCCTTGTAGGAAACTCCTCCAATATTTTGATAAAATAATTCAGGAGCCATATAACCAATTGTACCTCTTGCTGCAGTCAAAGTGACAATGCTAATGTCATTAGGATAAAGCTTCGCAAGACCAAAGTCTGAAACTTTAGGGATAAAATTCTCATCAAGAAGTATGTTATGTGGCTTAATGTCGAAATGCAAAATTTTCATGTCACATCCTTGATGCAAATAAGCAATCCCACGAGCCACTCCAAGAGATATTTCAAACATTTGTTTATAAGTTAGAGAGATGACATTCTCTCTAGAAGAAATGTATTTATCAAGAGAACCATTGGGCATGAATTCATAAATAAGAGCTCGTTTTGATCTTTCCACACAAAATCCAATAAGTCGAACCACATTGATGTGATGTATTCGTCCTATGGTTGCGACTTCATTGATAAAATCTTGTCCATTACCCTTTGATTTTCCCAACATCTTTATGGCCACAAATGGTCCACTTCGAAGCTTTCCTTTATAAACAGCACCAAAACCTCCTTCACCTAATTTGTCTTTGAAATTTCTTGCCATGTTCTTTATTTCTTTATATGAATACCTAATTGGCATTAAGGTACTCCCTTGAAGAAAAAGTTCAATATTTGCATACATTGATATATGCCTTCTCCGATATGTATATATCAATAGCATAAAGAAAATTATAAGACCAACTACAAATCTCGTAACATAAAATGGCAAAATATATCTTCCCGTCACTCTTCCTATCTCGATACCAATTTTATAATCTGAAAGGTTATGAGATAATTCAGAGCTTTTTGTTATCCCAAATATTTGTACTATTCCTGTGATGGTTATATCAAGGAAAAACAATTACTACATAAAATATTGCATGATTTGCAAACAATCAAAATATATAATGGAAAGGTGAACTTAATAAAATTTAGGCAGAGTCTTTCACTCATCTTAATCATAAAAACATTTGAAAATTTATCGTTTCACTCCTATACTTTCATATTATAATTTTTTTAAAAGCTTATATAATGACTCATTTCCCTATATTTCAATTTTCTTTGAAAATATATAAGCCTTAGAAAGAATTATTTTGCAGCTTTAAATAATTCCGCGATGCTTTCACCGTGGACGCGATGAAAAGATATCACGATCGCGATGCAACCTAACGCGGTCGCGACGACGTGAAATCATGATACCCTCTCTAACTTTAAATAGAAAAATGAGGCTTCTTTTTTAGGATTCAGAATCCCATGTGAGAAAGTGACGGCAAGAGATATTTTTGTACGATTCTGAAGTGCTTGGGAGCTATTGAAGATAGATTTCTTCATTAATTTTCATGCAGCTTTCATATCAACTCGTGGTAATTTTTTGTTTAATTATTAGTAGTTAGATTTCTTTTAATTAGGTCTTAGAAGATGAACAATGGTAATATATTGGATCATATGAATGTTTGTTATTATTTGAATATTTTTACATTAAAGTTATTATTCAATTGATTTTGTTCTTAATGCTCTTTATGTATTGACAAGCGCGCAAAACAAATTTAGATGTGTAAGGATTATTGATCGTAAGTCCATCGATCTGAATTAGAGTAATTGTTCAATTTAATAATTAATTAGAGATAGGTAATTAAAAGGTATGGGTAGAGAATTAACGCACATAGATCGCCTAATTTTACTTCAAATTCACCTAAAGAATTAGGGAGTTATAGTTAAATTAATAAGTCGCACACTAAGGAATTGGGTGCAGTCAAGAATAAAAAATACCTTTCATAATAAATTATTACAAGGTCCTTTATGTTAACCGTGATTTTGTGAATCGGATGCCTTGGATATCAAATATAAACTTGTTGCTCAATGTAAGGAAAAAAGAATGAAGAACACGATGAACACAAGGATTAGTTATTAACTACTATTCTTTCTTTTATCTTCAAAATAGATTACAAGTATACAAGAATAACAAATAACCCTCTCACCCTAAATTAGGATTTGCAGTATGCAATGATGAGAGACTAGTATGTTATTTATAATAAACCTAACATACTAAACTAATGGGCTTTTATCACAAATACCCATTACAAGCTAACTTAGGGTACAAGCTAACTTAACCAATTGGACATAACAAACAGGCCAAATTCGATGCTAACACTCCTAGCATCCTTCGACCCAATAGAGTTCGATCCAATATCTCACACGTGATAATATCTTATTTATGCACGCCTGAATTTTTTAATTATTTATTTTATAAAAAAATTGTTGTAGTGAATATTTAATTACGGTCCTGTAGCTCAACCTTTATGGTATATTGAAGTTTACTTGCTTCGATTTCCAGCACCAACATTTTTTTTTTCGTAACAAAAATGGGTTGTCAGGATAATATTATAAATATATTAAAATAAAATTATTTATCACCACGATTAATTATTGAAATTGTTGTAAACAAGTCTTACTTATGATCACGATTTTTGTTACTCTCAAAACAAAACCCTAACATATCTCTCTTCCACATGCAACGAACTCGTACTCATAAGCTTATTCAAATTTAAAGAAAATCAAGTTCAAATACAGCGAACACAAAGCTTTATCTTTATTCTTCTTCTTCATAAGCTTTCTTCCACTTTTCTCAAAACAAAACCCTAACATATCTCTTTCACGCAGCGAACCCGTCTCATAAGCTTCTTAAAACTTAAAGGTAATCAACTTCTCCAATTTTTTTTATAGTTCTTGTTAAAAATGTTTTTTTCATTTGGCATTATATTCTCGTTTTTTCATTTGGTAAATGTTTCATGTATGTCGTTAATGTCATGGTGTTTATGCTTTTTTGACTTTAGGGGAAATGAATGAATAAATCCACCTTAGCAAAGCACATACATTGGCCATGGTTTATATATGGTTTGTGTTGCTATGGAGAAACAATACAAGAAGTATGAAGCTATTATGGAAGCTTGATCCTCCTTGTATTTTTACTTCATAGCAACACAAAGTATATCAACTTCAGAACGAATCTTTTCAATAAAAGGTAAGTTTGATGAGTGCTAAATTGTTGTGTTTTTTAGTGTGAATAATTAACACTCATATGTTTAATTCGTTTTCTTTTTGTAAATAAACCTCAACTTTAGTATATATTCGGTATAGTTTACGTTATAGTGTATATATTGCGTTATCGTGTAAATATCATTGAGTTTAATTGATTTTATCTCATTTTTATAGGTATTCAAGCATTGATATTTAGTAATAGGTATATAGATAATTGAATAAGATTTCCAACGCTTTCGACCGTGCGCGAATCGGAGTTACGGTTCTCAAGTTATGGTCGAAACAATGCTAGTTTTCAACTTACTATCAATTGTCGCTCCTTGATCTCCAGGCGGCGTTGGAGCGACCAGAAGCGTGAAAAAATGCAGTTTTGATAACAACAATGAAACTTGCATATGGATGATCCGGAGTTAAATTTCTCATCTATCGACACTAATAACCCGAGAGATTTTTGGTTTTCCTCTCTTTTTCTCTATGTATTTCTCTTTTGTTGGTATATTTACTTTGAACATATGTATATTTGTTGATAATGGTGTTGTATAAAGCTTGTTTTACAAATGATTATTGATGTCTTCCTTAATATTTTTGCTTCATGTTTGGATTTGAGTTGTTATAGACGACATATACCTCACAAATCTTGATTAGGGATGAATATCTATTAGTTTCTAGATTCTAGAGATAGATTTAAAGCTAATAATCATTGTGGGTGCTAAAGCTTAATGCTTCTGTGTTGTTATAGCACACAAGACATTGCCGATAGAGTAATACAAATGGTCTCGCTACTTGGCATTACACATAACCTTCATTGTGGGGACATCTTGTGGTGTCCGTGTTGTTTTGACGAGTAGAGTAGGTTGAGTGAAATTGATCAATTGATTTAAGTTTGTGAAGAGTAGAGTACATTCATTCCGGATAAGCTATTCCTTTTCTTTTGTTTACATTTATTTTTTGTTGATAACTTTTACATTCCTTACAATCAAACCAATTCAACCCCAAACTATAAACCTTGAGAAATTGTCGAACGACAATTCAATACACTAATCCCCGTAGAGACGACACGATATAACCTATATATCAACCCGATAAAATAATACTTACTTTTTACTTGCCGCTTTACCACTTCAGTAACGTTTGTGAAACATTTTATGTTGTATTGTGTTGTTGTATGCTCTTGTATGTATAATTGTGTGTTGTGGTTGTGTTGTTGTATGTTTTTGTGTTATTGATAAATATTGTTGTATGTTGTTGTTGATTAATATTCTCAGAACAAGAACAAAACATTCCTAAGTTACAAGAAAAAAGCTTCTTGTGACTTTGCAATATTTTGTTATTTAATTTCTTATGCAGATTTACAAAATATCAAGTTGAGTTTATTATATTGCATGTAAATTGTTTATTTCACTAATCCTTCACTGAAAAGGAATTCATTTAAATTAATTTAAAAACTTATAATCTGAATATTAAGTTATATTTAAAAACCAACTTAGATCAATTAATATTTTTCAAATTACACTCGTCTCATAATCACTACTACAAAATATACCTACGACGAAGATATATTACTAAGGCCAATGATTCACCGTGGTAATATCTAGTTTTTTACGCGTATTAATTTATTTTATTTAATTGAAAAACTTTTCATCACGATTCTTAAATCCAACCGTGATCATAGAAATTGGATGACATGCTACGAATCTTAACATCAACATTTTTCTAATTTTTAAATAAAAATAACCGCGTGACCCTTAACATATTTTGTTATATAAAAATGAAAATATAACAACCACGGTTGTTTCAATAAACTATTGTTATCTATTCTATATTTCACACGGTTGTTTTGGAAACCACTGTGAAATTGTATTCACCTAATTAGAATATAATAGGAAATTTATTTCGTTCATAACATGCAAGGGTGCACTAGAGAATATTGTGACATCGGTAGCGAAATCTTCACCATCTTCTGGAAATGAATAATATTTTTGGAGACGAATAACATTTATGGTGACGACAACGATAGCGAAATCTTCACCATTTTAGACTTATGGTGCGTTACCATTCTGTGTTTATTTCTTGTTGTCTCTTGCTGTGGTAATGGTACTGCTTTATGAAATTTCTTTGCTAGGGTTTCTTTTTTAACATAATGACTGTGATTTGTATTGTGTTGTTCTTCGCTGGAGTTTCTTTTATTAACAAATGACATAATGTCATTGTTCATTTCTTATTCAGATTTTGTGACAATAAAATGAGTGCGTGTTTTGGGATTGAGACCTTGCGGGTTTGAATCCCAATTTCTAAATTTTTTATAATAATATTCTATTTTTGCATTATTAAAGAAAGCTACAATCTGGAATCATTTGTGAGCACACAATCATCTTAATCAATTCATTTCCTTTATTATATACAATATTATATAATATGAATATGAACCTAAACATTTAAAGTAAAATCTCTTACAATTTAAAATATTTTGAATTTTATTTTAATTCAATTTCTTTAAATTTTATTTTATATAATAATCAAGCTGGTATAATTAAGTAATTAAAATTTTATTATATGATGGACTCATTTTTATTATTAATTTTTTATAATTAAATATTGTACAATATTATTTTTGGGTATTATTTTCCTTCATAATAATGTTTTAAAACTTTAGGAAATGTATTATTTCATTATATTTAAAGTATTATTAAATATAGTAAATAAATTAAGTTTTTTGATTTAAATGATTTTCGAACATGTTTTAGCTTAACTTTTTTTACAAATTTTTTCACTAATTTAGATTTTTGTTATGAATTGAGACAATAATAAATTTGATGCAGTAGTTGTCAGATCTTCAATAATCAAATTATAATCTTATATTTTGTGATTTTACAATGTTGATTATTTATTATTTAAATTACTTTGTTATTAACATTGTCGAAATCGTTAAAAAAATTATTACCTTTTATTAAACAGTATGAATTTTTTTATAAATTGAGGTTTGTAGGAGTAGAAAAATGCAAAAAACTAAACTTCGATGAATCAAATTTTTACAAAATATTTCTATATCATTTTTTATCTCTATATATTTAATTCTATTTACAATTTAAATGAAATATAATTTTCTTTAATTCGTTGTATTTTCATTTATTAGAGGCCTGATTTTAAAATAGATCAGGGTCTCTAAATTGTTTGGGTCAACCTTGTTAATCGCCTTCTTAAAATTCCTCTTATCAGCCTTATACTGTTTTGCTTTACGTTTACCCATCTTAGCTTAAGAGTAATGTGATATAGAATCTTAGTTTTAGTCTGTTTTTATAAGAAGAAATATTGGTTAACGTACAAACTGCGTTGAAGAATATGCATCAAGAGTCTGACTTTGACTATCTTGGATATTGTAGATAATTGTCTATATATATTTTTACTCAGATTCTCCCTTATCGCTTTATTTTTGTATCTTCTATGTGTAGATTCTTGTGCCTACTTTATATGAAGAACATCAAGAAGTAATATGAGACAGACAACAAGATAATTTACTGAAAGTTAAAATTTCAATGTGTAGAGTCATTCATAATTTACTGTGATTTGTAATTTCTAAGTATTTTTATTTGGTGTAAGTTGTAATTATCAGATTATTTTATTCTTCATCAATTTGAATGGTTGTATTTATTTAGTGAGGTGTATGGAAAAATAAAAATAAAAATACATATTATATATTAAACTCAGGGTGCTTTCCACAACGGTTATCTATTGTACCATGTTGAAATATTAATTATATTATAAATAAATCACTATTGTTGGGTTTCAAACTTCATTGACGTTGAGACGATTTAGAATAAGATCCTCTGAGGAAAGTTCATGAAGAGATCCTAGACGAAGATCCTATGTCATTATATTATGGCTATTGTGATAGAGGTCATAACTAGGACGAGTTTGAAGAAGGCACTCCTGATAGGGTCATTCTACATGTCATCTCAGAAGAGGCACATAATGTGTTGCAGTACAAGAGTTAGAAGAGGAGTAGGGGCGTTAGATATACGTAATAGTGTTCTTTTACTTTGTATTTTGATATTGACATTTTAAAACCTTGTATTATGGTTCGTTGTATTTTATGAACATAGATGTATGATTTACCAATATTTTTGTTTGAATATATGATCTTTATATTGAATGAAAAATGTGTATGATTTATTATGTGATTGGTTTATAAATGAATTATAATATAAGGTTCATTAAAAAATATTTAAAAAACATTCTAACTTACTATCGATGAGTGAAAAAAGTGTCTAAGAATTTTAAAAGCTAGACTCACCCCATTGTAAAGAAACACAAATAAACACGCAGACAATACGTAGAGTTAATTAAGATATTAAAATACATATCTTTTTTGATAAAAAGGGAGTGTTGATAAAGTGATTTGGTGTATGATAGAAGCATCTGTATTTTGAAATTTAAATTCAAATGTGGCATTTTAGAATTTTTATAGGATGTGAGATTATAACATGGAGTATTCTGAATAGCAGGAATTTTAGAATTTTTATATGATGTGAGATTATAACATAGGGTATTCTGAACACCACTCAATTGAATGATAGGTGAGATACTAAACATATCAAGAGAATCTATTCCGAAAGATAAATTTATTAAAGAGAGTGGACATGGCTTTTGAGCTCTTGCATCTTTTGCCCCAACTAAGGGATCCTCAGAGCAAGCTCCTTCTACTTCGTTCTTACATGGGTATCACCAAACTATTTTTTGGCATTAGAACGTGTCAACCTATCCATATGGAGAAAATAAATACTTGGTTTGATAAGGAGTTGCGAAGAGCGGTTAAAGACATCGTTAATTCTTTACAAAAAAAGTACTTGATTTAATTCTTTACAAAATTTAACTGGGTCATATTAATTCAAATGTTAATATATTTTTAAAATCAGAATTTTCCCATTTTTAAACCGTGAATGGAATGCCGCATTGGATTTTATTTTTCATTTTTAAATACTAAATTGTTTTTTATTTTTATTTTCTTAAAACAATTCAAATTTAATATATAAAAGAAAAATTCCAAAATTGATTCTTTAAAAGAATTGAACCTAGGACCTTTAAGACACGTCATATACCTTTAATGCTAGACCATGTACATTGATGATAGATGTTTTCCATGATTGGTAGTAATGTTAAACTCATAATTTTTTAACTTATATTTTTATCTTCAAAATTCATCAATAGATTTATATACGATGATTTGTCGTGTTTAACAAGTAACTTGTCATTTGAAAAATAAAAATATCGTTAGTTTTATCAAAATTGTTTAATTTAAAATAAAAAAATCAAAATTATTTAAATTTAAAATCGGAGAATCAATTTTATGAAGCAAGTAAAATAAAGAGACCAAAACTATAATTGAACTTATTTAAAATAAATAAATATTCATTTGTGTATTATTTAAAATAAATAAATAAGTAAATATTTATTCTAAATTATTAAATTGAATATTCATCACTAAAAATATTAATAATAATTGGTCAAATTGTACAGAAATTATCATTTAACTTGAAAGAGACTTGGATTCGTGACAATATGAGTAGAAATTTTATATTATATTGTTTTAAATTTTATATTATTATAAATTATGATAATTATTTAACTTCACTGTATTTTTACTTATCTAACTTGCAATTAATGATACTATGAATGTACAAATAATAATGCAAAAGTGATGGAATATAGAAGAAAAATATAAAATATTACCTTTAACGAGACCGAGCAATACATCTGCAATAAATTGTAGTTCTTTAGTCAATAAACATGTGATATATATATATATATATATATATATATATATATATATATATATATATATATATATATATATATATATATATATATATATATATATATATATATATATATATATATATATATATATATATATATATATATATATATATATATATATATATATATATATATATAAGGAATTGGATTGATCAAATTACACCAAGAAGTGGAACATCACGGATTAATATTTTTTAAAATCAACCGTTGGATTGAAACATATCATCATATAGATCATACCTATAAAGTTTGAGATTAATCTATAAAGTTTTACTATACGATCAAGATATCCAAAAATTAACGTCAAAATGGACTTTCATATAATGTTAATTTTGATGTAGTTCAATGGCATAGTAAATCGTTATAGATTAATCTCAAACTTTATATGTATGATCTATATGATGATATGTTTCAATCTAACGGTTGATTTTAAAAAATATTAATCCGAAGTGACGTTTTTGAGCGAGTGTAACTTATGGTATAACTCTTTGGGTGTAATTTGATCCCTCCTCATATATATATATATATATATATATATATATATATATAGAGAGAGAGAGAGAGAGAGAGAGAGAGAGGGAATGTTACAACACACCCACTCATTTTTATGAAGGTGTATTTTAGCAACATACACCTTAGGGTGCATTTAAGGTATTTTTAGTCAAAATTTAATAACATATTCCTTTCAAAAATAAAATAGGTATATTTTAGAAAATGTCTATAAGAGATGCTAATTTACACCCACCTAATTTGTAGAAGGAGTATTTTAGTAGCATACACACCTTAGGATGCATTTAATCATTTTTAAATTAATGCTTGCTAAAACACACCTTCATAAATACAAGTGGGTGTATCCTAGTGAAACCTGTATATATATTGCTGAAACATAAATACTGCTGATAATGAACTTCAACCCTAGCTTGGAAGCCCCCAGACGTAGGTTAGTTAGAGTCGAACTGGGTTATCAATTCTCTGTGTTATTTTTGTTTCCTTCACTTTAAATTGTATGTTCTACCTTGTCTATTTGTAATGTCGGATCAGATGTCACGACATCCTGAGTCTGGCCCTAACTAGAATTTCAATTGGTATCAGAGCTGACATCATGTCTGTCTCTGGATGAGATCCATATGGGATACTTTCTGGTTGTGCACAAGGTATAAGATTATTTGAACAAGGAGTGTTCATATTGTATAGTCCCTTGAAGCGGAGGATGGACCTACTTGTAGATTGTTTGAACAAGGAGTGTTCATATTGTATGGTCCCTGGAATTGGAGAATGGACCTATTTTTGGAGAACTAGACCAACCTGGCCAGAACCTGTACCTTCTTGAAGAAAGAAGATAAAGATGCTGGAACAAGAAAGTCAAATTCAAATACTTCGTGCGGGAGTGAGGATTTTGAATTGTATTGTTCAACCTATAATCAACACAGAGAAAAGATTATCAAAACCTTCATGCGGGAGTGAAGTTGTTGATAAGGTAACTTCTGTGCTTATGTGTTTCCGTATTGGTCAGGATATTGGTTGGGTCTAGTTTGTTGCTTGGTGGAGAGGCAAGCTTATTGTAGGGTTGATTTATTTTCAATCCTTGTGTGTTATGCTTACAAGTAAATTGTGGAGTAAGCATTGTGTACATTTTGTTGAAGTATGGTTATATTCCATTGCATATCCTCTGCTGCAATCCCTAAAGTGAAAGAAGGATCCTAGGGTTATTTTTATTCAACAGAATATTGAGCAGATCTTACAACCTATTAAAAGTGTCAAAGATACTTGAGATTTCCTCAAGTCCACTCATAAAGGCATTTAGTAATAGAGTTGATGAGTATCAATTGATCAATGATTCTCATATACATCTGCAAGTTGAAGACCTTGAAGATTATCAAGGATGATGAGTTCCAAGGAGATGGAACCGATGTTCTTAAGGATGTTAGAACATTACTACTGGTATGCAACTACCAGTTGAAGAACAGATGTTCTGGGAGCTAAACAAATGTAGTGTGAGTACATATGTTTGGAGCCTGCTCCTGGTCTGGAAGAGGAGACATTTGTATTAGTTGATCATGACACGATCATCAAGCTCTTATACTCCAGATTTCAGTTTATTTCTGACCTAAGCTTATGGGAGTATAGAAGTCAAGCTCAGTGAAAGTAAAAGACTTATAAAGGTATACCCCTCAGTTCCTTTATGTGAAATCAATATGAGCTTATATCTAGTATATTTTCCTTATCAAAGGAACCAGATATGTGTAATTTCTAACAATGGAACAAATTTTGTTTGGAGCTGAATACTGTGTCTCAACCACACTAAATCATGGTCATAAATGTTGACTGCCCTAAATATTATCCTGGAAGGGTATTGTCAATAAGACTCAAGGAAGTCAGATTGATATGAAGAATCTCAATACTTCTATGTCATGCCATAAGTAAGCCTGTTCCAGAAACCTAGTTGAGGGAGTCTCCTCTATAGGTACAGACTATGGCATCCATCATCTCAAAATCAGAAGTGAATGTCTGAAGAAAGGCTTATTGAGATATGGATCATATTGTGCCTTGATGTGTAAATTGTTTGGATATAAAGTTGACAATTGCAGTGCTTCCTATGTTCTCCCCAAATGTTATGGATGAGAAAATGTGGATGTTACCCCCAAAACCACTTTATGATAGATGATGTCGTATGAGATGTTGGAACATCATCTAAATGTCTTCAGTTTTGAATATATATTTTATTTCTTGGAAGTAGAAGTGAGTGTGAGGATGTAATCAATCAGGATGATCTAGTGTGAGTAGAAAACTCTAACTGACTAAACTGGTAGGTACTTTGACGGGAGACTCAATACTTATTAGTATGTAACCTGAATGCCAAACCACTTATACTCTGTCGGGAGCTGAGTATTTGTCTGATGGATTCATGGTATTTTGTGAACTGAATATCAGTATTAAAGTTCACTATGATCTACACAAGACTAAAATGTGTGGCAATGTTATCTGGTGATTATTTGAAGAGTTGATTCAACTAAGGAGATACATACAGATCCTGCCAAATATCTTGATGGGAGCTAGATGTTTATGATAACTGTATGGTAATCTGAAAAAGATGAGAAGAAGTATGTGATGAATAAAACAGAATGTCCTATATGGAGTTATAACATCACTATTGTTGAAGATACCAGAGATTGAAGAAGGGTGGTAAAGTTCAGACTTATCTTTTGAAGACATATCTATGGTTATACGCATAGTCAACAATTAGGTTTCTTCTACTACAAGTTACAGAGTGTGGCAATCTGAATCTTGTGTAGCAAGTAAAACTAAGGATCCTAATTTAGAAATTGTGGCAAATTCCAAATAAAGAATACTTCAAGTATTATAAGGACCAACATCAAAGATGTCCTTATTTTGTATAACTCGGGGGGAGTAACAACATATGGTAAGCTTCATCTTAGAAGCTAAAAGGAGGATTTCTGATATTAAGGGGAGCAAAAGTATCATTAGGGAGCAATAGCTTATTTGAGAAGCAACTAATAATTGTCAACTGTGAAAGCTGCCTTGTCAAGTGCAATTGGATATGTTTATTAAAGAAGGCGCAACTATTATATATGTTGATGACCAGATAATGTTAAGGGAGAGATTGTTCATTAGCTGATGTGAAGGGGAGTGTATACTGCTATGTGCTGAAGTGACCTGAAATCTTGAAGATGCAGTTTTATTATAATCTCAGAACCAAAGCCGATAGGTTCTGCAGTAAAGTTGATGGTGTCCCAAATGATGTTGCAACATCATTGTTGATGATAGTCTGTGGAAGATACTTGAGACTATGGATCTTGATATTCTATCACCTCATTCAGAAGTGGAAGTTCTATCTTTGGTTTAGAATAAGAAGATTCTAAGTTTGTTGAAAGTAGTATGCTCTAGCAATGCATGACTACTATTCTAGTTTGAAGACTTTACTAGTATCAACAACTACTAGTAAATGTAATGACCAGAAGAAATAATTAATCAACATGGTTGCTCAGGTAGATAGAGTGTCTTTTTGTTTTTTTCTTTCCTTCATATTTGTTGTGTCTTCGTTTGTTTTACTCTCATGTCCTTTGTTTGGATATGGGTAAGTTTAGAGTCTGTGAAGGTTATGTTTGTCAATTTATGGCAAACATAGGGAAAAAAGGTAGTGTTCAGACGTAGTTAAGTCTGAGGTCAATCTTTGTAGTTGTTTTTGCAAAGATATTGAATAGGATGTCCTATTCTGAGTTTGTTGGTTCTTTCATTTTCTGCAAGTATTTTTGTTCTATGTCTTGTTTTTGAGTTATGAACACAAATTGTGTCTTGTGTTCTGAGTTATCCAATATAGAGGTCTTGTTCTCTATGTCTATAAATGGATAGTTCAAGTGTTTGTTTCTGTTAGTGAGTTTCCTCTTGTGCTCCAAAAGAGGATGTTGTGTCAGTCTGTGTCATAGCATAGTTCTCAATTTGAGGGGGAGTATTTAGTATCTTCTTCCTCAAGTGCATCATGGCCTCAATATTTCTCCTTCTTTGTGAAGATGGTGCATATGATGTTGTGTTTCCTGTGCTATAGTGAGTTCTCCTTCAACAAGCCTTTGTCTTATTATGGCTAAAAAGGGAGAGAAGTGGTTATGTTATCTCTGAAGAGCAACTTTTAAGGGAGAGAAACTTTGTGTGATCTGTGGGATCCTTAAAAGAGAGAGAACATTGGAGTTGGACCTGCCATAAACATGTCCTAGTATGATGTTTCAACATCATAAAAGAATACTGAAGATTGTCACTTCTAAAGTTTGAAATATCATAAACAGTGACTACTGAAGACTTCTGATTTGCTGCTGCTGGATTAAATTGTTTAAACCCTTATATATTTTATTATGCTTCTGTAATAAATAGGTTGTGTAAATTAGTTTTAGCCAAAATAAGCCAAAGGGGGAGATTGTTGATTCTCTATTTTTAGGATTGGCTTTATGTTTGGTAAAACTAATTTAGCAGAAATAGGTTAAATAAGATTTATAACTTGTAAGGAGAAAGCATGTTGAAGTTCTATTTAATGGAGAAACATATTGTGTTGAAATGTTTCAACATTTGGAACAACATGTCGAAGAAGATGTCACGACATCTTGTTTGAGCAGAAAAATTGGATTCTGTTGTGAAGTAGAATATTCCTAGGGAGAATCTTTTGCAGAATTGTAACAACTTACTTGTTATTACTTGGAGCCCAAATTATAGAGATATATTAGGGAGACTTTATAGGAGAATCTGTTGCAGATTTGGTAATTCTCTATTTGTTGTTATAACAATATGGAGATATTTGTGGAGAGTATCTTGGAGCAGTCTTAGCAAGTTGTGTTGGAGAATATTGTGGAGCAGTTTTAGCAGCAGTTTGTCATGTCAATTTGTTACGTTTTGAAGGCTCAATTCCAATTGAGTAATAGGTTTTGTAACCTAAATAGAAGATTTATAACCTAAGTTTTGGCACCAATCGTAATTAAATATAATGTAGTTTTTAGGACTGAGTTTGTAGAGTGAACCTCACGGATTGTGGGAAGGTCACCATGTGTACACTTCGAAGCCTATAGGTAAGAGGGTGTCATGTTATTGGAGAAAACAGTGAAGTAACTCCAAGGTGTGTCCTAATTTAGAAGCATATTTCTTTTAGTCTTAGTTGGTTTGTGTCACTTGAGTGAAAGTTTTGTATTGTGTTTAAAGTGTGGTATCTTCAAAATGTTTTAGTGTCACAGTGTGTGATACTGAGGGAGTGAGCGAAGATTCTCATATATAAGTGTGGTATCTTAGGTAGAAGGGGTCATTGGGTAGTCTGATTAAGTGAGGAGTGTAAACAGTGTGGTTTCCCTCCGAATTAATACTTCTGATAATGAACTTCATCCCTGGCTTGGAAGCCCCCAGACGTAGGTTAGTTCGAGTCGAATTGGGTTATCAATTCTCTGTGTTATTTTTGTTTCCTGCACTTTAAATTGTATGTTCTACCTTGTCTGTTTGTAATGTCGGATCAGATGTCACGACATCCTGAGTCTGGCCCTAACCATAATTTCAGGTATTTTTTTGGAAAAAAATTTCAATATCGGAAATTTCAGTGTATTTGAAATTTCCGGTATTAATATTTTTTCAAATTATTTAACGAAAATTTTATCCATAAAATTTAGCTTTATAACATTTATTTATTTATTTAGCAGTTCGCCCGTAGGTTTAACCGATTGAACCAAATGAACCTTGAATCGAAAGTCTTGCCTATTCAATCTCCAATCCAGCTTTTAAAATATTGACTGTTGCATTTTTTATATTTTATTAAAAGACATACAACAATTGTTTGATATAATTGTTGTTGTATGTAGCGCGCTTATTGCGTTTCTTCATCGTCCTTAAACAAATCTTTGTCGTCCATTGAATTAGTATTAATGCTCAAGACATTACCATTATCGATCTGCATGAAACCCAAAACTTAGATGAACTTTCAACTTAGACAAACTTCATCTTCTACCGCCAAACGTTATCTTTCATTTACCACATTCTATTTCTCCACTAAACCAAGCTTAAAAATATCATTTCTTCCTTAAACAAAACTCCAAAACATCATTTCTTTCATTAACAAATTTCTTCTTCTTCTTCTTCCTCAAAATCAGAAGTATACTTCCGATTTGCACCCTATTTTATGCAAAACGCGTTGAAAGGGTCTGGTGTAAACCGGAAGTGTACTTCTGATTCCAAATCGTAAGTATACTTCTGGTTCCTGGACGCACTTAAAGGCCCATGAACTCTTCCGCTCCCATTACAACAACTTTTTTAAAAACAAACTCTCAAACTCTCTTTAAAACCCTTCTCGCCAAAATCAATTTTTTTTCAAACAATCAACACAAATCATCAAGCATTGGATACATATAACATATAACAAAATCAAGCAAGCAACAATCACTACCAATCAATCTAGTAAGTGATTTAAGCTATTTTTAGAGTTTATGTGATTTCTACTCAAATTAGTAAAATAGGGTTCTAAATCTGTTGATTTATGTAGTTTATATCATTAGAACTCATTAGAAAACACTTTGTAAACTTTATTTAACGATCAATGGTGTTTTTGACACATTTAGGTATTGGGATGCTAAGTTCTGTGGCTCTGTTTTCGCAGAGGAAACCAGAAGTATACTTCCGATTTGTGGGAAGAACAAAGCCAGAAGTATAGTTCTGATTTCTGTGTACACATGTTTTTTGCCCTATTTTGCACTTTATCCCATATGATAACATTTCTTTCTTACTTCTACAGGAGATATGGATGAGAGACAATCACGTTTGCAGGAGCGTGATGCACTGAAGGTCATCAACTGTGGGAGCAAGGTCAGCAGAGCAGAGTTGTTACCCCTTCCGAGCCGTGGTTTGATGAGATTCTACGTCTTAGAAGGTTGAGAGATTTAACCTTCTATGGATATAACATGGTCAATTGAGGGATGATCAACACTTTTGTTAAGAGGTGGCACCATGAGACGTCGTTGTTTCATCTACCATGATGTGAGATGACGATCACACTCGATAACGCCGCGTTTCTGCTTCACCTGCCGATCAAAATGGCTTTTCTGGATCATAAGAAGATGGACAAAGAGGAGGCCATAGTTTGTTGGTTGAGAGGTTGAGAGTTACCCTAGACAGTGCCTTGGAGGAGGTTGATAAGACATGTGGTTGTCGCGTGAGGTATAGCTACTTGGTGCTGGTATTTAGGGATGAGCTTGCGTGTGCCCAAGCATCTGCTGGTGATGCTGAGCAGGTAATCCTTCACAGGAGGTATGTCATGAGAGCATACTTGTTGTATCTTGTTGGCATACAGATCTTTGTGGATATCAGTGCCACTTACATTGACATCATGTACCTTAGGTACTTTGGTGATTTTGAGGCAATCAATGGGTGGAACTAGGGGGGCTTCCTACTTAATTTACTTGTATAGAAAATTGAATAAGGGGATTAAGTGGAAGACGAGGCAGATGACTGACATCATGTCACTCATTACGGTATCGATTCTTCTCTTAGTGGCCTTTGTTAATTATTCTGATTCTAATTCTAACTATTTAATTTTGTTATTTTAGGGATGGATCCTACAATACTTCCTCCAAATCTCAGGATGGTCATTTGCTCCGGGTTATACTGAAGATATGTCGCGTGCCTGTGTATACGATCCTTTCAGAGGGAACCAGGCGATACAACCGTTCCGGGTTTACCTAGACCAGCTAATGCATGAGGACATTCACTTCAGTTCATACGTCGACCACCGTGAGACGATACCGTTTGATGAGATTTCGTTGTTTACATGTTGGTTGGCATGCGGGACTCGCAAGACTCTTCCTTATATGCCTAAGCAGGTGATGTGTCAGTTTAAGTTTACCCGGACTATTCCTCAAGATCTTGTTGTATATGCTCCTCCGACACTAAAGATGAGGGACATGGGTGCTCTGCTTGATGATTTTGATAATCATCTTGTACTTGATGAGGCCAGGAGTACCGTGGCTCTATACAACCGGAGTTACGAGTAAAATTACATAATAAGGTTCTTCAAGATTTCGCATCCATACATGATTGAGGATGCTCTAAGGAACCCACTGAGACCAGTTCATCATGAGACCCTAGAGGAGAAGCAGGCGAGGAGGGATCATGCTCATGACATGCTGCCTAGGTGTTGCCGTATCGGAGATTGCACGGGATGACATTGATAGAGGGTTGTTTCCTGACGAATCCGATGTCAGAGGTGTTTTGAAGGCCATCATGACGGAGGCTCAGGGTGCCCTGTCATACAGGAGGCAGCGGAGGGACACCTCGAGGGTGACAGGTTAGCTCATCATCTGCAATACCCAGTAGTTTATGTTGATCATACACTTGTATTTTGATTTTAGTTTTTGATTTTGTATTGTATCGAATTTGTATTATCATTCGTATTACTTGGATAACATTACTTGGATTATATTGAAATGCGTTTTGGATAATATTTTTGGTCTTTTTTTCAATTTCTAATTTGTATAATTTATTCAATTTCTAATTTGTATAATTTTTTCAATTATTATTTTTGTTCAATTTTCTGCTACTGTCATGCCCAAAATCAAAAACAACATCCGATTTTAACATAAATATTTCAAAATATGATGCGCATCGAAAATATACTTCCGATTTTAAAAGGACATTATATGAAAAACGCATAAGATATAATTAGATACCATAGAGTGATTTAAGAAATTCTCAATTATAATAACAGAGGATTATAAAATATAAAAAAAACAATCTCTTTTATTTATTTGAATTAATCAAAATTTAGTGATTAATTAGTTGTACTTATTATTGAAGATTATATTTTTATATATTATTTGGACACGTCCAAATTAATAATCTTAATGCAATTTTGTTATACTCAATGTTGATGCAGCTTAATAACTGTAGTAAATAATTGTATATATGATCTAAACATCTGTAACAAAAGAAGAAGAGTACGAGGAAAATTAAGATTTAAATAAATATATAAATTATTTAGAGATAACTCTTTACCTTCCACTAGTATGAGCTTCTTTGACAGCATGTCTACACGCAAAAATAGTTAAAACAAAGTTAATTCTACATATTATACAATATGACGAAATGCAAAACAAAATGGCATTCTTTATCTTTGACTGATATATTTTGTAGTTTCAGTGATTTGTTGAGTATTTTATTTTTATCATTGGAATAATAACTGTGTTTTGGAAGTATAAGTATTTTTCACTTGCCTTCAGGTAAACATACAAACAATTTTTTATTACATTTTAGTTGACGAGAGTGTGTTTGAAGCTACCAATTCATTGTTTCAGTACACAAGTCTGAGTTTGATAACGTTATGTTTGACCTAATCAAAATAGTTGCAGTCAACATATATATTAATCGAAGTAAAAACGTCAATATTTGACCAAGTCAAATACTGCATTTAGTGAACTATATGTTTTGACTGCCTATATATATATGGCTAATAATATAATTTAGAGTAACTCTAATTGTTCTAATAAATTGGTATCAACAGTTCGGTTGCGATTTAGAGTAAATTTGTAATGGCAAATGGAAACACAACATCAACACAATTTTTAGAGAATCTACTAGTTTTAATAGGTGAGAACTACAAAAAGTGGATTGCGCGGATGAAGATCATCTTCAGATTTTAAGATGTGGTTGAAATCGTGAGTGGTGGAGTACTTGCATTGGAAGCGAATGCAAATGATGTTAAGAAGATTGCGCACAAGGGACAAAGAAAGAAAGATGAAAAAGCTCTTTTCTTAATTCATCAGTGTGTGAATCCAAATGTGTTCAAGAATCATTGAAGAAGAAACGTCCAAAGGAGCGTGGTACAAGTTGGAGAACTTGTACGGAAGAGATGAAAAGGGTGAAGTTGGAGACACTAAAAAATCAATTTTAGATAATATAAATGAAAGAAGATGAATAAGTTGATGATTTCTTCTCAATATTAATGTTACCCACTAGAACAAGGCGTGTGGTGAATCGATCAATGATCTGTAAAAGATTGAGAAATTGTTGAGATTTCCGACTGCATATTTTGATTATATTGTAGTGTGTATTGAATAATCCAAGAACCTAGCTAAGATCAAGTTAGAAGAATTTCAAGCTTCATTAGAGGCTCATGAGATGATGTTGAAGTAGAGGAACTCAGAAAGGGAGAAGGTGGCTAAACATGTATTACAAGTAAGATTTATTAAGAAGACTGCAAAAGAAAAGTCGAAGAAAAGAAATAATCTTGCTAATGATGACAAGCCAAGAAGGAATTTAAAGAACCCCTATGAATCCACCAAAAAATACATGATCAACAAGTATGCGAGGAAGAAAGTTGACATGAAGGAGGCGCATTGCTACAACTGTCAAGGATTTGGTCATTATGCTCAAGACTCTCAAAGAAATAAAGAATCAAGAGAAAAAGAAAATGAAGAAGTATAATATGCACATGCTGGAGATAGTGACTTTGATGGTGTGGGCTCATGGCCAATACTCAATTGAGAGATGAATAAACAAATATGTGGTACCTAGATTCAGGATGCAGTAACCACATGACTGATAATAAAAATTGGTTCACCAAGTTAGATCAATCAGTTAAGAAAGTGATCAAGTTTGCAAATGGGGAACGCCACATCAGGTCTAAAAGGAAACATATTTGTGGTTAGAAATGATAGTCAAAAAGCCAGTATCACTGATGAATTATATGTACATTCAATGGCAAGTAATTTGATAAGCATAGGTCAATTACTTGCAAAAGGGTACAACATGAAGTTAGATAGAACCAGATGAAGGTGTACGATGGTGAAAGAAGAATAATTTTGAAAGCACCATTGGCAGACAACAAGACCTTCATTGTAGAGATCAACATGTTTGATCATAAATGTTTGAATTTGAATGTTAATAGAGACAGAGACTAGTGGTGGAATTACATGCATGGACACCTAAATTTCATAAGTCTAGGTATGCTCAACCTGAAGAAGATTGTCTATGTCTTACCACAGGTGAAGAAACCAATTCATGTGTGTAAGGAGTGATTTAAAGCAAATAAGACTAGGAAAGCATTCAAATATTACTTGCCCATGAGATCGAAGGAAAAGCAAGAGCTTGTTCACTCTGATGTGTGTGGACCTTCTGAAGTAAGGTCTAATGGAGATAATTAATATTTTGTAACCTTCATAGATGAATCCACCAAATATATCTGGATTTATATTATTGAAAATAAGAGCGAAGTATTCACACAGTTCAAGAAGTTTAAGTTGCATGTCGAGAAACAAAGTGAATTCAACCTAAAGAAATTGAGAATTGATGGAGGAGGTGAATACACCTCTATAGAATTTGCAATATATTGCAACAAGGAAGGTATAGATCATGAGGTCATTGCACTATATAAGCCTCAACATAATGGTATAGATGAGAGAAAAAATAGAAGTATATTGAACATGACCAAGAGTATGTTGAAAGTTAAAGATTGCCAAAGAGATTTTGGGGAGAAGCAGTTTCGACGACATTGTAAATACTTAATTGATTTCCAATAAAGAAGATAGTCGTTAAGATACCTAATGAGTCTTGGACGGGAAAAAACCTAAATATTAGTCATCTTAGATTATTTGGATCAATTTGCTTCATATATTTACCTGGGGAATTGAGGAAGAAGCTAGATGATTGAATTTAGAACATGGTGCTCATTGGTTATCATTCTACTAATGCATACAAGTTTTATTCATCAAATGATGATAAACTAAAGATTAGTCGAGATGTTCTGGTGGACGAATGAAAATGGTGAAATCGAACTCATAATTTAGTTTGATATGAGCAAGATACAATCCCAACTGTGCTTGAAACAAATCAACAGAATGACGATATAACTACTCAAAATGAAGAACCACTCGAGCAAAATGTTAGAAGATCAACTAGAGCAAGAACTGAGTCGACAAGGCTAGATGGATATGAGAGATTTCTAGATCAAGTAATTGATGCGGATGGTAATCTTATAAAATAAGCGATGATGATGACAAAATCAGAAATAATCAATTTGGAACATGACATGACTGTTTCAAATTGGTTGGCATACATGAAATAAGAACTCAGGGAAATAGAGAAAAACAAAACCTGGATCTTGTTGAAAGATCAAGAAAGAAACCAATTGATGTGAAGTGGGTATTCAAGCTGAAACAAAGGCCAAGTGTAAAATTTCCAAGTATAAGGAAATACTAGTGGAAATAGGCTTTCTTCAAAATCCAAGTATCGACTTTAGTGAATTCTAAGCATCTGTTGCAAGGTTGGAGACAATCAACATTGTTGTGTCAACCACAACATACAAAGGATGAGAGATACATCAGGTAGATGTAAATTCAGCATTTTGAATGAACCATTAGAAGAAGAGTTCTATGTTACTCAACCACCATGATTTGAAATCAAAGGGCAATAGCAAAATGTGTACATATTGAGTAAGGATATATATGGCTTGAAGCAAGCCCCAAGGGATTGGAGTAGAAGAATAGACAACTTCCTAGTCGAAGCAAGTTTCATAGTGTGTTTCAGAATAAGGAGTATATGTCAATGATACATATAGGGTTAGTCAAATCATCATATGCTTGTACATGGATGATTTTTTTTCATAGGTGCGGATGAGGCAGAGATACAAAGAATCAATTTGAAGTTGGTGCAAATATTTGAAATGTACGACCTAGGGAATTCGTCATATTTATTAAGGATGGAGTATTTTTTTTTTATAAAAAAAATTAACGATGGAGTTTAAAGACACAAGTGAAGGAGTGTTTATGCACCATAAGAAATATGCCCAAGAGATCTTGAAAATGCTCAAGATCACCATTGTGATGCAGTTGTCACACCATTAGAGACTTGAGAAAAATTAAGAAAGGATATAAATGATGAGTTTGTAAGTGTAACACTGTACAAGAAAATTATTGGATCCTTAAGGTATCTATGCAACACAGGCCATATATTTGTCAAAATGTTAGGTTGTTGAGCAGATTCTTGGAGAAACCTCAAGAATGTCATCCAACTACATTTAAGATAGTGTTGAGATACATAAAAGGTACAATTGATCATGGTGTGCTAATGTCAATACAGAAGAGTATCGACACAGATACAGAGGAATATGGTTACACTTATTCAAATTTTAGTGGATATCAAGATGAGAAGAATAGTATTGCATACTACCTATTCATGATTGGTGGAGAACCAATCTCTTAGAGTTCAAGAAATTAAAGCATTGTAGCTTTTACATCTTATGAAGATGAGTTCGTGGAAACATCATATGCATCATGTCAAGTAGTATGGATAGAGATGTTGTTAGAAGTGCTCAACATTATGGAACCAAAGAAAATGAAGTTATTTGTCGATATTAAGTCAGCTATCGAATTGGAAAATCATCATGTGTGTCAGGGTTAAAGTAAGCACATAGAAATGACATATCATTTTCTCAAGGATCGAGTAAATAAAGGAAAGCTTGAACTTTAGCATTGCAAGAAGGAATGGAAACTAGCAGACATACTCACAATGCCCTCGAAGAAAGTCAAGTTTAATGAGTTGAAGAGAAGCATCGAGATGAGAAGCCTTAAAAACATAAATTAGGGGGTGTGTTAGAAGCTAGTAATTTATTGTTTCAATAGGCATGCCTGTGTTCCACAAGGGTATACCTGACGTAGTCAAAATAGTTGTAGTCATCATATGTGTCAAGAGTGAGTAAGCTAGTATTCGACAGAGTCGAATATTGCATTTGGTGAACTGTAATTGGTTGCCTATATATAGAGGTAATGATGTAATTCAGAATAACAACTTCACAGTAATATTGTCTATATTTCATAATTTAGTTTCTCTTTTCTTCTTCTTCAATTTCTTGAAATCCCTATTTATTCTAAAAGAGTGTAGGTTGTTGCTGACTATTATTTCTTTACAGCTTAACATTAAGATTCTAGTCTTAAAACCAAACTAATGAGTTAGTAGACTTACATGGTAGTAACATATTATTTCGGTTATGTTACGAGCCGACCACAAGTTCAAAAAAAGTAAAAATCAATTAGGATGAGTCTCAGTTTTTATGTGCTAAGACATTAAGGATTTCAGTGCTCCAAACCACAAAACTCGCACCTGATCCTCTCGCTCGAAGGATTGTTGTTCACTTTCCAATGTAATATGAACAACTCTGTGTATGACGTCAAATCACAAGGGACGAATCTAATAATTCACACTATGTGAAGAATTAGACGTACCATTTGTGACGCTGTCTCATTCATACATTCAAACTATTTTCTTACTCACTCCACTATATTAAAATTCAATTATATATATATATATATATATATATATATATATATATATATATATATATATTCTAAAAGAGAACAATAGCTTAAATTTTCTTAATTATTTGGAGATATTTCAATAATAAATTACCTACCGCAAAAGAAGTTTGATCATACACTCTCCTGACACATTTATAAGCAATAAAAATGCTTCATTTTTATCACTATTATAAACAAAAGTCAATTAGTACTAAATCATTTAATGTTTTAATTTCTAATATACCCCTATATTTCATTTTTCAACACTCCTTTAAATTTAATATAGAAAATTTTATAATAAATTTAATTAATATTTTCACTAAAATCTAACATATTAACTACACTTCATTGAATTTCTTATTAACCGTGAAAATTATTTTTGTTTGCTCTAGTGCATTGAATCTCAAAATTTGAAAGACCTCAACTTTTTTAATAATAAATATAAGAAAATATTATTAAAAAAATATAAGACATAAAAAAAAGAGATTGACCAAAACCAAAAAAAACTAATATAATTGAGTCTATTTTTATTAATATGTAATTGTATTTTTGATAATTATTATAATAAATTTTTTATAATTTATACATCTATTTTAAATTATAACAAAATTTTCAAATTGAGTGGGCTAAGTTGACTGTCTCTAATAACTTAGAAGTAGGTTAATAGTTATTTTGTCCTTCTTATATAGGTGAGTTTTGAAAAATCTCTTGTAAAATAATTCTAAAATTCTCCCTATCATATAAAGATTTTTAAGTTTTGTGCTCTAAAAATTTACCCATTAATAATCTATTATACAATTTGTCCTCTATTTTAAGGATTTATACATTTTTTTGTCTCTTAGCAAATTGACGATTTTTTGAAAAATGATTTGCCAAATTTGCAATTTTTGAAAAATTTCTCTATCATATTATTATTTTTTATGTTTAAATTTTTTGAGAAGATAAAATAAGAGAATTTTCATATGGTTAGAGAGATTTTTAAAACTTTTTTTACAGTGTTTCTTTCAAAACTAACCTCTATAACAGAGGGTAAAATAAAGATACCTATTTCTATACAAGAGGTTTCTGAAAATATAAAATGTGAAATGACGTAATAAAAATTGAAAGAACTATTCTTTTTCTTACCGCAACTTTTGAAGACTTCAATTCCTAATGGATAAATGCAAGAATCCATTGCTTTATAACATTCCAAATCTCTGGTGGTTTTGTTGAATCTGCACCGTTGATTATCGCCGCAAGTATGGTTACAAGCAACCTTTAACCATGATAGCCGAAATCCATAGAGTAGCATTGCATGAATCTGCTCGTATGCAAGGGGTCGATTTGGTACATCTTCTCTGACTCTGTTACCATCAAAACCTGATAATGCTATCATAGCAACAACCTTCACATGACAATAATCTTTTAAATCCCCGACCACAAAGTCGTTAAAACTGTCATCCTCCGGATTATACAAGTCGTTAAAACTGTCATCCTCCATATTATACGTCGCAGCAAAAGCATAAAGATAGCTTTTGGAGTCCCTATTGATGCAGTGAGCTGTATCCACATACCCAGGATCGTCCTTCACTGGTTTGCTACAGTTCAAGTATATTAGGTACCCGTACTCGAAAGGACTATCTATTCGATACAGATCCCAGTCGTAGCTATTATGGGAAGATATTGTGAAATTGTAGTTGGCTAAGGAATACTGAGGAATGGATGAGCAATCCGTCTCTTTGATTCCAGGATCAACTAACCGAATTGTGTAGTCTAAGTAGTTGATTTCCTGGACATAGTATTTCCCGGAAAACAGAGTTAACACTGTCATGTTGTTTTCGCAGGACAACTCATAGTTCGGATCACCGCAGGTTGTTGGGTCATCCATAAGTCGAAATGGATATGTTATGTTACTGATTTTGCCGCATGAAGAAGGTTTACAGGATGTTTGATTATTAGTAATTGCATCACATGTTGGTGCAGGATCATGATGCAGTAGCAGCAGAACCACTAGTGATATGGTCTCTGCATAATAGGGGAAGGATTTCCATATGCTCATGGTTGATGCTTAAGGTTAACTTGTAAATGAGATATAAGTATTGTTGGCTCACATAAAGTAAAAAAAAAAACATCACATTTTTCTAAGAAAATTCTCAAATAATATTATTATTAATTAACCAATTTATAATCAAATTTTCCTACAAGTAGGAATAGGAAAATTTAAAATATGAGTTTGTATTTGATTTGTATATTTCATTTTAAAATTTTAAAATTCATATTGCGTAAATATTCTCATATTTAAATTAAGTATTTTGATTCTAGTAGAAAATGATTTTCTACTATTAATGTTCTGTTACAATTCAATTTGATCAGTAAATTATCGGTTCACTATGTGAATCAGAATTAATTGGAAGTTAATTATTTAAATTAATAATCAATATATATTATATTCTCGAAATGTTATTGTGCATAAGACTGTTTTCTTTCGTTTATTATTATTTTTAAAAGGAAACAATTAACATAATTAAATATCAATGTTAATGATTAATATATAATTATTTTAATTATTTTTAAAAATAAACCTAAATATTTATAGATACTATTAAATAGTGTTAAAATATAATATGAATACTATTACTATAAATGTATATTTTTAAAATAAATGATATATTAGCAATCATTAGTTGGTAAAGAGGATTACGGTTTCGATCTCCTGCAACTGGATCAGATCAGGAGGGGATGCGAAAGTTATTCTCTCACCACCAAACTATAAGAAAAAAAATTGATATATTAAAAATTATATATTTTAATATTTTTTTAAATTATCTAAATATTATTATTTTTTGAATTAATTAATTAGATAATTATATAATAGTATCGGTAGAAAATTACAGTGAAAATTTTCAAAATTAGCTGGTATGAAAGATACAAAATTGCTATTAATTTTTAAATTTAAAATCTGAAATTGGATAACAACATGTAGTTGAACTGTTGTATATAAAATCTGGAGATAATATTAAGAACTAGTTTCGTGTGTAAAAAGTGTTAGTATATGTGGGAGGAAAAGAACCAATTCACACCCATCTCTATTTGATTTGAATTTAAATAAGTAAAGATTTGTGAATAGAAAAGATGAATTTCTTACTGCAATTGCTATCAGCTCCGAATGGATAAGTGCAATAAGCATCTAACTTATAGCAATTAAAATCTCCGGTGGTTTGATTGAAGCTGCAAGTTTGGTTATTGCCGCAAGTTTCTCTACAGGCACCACTCTGCCACGATAGCTCAAATCCAGAGAGTAACATTCCATGAATTTGCTGGTATGAAAAGGGTCGATTTGGCACATCTTCTCTTACCCTGTTACCAGGAAAATCTGATGATGATGATGATGACATAGCAACAACCTTCACTTTGCAATAATCTTTTAATCTCCCAGCATAAAAGGAATCAACCCCGGTAGCAAAAGCATAAAGATAGCTTTTGGAGCCCCGGTTGATGCAGGGAGCTGTATCCACATACCCAGGATCATCATTCACTGGTTTACTACAGTTCAAGTAAATTATGTTCCCGTACCCAAAAGGATAATGGAATCCATATGGATACCCTAAGCCGGCGCTATAAGAATAATAAGAAGAATCATAAACATAATCATAATCGAAACCTGAGAAATAGGATGTGGTTAAGAAATATTGAGGAATGGAGGAGCAATCACCCTCTTCAATTCCAGAATCAACTAGTCGAATTGTGTAGTTTTTGTAGTTGATTTCCTGGACATAGTATTTCCCAGAAAACAGAGTTAACGCTGTTCTGTTGTTTTCGCAGGACAACTCATAGCTCGGATCACCACAGGTTGTTGGGTCACCCCTAAGTCGAAATGGATGTGTTATGTTACTGATTTTGCCGCACGAAGAGGGTTTGCAATATGTTTGGTTATTAGTAATTGCATCACATGTTGGAGAATCATGATGCAATAATAGGACAACTATCATAACAATTTTGAGAAAGCTTAAAACCGATATTGTTTCCCCACAACAGAAGAAGTATTTCGATATGCTCATGGCTGATGCTTAAAACTAAATTTTGGCTATCCTAAAGATTAACTTGTAATGAGATATAAATATTGCTTGGTCGCATAAAGTCAAAATAACATCACATTTTTCTAAGAAAATTTTCAAATAATAAGAATATTATTAACCAATTTATAATTAAATTTTCCTACAAATAAGATTGAAAATAAACTAACCAACTCAAAAATAGTCTGGAACTCGATTCGACAATTAAATTGTTGAATTGAGTTCATGAGTCAGAAGAGCATAATATAAATGAAAAATTAAGTTCGTCGAACTTAATAAGCTGAACTTGAATTATACATAATTCAATTCGTTAGATTTATAAGTGAATTCGATTATATATGAGAAGAATTATATTGTCTTTAAAAATAGATTTAAAGGCCTACCCCAAATCTTAGCCCTATATATTTTTTTAATCTAACAATTTTAATTGATAATTTATATTCTCAAATGAACAAAATATTTTTAAAAATAATTATACAAATAAAATAAGCGTCATATAAATTATGTAGTTTTTGAAAGCTAAATTATAATCTGAGAAATTTTATTCTATTTCAATATTTTTTTTTTAAAATAAAATTAATTTAAAATGTCAAATATATAAAAAGAAAATAGACTTTAAAAATAACTTTTAAGTCTGTGAATCAAGTGAGCTGAATCTAACGAACCTGACGAATTGAAATGAGTTGTTCGTAAACTTATAACGAGTCGAGTTGAGATTACAAAAAAGTTTGTGTCGAACTCAAACTGAAATTTGAGTTGAACCAATTCTTAACAAGTCGAGTAAAGTTGAGGTCAATTTGACTCGACTCGATTCATATCCAGCCCTACCCACAAATACTAATTAAAAAAATGAAAGATTTTTTTTTTTTTAATAATGATCAATTTCTAGAAAAAGAAAAATGGTACAAAAGAGGGGAACAAGTTAGTCCTGAGATTACGAAAATTTAAAGAAAGATATACCTAACATATTCTTTACAAAATCATTCATAATTGGAATGGAATACAAAATGATGGTATAACTAATGCCGAGCGCGAAATTCGCTAAAAAATCAGTCTAAGATTTACCTTTTCTCTAAATGTAAGTGATCAAAATATGAGAAAACCTATTATGGAGAATACAAAACTTCAATTTGTGTTAGGGGAAATTCTGAAGAGGGAACATGTTAATTAGGACACACCTTTGTGAGAGCCACACCACATCTCCACCTAAAACCTTAAGGTGATAGATGTGTGAGTTCTCTCACTTATATAGTGTTCAATCTTCCTTTTTCTAACCAATGTGGGTCTTCTTCCTCACGCTTGATTCTCAACACTCCCCCTCAAATGTGAGTCACATTGCTCCCCTCATGTGAAAGTTCTCTCTTTCACATACACTTGTATCACTGTTGATATTCTCCAACGAAACACCTTCTACCCACCGCCTGCAGGAAGTGTTTCGATACAAGTTAGTCGGTCCCTATCTCGAAACTATAGGCTCATGATACCATTGTTAGGGGGAAATTCCGAAGATGGAGCATGTTAATTAGGACACACCTTTGTAAGAGAACAACACATCTCCACCTAAAACCTTAAGGTTTTAGGTGTGTGAGTTCTCTCACTTATATAGTGTTCAATCTTCCTTTTTCTAACCAATGTGAGACTTCTTTCTCACACTTGATTCTCAACAATTTGTTCCTAAACTAAAGAGGCACCAAACTATGGTTTAAAAAAGTTTTGACAACTAAACCCGAGTCGGTTTTAACCCAAAGCTTATTCTAACCTCTATCAACGGAGGATCCAAATAACCTCTCTTATGGAGGGAGCTTTGGGGGCTGGATATTAATTTTGAAAACTTTTATGAAGTAGAAATCCATCATCTTGATGTTAGCGGCTTTAGTAGAAGAATTGCCCAAAAATTAAACCAGGAACGTAATCCAATCAATGACATTAGCAGGAGAGTCATACGGTTGTTATGCTTGGCCAGATTTCTGACTTGCCAAATCTTAGTAAGGGTATTTATGATCGTTGCACTGAGAACAAGAATCGTTTGAAGAGACTTGTTAAGACGACAAAAATCGAACCAGCCAATAAGAATTGAATCAATCACTAGAATATGAAATTGTATTTGTATTTGTATATATCATTTAAAAATCATCTTGTCAAAATATTCTATAAGTAAAAGATGAGTTTTAAATTAAGAATTAAATTTGATTGATTTTTTAAGAATCAAAATCGACCGTCACTCTTAAATTAATAATTAATATATTTGGTTGATTATAATGTCCAAATGTTATTCAATGAATAAATTATAAAATAAAATTAATATCTTCTATAAATAAGTAAGAATGAAACACGACACCTATGCCTCACTCAAACATAAAACAAGATATCTGAAATGATTCTCAATCACATCTCTTGTTTCGTGATGATAATATTAGCAATAACATCGCTAATGCTGCTGCTTGGAAATAACATCGCCATGGGATGTCCTTTCAATCTAACTTGTACACATGATAACAAGACTATTGAACTACCTGCTTTCCCAGTACCTATAAAACTCCTCGTTAACGAAATTAACTACACATCGCGAGTATTACAAGCACGCGATCCTGATAATTGTCTTCCACGGCTCTTTCTTCACCGCAATTTGTCTTCATCAATTTTTCCTTTGCGGATTACTTCTCCTCCGTTGGAATGGCCAAAAATCCCACCGGCAGGTTGGCAAGAAAGCCTAGTATTTACCAATATTAGTTTCTTTGATTGTTCTTCATTAGGACAACGTTATCCGATAAATCAGGAGGACATGGATGAGCAGCAGGATATGGTTTCTTGCCCAATTTATATGGCAGGATCTTCCGAGGATATAGCTGAATCATTCCTTGTTTTCTGTAACAAACTGTCTCAACCAGTTTCACCCCTTAATCTTTCGACAGGTTCGTTAACTGAGATTCAAACTAAAAACTCAATCTTACTGTCATGGTCGGAAACAAATTTTGACAAAGGATGCTTAGAATGTAAGCACAAATCAAAGAAGAAGATTATTTTAACATCTACAGGTATAATTTTGTATAATTTTGAGTTTGTTTCGGATTCACACAATATTTTAACAATAAAACTAACAGCATCTTTTAACGTGAGATTTCAATCATATCTCTTGATATTGTAAAATCATTTTTTTACCATTAAACCAACATCTCTTAAACAATAGCATGTTAGCTTGTTGATAACATACCCTTCTATTGGAAATATTAAGTGTGAGTATTGGGAAATAGTTTCACGGTGATTTGAGCATTTAAAAGTGGGAGAACCCACTCATCTATAACCTTAAAGTTTTAGGTGGACAAGAGCTATGTCTCCCATAAAAAATGTATTGTTCATTCAGAGTGAATGTTCTTCGCTTGCTCGACCCTCCCTCGATTGTATTGTCGTGTCATATAGCAAATAAGCTAGTTGAGTTAATTTAAAGTATTTGGTAAACGTAAATGATGTAAAACAATAATAATTTTTATTATTAATTTAAGTTTTTTTTTTTTAAATATAAAAAAAGGTAAAAGTGAAATAAAAAGAAACATTATAAGTATAAATGCTACTTCAAGTAGCATCTCTAAACTCTTATATAAACTCATGAAAATACTTAGATTTGTGAGATAATGTGGGATACCAACTAGTGATATGAATTTACAAACTATATGCTATTTATTACTTATCTTGGAGAAAATTATTTGAATATGTAGGTGATAATTATTTAATAATATTAAATGATCAATTTGTAGGTGTAATCATTGGCTCAATTGTACTTGTTATTTTATTTCGAGGAGTTTTTCAAACATATCACTATTTTAGAATGAAAGACGAAGATCAAGCAAGAATTGAAAACTTTTTGAAGGACTATAAGGCTTTAAAGCCTACTAGATTCTCTTATCTTGATATAAAGAGAATCACACATAAACTTAGAGATAAGTTAGGTGAAGGGGCTCATGGAACTGTTTATAAAGGTAAGTTATCGAATCAGATTATGGTTGCCGTGAAGATACTTAATAATGTAGAAGGAGATGGAAATGACTTCATAAATGAAGTGGGAACAATGGGAAAAATCCACCACATCAATGTAGTTCGTTTGCTTGGCTTTTGCGCGGATGGATTTCATCGTGCTTTAGTTTATGACTATTTTTCAAATGGTTCGTTGGACAAATTTATTTCTCCACCAAGCAACAAAGATAATTTTCTTGGATGGGATAAGTTGCAACAAATTGCTCTAGGCATAGCAAATGGCATTGAGTATCTCCACCAAGGTTGTGATCAAACAATTCTACACTTTGACATCAATCCTCATAATATTTTGCTAGATGACAATTTCACTCCAAAGATTACAGATTTTGGTTTGGCTAAGATGTGTTCGAAAAATCAAAGTGTTGTATCCATGACAGCAGCAAAAGGAACATTAGGCTACATGGCACCTGAAGTTTTTTCTAGAAACTTTGGAAATGTCTCGTATAAGTCTGATATATATAGTTATGGTATGTTATTGTTGGAGATGGTCGGAGGAAGAAAGAATACAAAAATAACTGGTGATGAAGAAAATATTCAGATTATGTATCCAGAATGGATCCACAATTTGCTTGAAGAAGGAGATACACAAATCTGTATCGATGAAGATGGTGATTTTAGAATAGCAAGAAAGATGGCAATTGTAGGACTTTGGTGTATCCAATGGCATCCTTTACATCGTCCAACAATGAAAAATGTGATGCAAATGCTTCAAGTAGAATGGGACAAATTAAAAATACCAAGCAATCCTTTCAAGCCTACAACTTCAGCTAATACAATTGCTAATATTGTTGTAGAATGCATGAATTTAGAGCTGGATGTGATTCAAGAATTAGATTAGATATATGTTAGTTATACATATACTTATTAAATAATTGTTTAGTTCCAATAACAATAACATGTTGTTTTTTATCAAAGTTTTACATTAGTCAATTTAATTAAAGATAATGATTAGTGTGGATCAATTTTTTTTTTTTTTTTTTTTTGCAATAAGGAAAACATAAGCTCAAGTGTGGATCAACTTAGTCCACGAATAAGTCTTACTTGAGTTATCTCCTATAAAACTTGAGAAAGTTGATTATGTTATGAAATTAATAAGAAAAAAATATAAAAGAAGAGACAAGGTAGGGAAAGAGAGAAAATAAGGTTGTATTTTATTCTCATAATCAGTGTCTTTCTACAATGAGATTGGTACTATTTATAGGACAACATGCATACAATGTAATAAATACAAATTGATATAAATAAGGAATAAAATCACCGAGAGACAATCATCCAATTATTCATAACACTCCCCCTTGGATGTTTGTTTTGGATATGCCTTGTTAAAATCTTACTAGAAAAAACTCAGAGGGAAAAAATCTAGTGAAGGAAAAAGCGTACATATCCTTTTAAGAAAAATTCATTTCTCCCCCTCAGCTGAACAACCATTTCTTTTACGCTGAATACCATTCTTTTTCACTTAAAGGTATGCAAGATGAACAAGTTTGTTGGAGCTTAAATCACCACTTTGCTGAAGATCATGAATGAAAAATAACTTTGGAGAAATGAGTTTTGTTTGATTTCCTTTAATGTAACCATCTTTTAGTTGAATAATGCATGCAATATTATCTTCATATATCGTTGTTATATTTCTTTCTAGAAGTCAAATTACAAGTCTTTTGTGTGTGTTGAATTTGAGATCTCAACCAAACGCATTCTCGACTTGCCTCATGTAGTGCTAAAAGTTCTTCATGATTAGATGAAGTTGTTGCTTGTTTCACTGGTATCCATGAAATAGTTGTACCACCACATGTAAGCAAAAACCTATTTATGATATACCATTGTGAGGATTTGATAAGAATTCTATATCTACATAACCTGTTAATTTGAATTTGGATACTTTGGTATAAAATAAACTCATATCTATTGTACCTCTAAGGTAACAAAGTATATGTTTAACTATGTTCCAATGTCTTCGTGTAGGTTTAGAATTGTATTTTGCTAATAGATTAATAGAAATTGATATATCGATATATGTATAATTAGGAAGATAAATCAGTGCTTGAATTACACTGAGATATGGTACTTCTGGACCAATTAGTTTTCATCCTCTTCTCGTGGTTTAAAATAATATTCTAAATGTTCAACGATCTAACATCATCGGGGTACACAACATACAAGATTTTCCATATACAAACACTTTAGCACTTATGCTACATAAGATATGATATTTTTTCATATATAAACATTTTAACACTTTTCTATATAACCTTCTTGGTGTATGAATGTTCCATTGTCTAAATGTTCATTTAGTAATTACTTTTTCTTTATTCCTTCATATCAAATAATTTCCTTAAACAATTTATAGCTTGTGGAAACTCTTCAGAAGTTCCAATGATATTTAATGTCATCTACATAGACAAATATTATAGAAAATTATTCTCTAGAATTTTTTATAAAAATACAAGGACTTATGGACTTATTTGATTTTATCACTTGTGTCCATATTATTTTAGCCCATATAGATACTTGTTCAAATTTATGTCCTTATCAAGTGACCCATACAAATAAGATGTTACAACATCCATCATCTTCAAATCAAGTGCTTAATGTGCTACAAGGCTAATTAACTATCCAAGCTTAATAGAATCCACTACATGTGGATAGGTTTCATCAAACTCGATCTTAGGTCTTTGTGAAAATTATTGAGCAAAAGATCAAGCTTTATATCTTACAATTTCACCCTTCTTATTTCGCTTTTTACAAAAACTCATTTATATCAAATTGGTTTCACAACTCGAATTTTCGGACTACAGGTCCAAAAATGATTTTCTTTTAGAGTGAGTTTAATTATTCTTCAATTGAGTCTGTTTATTTTGGTCCCTTCTCACTTTGTCTATAATCTTGGATAGACTTTGATTCACGATCTGTTCATTTTGGCCAATTCTCATTTTGTCTACAATCTTTGATAGACTTTGTTTTACGATTCCCGTTATCGTTTATCATCTGTAGCGCTATATTGTATACAAATACATTGTCAATGTCGACTTTATTTGGTTATCTTAATTTCGGTTCCATTCTATTTCATACTAGACATGATTTATCGAGATCTCTTTATTTCAAATTTCAAGTACTTGATTAGTTTTTCTGCAACTGAAAAATAAATTATGTCAACATTCTTTTAGAATTTTCATATCCTCACTTGGGTCATCTTTAACTTTAGTTTCTTTTCTTGGTAGAGAACTTTTAACATTGGGACCGAATTTTCTACCATGCTTCAGGCGCGGCTACAACTCATCTGCAATATTTGATTATCTAATAGAAAAATCCACTTTGAGTGGAGTATTAGCAACTGATAATTTGTTTCATAAACTTTGCAAATGAATTGTGTTTTGAACTTTGAGGATCAAAATAATATAACAATATTTTATTTCAAATTGTTCATTTGAACTTCTGGTTCACACTCTGAGCTGCTTATTCTCTCCCCTTAATATTGGGAAAATTAATTTATCAATTGATAATCAGTCTATTGGGCTTCAAGCACATATCCAGTTTACGGACCAAGATAAACTTCAAATACGATATTCATATAAAATGAATTTTCTCAACATTCATTCAAAACTCATCTTAGCGTACTATACTAGAGCAATTGAATTATACACGACACATTCAAAAGTTTATTTAGATGAGAAGCATTAGGTTATTAAGTTAATGAGAGAATTAACATATAATAACTTGTTGGCTTAATGTGAATAAATAGATTTATATTTATATTTTGTGTATTTCAAATACCTAATTTAGAATTTATGATCTCATAAATATCAATCATACAATTAACTTTAGACGTCTAAAGAATGAATTTGTTCAATATTAGTTTTAATAATATATCTGATACTTATCAAGAAAGTTTTGAAAAATCAGAAATTGAGATCTTAGTTTGAGAAAACAACTTCACAAACTTCTGGTTGTGATGAGTAGACGATAAACATTTGCATGATATTTTAGTTGATGCAACAATTAAAGTCATGAAAAGCTCAATCTCTCAGGTTTTATTTTTCTTTTTATAGAAACACACAAAATTTATTGGATTGAAGAAACTTCTAATTCTTCATCACGAGTTTTCACTTCATGATACATATTCATGATCTTTTAGTTGAGAAAATAATTTCACAAACTTATGATTGCGAGTTAAAATAAACATATGCATTATCTTTTAGTCAATACAATAATTAATATAGTAAAATATTTAAATCGTCTACGCGATTAGTGTATTGATTCATAAATATCACCTTACATATGTTATATTAAAACTCAACTTATAAAATTTTAATTTACTTTAGGAAAATACAAAACGTATTGGATTGAAGAAACGTCAGGTTCTTCAATTTTAATTTTCACCTAATCGATTTTGCCAACAACACGCAACACACTTAAGTGTGATTTGTAAACTTCTAGTTTACAATGATACATATATGTATTTTAATTATTCTAGATTAAACATATTATTCTCTAATAAATAAATCTTCATAAACCATACATGCATGTTTTTATATGATTTAATTGTTATAAACTAAATCTAAATTTATTACATATATAATAATATTATTCAGGTCACACACATTTAGCCAAAATAGCTGTATGTAATTTAATTTAATTTTATCATAACAATTAAATAAGTTTCATATAAATATTTTATTCCTTAATCCTTAATTACTATAAGTTATTATTATATAATATAAATAAATAAAAATACAATATCCTTAATTACTTTAAGTATTATTATATAACATAAATGAATAAAAGCACAATATATTTAAAATTGTTGCACCAAAAGATATTAATTAAAAATTATCTTAAAATATCAAACACACATTAATATTTAAAAAAGATTTTTTAATTTAGAAATTTAATAGCAGCAATAAAATTTATAAAATTGACTAATTGATACCTAACAAGATATTTTCAATGGCTCAATCATAAAAAAAAAATATTATATAGGCAACCCTATTATATACATTTAAACAAAAGACTAAAGGTCTCTGGGTTCAGTTTCTTCTAGGGAGAAATTTATTAATTTAAAAAAAATGTAAAGATTAAAGGTTTTTGGGTTAATTTCTATGTGCTAACCATTTCCAATTGAGATATATTAGATCAAACATGTTTGTATAAACTAATTAAATTTAATAAAATTAAATATATAGATTTATAATCTCAAACATGTAACAAATTATATTCTAACAATTTGAAGAATTTCTAACACAATTAAGAGA
The DNA here is from genome assembly GCA_021764765.1 of Vicia sativa. Taxonomy (NCBI): domain Eukaryota; kingdom Viridiplantae; phylum Streptophyta; class Magnoliopsida; order Fabales; family Fabaceae; genus Vicia; species Vicia sativa. The sequence goes on along the minus strand of CM038795.1, from coordinate 224,941,294 downwards.
AAACAAATTTTGAATAATATAAATATTTATAAACAACATCTAAATTAAATATAACCATTCTTCTGGGATGTGCTAAAACATTAGTTTATAAATAATAATCTAAAAAATATAATCATCGTTTTGGGATGATTTGACAGGTTTTTCAGAAACTATATAAATAATTTATTTTCTTATTAATCAGGAATAACTTGACAGGTTCTTAAGAAAATTTATAAATAATTTATTTTGCTAGAATAATGACAATATAGTACCTTTTAAGTGTCAGAGTTTCGTTCTCATAGCGTGTTATGAAATTAATAAGAAGAAATATAAAAGAAGAGACGAGGTAGAGTAAGAGAGAAAATAAGATTGTATTATTCTTATTATCAGTGTCTTTCTACAATGAGATTAGTCTTATTTATAGGACAACATTCGTACAATATAATAAATATAATTGATATAAATAAGGAATAAAATCACCGAGAGACAATCATCTAATTATTTATAACAGATTACCAATAGAATTATTTTTTATCATTTTCTAATTGCTCTAATCTTTTAACATGTCATGTTTTTAAAGGAATATGGAAATTTGTTACAATTTTTATCGAACAAATAATTTTTAATTTGTAAGCTTAAAAAATATTTTTTCCCTTCTTTTCATTGTTGTTAGCTGGCAATTTCGAAAAGGTAAATTGGCATAAGTAAATAAAATATTTCACATCCACCTGGAAAAGAAGTCAATATTAATTATTGGTGGGTAAATATAAGATCTTTTTGTTCTGAAAAAAGGATGTATTTGATTGCCAATGATATGTGACATTTCGATTAAGAAATCCTTAGTGTTTAAAATATGAGGAAATTCCTTTGGTAAGTGCGTCAGCATTGGAACGGTCCAAATAAAGGATTAAATCGAAATTCAAATGATTTGAGAATTCGAATTTCAAATGAGAACTGAAGATTCGAATTTTGAATAAAAGCGCCATTTTGAAGGACGCGTGGAGATTAGCGAACGGAGGAGGTTTGCATGTCTTAGACGTGGCGCAATGTTACAGTAGGACCGTTAGGGTCAAAGCACTATAAATAGGTGTTTTCTATTAGATTTTTGGTGTGTTCGTTTTATGTACTTAAAATTCTCAAACACTCAAACTACCGTAACTGAAGGGAAACGAGTCAAGGAGATATCATGTACGTTATGAACATCATGGTTTTTTATAATTTAAATACAAGTTCGTTTACATTTATTTCCAGTTTATTATACTTTTATTTTTAAAGCCTTTTCGATTCCCTTTCATAGTCTTCATTTTATTTGCCTTTAAACACTTATTTCTCCAGAAACTTATTCGCCTTTAAACTTTTACTTTACTTCCCAGAAACTTCTACCCTTTTAAAAGAATCTTTATATTCAATTATTAGTAGTCAAGTTTGAATTCAAAGTCTTTATTTACACAGCCAGTACATTTCCATAATCAATTCTAGAAAGTCCTTTAAAGAATTACTCGATATCATGGGTTTGAACATAAGAATCTATTATGACACATGTGTCCTAGGATCAATCTAGTCGATCCTGTAAGTAACCAATAGTAATTAGTAAAAATTGGAAGACTAGCGGTTGTTTACGAGAAATCACCGTAAACAAATTGGCACGCCCAGTGGGACAGTGTCATATTAGAAATTGTTTATTAAAATTGTGTGAAAATTATAGATTCTAAGCACATGTTGGTATATGAACCTTCGAAGTGGTAAAATAAAAGACAATAATCTATATATACCCAGAAGACAACGTACCAAAACGATGACTAATACAACTAACCAAGACAGGGGACAAAATCCCCCACAAGGGGCTTCAACAATCGTTCGAGTTCGATTGATGCCTTCAGTGCCATCCCTGTGGGTAGTTCGAATACCATCCCAGTAAGTACATTAAAAGTACCATCAGGGCAAACTATTCCACACTCGGGGAGTCAATTGTATTCAACCCCTACTAGGCCTCCAGGTTTCGAACCCTTCAGGCCCAGAAATCCTCCGTATGGGATGCCAACTTCGTTCATGGCAGGATTGCACAATGCATCCACTTCGTCCCCAGTCCAAGGGTCTGGTTCGGGAATGAACCATTTGGGTACAAACTCCCAAAACTTAGGAAATTACACCCAGTTGCCTACCCTTACAACTAACAATCAAGCAGCGCTTAGGCAACAGATGGATGATAGTAACCATGATATGGTAGGAGTCTTAGCCCGTGAAATGAATGCTATCTTTGGTCCTTTAATTCAGAACATAAATAGAACAAACCAAGAAAATGAAGTCCAGATGTCTAGGATAGCAGATTTCTTTGGTGCCCCTGATGCGCCTATGAGACGTAGGCAGAATCCAGTGGTGATTCGAAATGAAGAACCTACAATCGAACAGGTTCGACCCCCTATACGAGTGATCGAAGAGAGAAACGTAGGGGCAAGATTAAGGCAACATGACGTTCAGGAAGATCAGATCGAACAGCCTAGACCAATAGTGGTTGTTAACAGAGACCAAAATGCAGACGAAGTTGTCCAAAGGGTTATAAATGACAATTTAGTGGCAGAAAATAATCTAACCACTATGATAGAGAGAATAATGGCCCAGAACGGTTTAAATTCAGGATTCAGAAGGCCAAATTACACTTCTCCTATTGTAGGTTACGTCTTGCAAACAGAGTTACCCAGGGGCTTTAAAGTCCCTAAATTCACGAAATTTGCTGGCGATACGAGTGAATCAACAGTAGAACACATAGCAAGATATTTAACCGAAGCAGGAGATATATCCAATAATGAAAATCTTAGGATAAAATATTTTCCAAGTTCTCTAACAAAGAACGCTTTTACTTGGTTCACTACCCTACCCCCAGGATCTGTGGATACTTGGCCCTATTTGGAAAGACTCTTTCATGAGCAATTCTACATGGGTCAATCTAAAATTAGTCTAAAAGAATTAGCAAGCATTAAAAGAAAATTCACAGAACCCATAGATGACTATTTGAATAGGTTCCGATTGTTAAAATCTAGATGTTTCACAGTAGTGCCCGAACACGAGTTGGTCGAAAAGGCTGCTGGAGGCCTGGATTACTCAATTCGAAAGAAACTGGATACACAGTACCTCAGGGACATGGACCAATTAGCAGATAGAGTTTGATAAGTCGAAAGGTTAAAAGCTGAAAAGGCTAGGGCTAGTAAAAATCATAAGAAGGAACGAATAGCTTATATAGAAGCAGAAGGGGAAAATATAGATGATTTTCAAGATTCATATGATTTCGACCAGATCGAAATAGATCTTGCAGAATTAAAAGAAGCACCCCCTTACGCTTGCAAAGTTCTGCTTCCTTCCAATGGAAAAGACACTATCGAAAATGTGAAGAATGAGAAAATCCCAAAGAAAATATATACTTTCGATATAACTAAATGTGATGAAATCTTTGACCTGCTTGTTAAGTATGGCCAGTTAATAGTTCCTCCCAACCTTAAGATTCCTCCTTTGGAACAAAGGAAGAAGAGGGGTTTCTGTAAATATCACAACTTTTTAGGCCACAAAACCTCACAGTGTTTTCTTTTCAGGGATTTGATACAGAATGCAATCAAGGATGGCAGGCTAAAGTTTTCAGACAAAGGGAAAAACCCCATGAAAGTGGATACGGATCCGTTGCTGATGGCGGAAACCAATTATGCTGAGCCTTTGGATATCAACGTGGTCGAAGTTGCTGAGAACAAGGCTCAAACGAAGGTGGAGTTCGAAGAAGATGGGGGCTTCGTTTTGGTTAAGAGCAAGAGGGAGGTTACTAATGGCCTTCCAAAAGTGCTCAAAGCAAAGTTACTAAGGGAGGCAATACAGGCTACTGAAGGCCAAGGTGTTGTTGACAAGAATTTGACTGAGGCTACTGAAGGTCTCAGGGTGAAATTCGAAAAGGTCAGAATTGCTGATGACCAAATGCTGGGAGTAAACATGGTGGCTTTCGAGCAGCCCCATGCTGAGATGGAAAAAGTGGAGCGATGCTTGGAGAAAGAAAGAGAACAAAGAAGAGAAAGCTTGCCGAAGAAAGATGCGAGCTGCTCGAATACCTTTCATTGTCACAAGAAGAATCAGGACAAGTTGTTGTGCCCAAGGTGCAACATCATTTGTAATCCCAGAATTGCTGCTGAATTCGAGAGGGCCCAGCGTGAGCGAACAAGAGTCAATTGGAGGCAAGACAATCAATTGTACAGAGTCTACCCAAGGGCTGATGAGATTCTGCTGGAGTTCATAGTTTGTTGCCACAAGATTGGTACAGAATGTCTGATTTGTCCCAGATGCACAGCAGTTTATGATAAGGAAATGTCCGAAGCGTTCGAAAGAGTCCCATTCGCTTCAGGTTGGGGGCGCCAAGGTGGAATGCCTTCAAATCACACTGAGGCTGGCAGAACCATGCAGAGAAGGCCAGACAGTCCCTATCCTAGGGGAGCGAAGAGAGTGTCTTTCAAATTACCTGCAGAGATTCCTACTGATAGGTGGCTGCAAGTGAAAGCTGTCAAGGGAAAGAGTAAATGGCGAAGCTATAATCAAGGTGGAAGGACTGCAATGGCGTACCAGAGACTGTTTAATTCGAATAGAAGAGAGGAAATCAGACTGAAATTACAAGGGGAAAAACCCAATGTCGCGCTCTCAATGGCGCAGACACCAACGAAATAAGAAGGCTGAAAAGGAGTCGAAGCCTATGGAGATTGGAGAGTCTAGCACTAACAACCCAAAGTCATTGACTCAGCCTGGGGGCAAACCCCCAGTGTCCAGGAAGTTATTCTCACCAAAGAAGGAAATTGAAGAAAATAAAGCACAAAAGGAGATTGCAAACGAAGAAGATTTAATGACTGACGATTTCGAGTCAGAAGGGGAGTCTTTCTTGCAATTTCTGAGCAATCTTAGGCTTCAAATGCTTTCTGGTCATCATTAGAAAGTTGTTAGAATCCTCAACCTAGCCCAAGAACTAGCCAAACTCAAAAACCACCTCCAACTTCCTAAACATGTCATTTTAAGCCAAATCTTCCAAATTTCCATTCCACTCGTGCAAGCTTCAATCTTTCACTTTAAATATCATCCATATACCTCATATAAGTGATCCAAACACCTAGAACACATCTGTAACAGATCCAACATCAAAATCAAATCACACTTCAAGCTGTGACAGTTGGACTTGGGTGGAACGATCACCACCATTTCAATCCAAGGTAAGCACGTCAACACCTTCCATAATCATTACTGAAGCTGTAGCAATCATCAAAACCTCTCTGGAACACCTCCAGCAAGGAATTCGGTTTCAGCTTCAAGAGGTAAGTCACTTGAACTTTGAACTTTATGATTTCTGCCTTCCAATTTAAAAATGGCTTGGCCATCTTGTTTCTGCACTTTCACTGATCATTAACCCTCAATCAATTTCATAAATCACAATCCATACACGATTTCATGATCAATTCTTAGAATTAGGGTTCTTCGTGTTCTTTCACAGTTCTAAACTAAAAATAAATGAAATTAATTGCCACCATCATGTTCCTTGTGAAAATCTGAGCAAGTTTGATGTTTACATCATTCAATTTCATTGAGAAATAAGGAAGTTATGGAATCATGGATTGAGGAAGAAGATGAAGTTGCTACGCGCGTTTTCTGATTCCTTGAAAATTCAAATTCTTGTTTTATCTTATATTTAATCGTTGTTGTTTCATAATCGGATATAACAGCCAACCCAGTGGCAGGCCAACACGCCTTAAAGCCTTGCCTTGCCATAAGGCCCAAGGTTCGAATTCCCCTGGGACCTTTTTTAATAACTCACTCCTTCAGAAGCTTCACCTTCTGACTCTAACTCCTTCAGAAGCTTCACCTTTTGACTCTAAAACACTCCTTCAGAAGCTTCACCTTCTGACTCTAAAACACTCCTTCAGAAGCTTCATCTTCTGACTCTAAAACACTCCTTCAGAAGCTTCACCTTCTGACTTCTAAAACCCTCCTTTAGAAGCTTCAACTTCTGACCCTCCTTCAGAAGCTTCAACTTCTGACCCTCCTTCAAAACCTTCCACTTCTGACTCTTTTCTTCAAAACTTCATTTTTTCACTTGTTTTCAAATATTTTTCAAAACTTGTTTTTTTATATTTAAATCAAGGTGATTAAATGACAAGCCACGCTCATGGCTCAATGGTAAAACTGTTCACTTCTAAGCCAAGGATCCTAGGTTCAAACCTCCTTACAACCAAAACTTTCTTTTTATCACCAATTTTCTTCATATTTTCAACAAACTTCAACATTTTCAAAAAGCAATCAAAACTTCCCATTTTGAGATGATTTTTGCACACTTGTCATTTAATATACCCATTTTATGAATTTGTCAAAAAAATCCAAAAATATTTTCTTTTTGATTATATTTTAATTAGGTTAAAAATGAGACGTTTTAAGTATTTTTAATACTTTTCAAAAATGTTTTCTTTCCGATTTTCAAACCTAATCATTTTTTCAAAACTTCTTGTGAATATCCTTCACTTTTCAAAATCATTTTCAAAACCTTTTCAAAAACCTTTCAATAAACTTACACACCTTTTTCCATGATCGATTCAATTTGAAGATAAATCGAACCAGGTTTTTCCTCGAATTTCTTTCAAATTGATCATGGGCCTCCCTCACGGTGTAAGTCCCAACCCTTTTATGTACATATTTATTTCCTTGTAAAAATCCACCCTTTTTATGTAAATATTCAATTCCTTGTACATATTCAATCATCTTTGCAAATATTCAAGTATAACAAACTTCGTTCATTTGTTTTCATCCACTTGTTTATACACCGATTCCATTGGTATTAAGAGGAGCATTATTCCCGATGAAACTGCTCTTAAACCAATGGGCCTCCCTTAAGGTGTAAGTCCCAACTCCTTTGTATATATTCAAGTTACACTTGCTTTAATTGCTCTTTTTATACACTTGTTTATACATTTTATTCATAAACTCCTGTGAATACACATCACACACTTGTTCATATAATTGTTTATTTATAACGTAACAACTAGTTTAATAACTAGGTTCCCTTTAGCCTCCTATTAGGCTTCGTATAAGACAACTCACCCATTGATTTAGCCTCCTCTTAGGCTTCATATAAGACAACTCACCCGTTGAGTTTAGCCTCCACTTAGGCTTCATATAAGACAACTCCCCTGCTGAGTTAGCCTCCTCTTGGGCTTCGTTCAAAAGAACTCCCTCGTTGAGTTTAGCCTTCTCTTGGGCATCAAACAAGAAAGAGACCTGGAAATATCTTAACAACCTCCTATTGGGCTTCCAATGCAAAGAATGACCCGCGCTAGGATAGAACCCTAAGAGTTTGATTTCCCAGTGAAATCACTCTTGAATCCTAAGAGGATGGTTTCCCGGTGAAACCACTCTTAAAGCCAAATCCAGCCATACCCTATATCTTCCTCTTGAGCTTCATACAAGGACCCTCGATGTCCCTCGGAATGCCTCCTCTTGGGCTCACAATGCAAGGAACCTCGATGACCCTCGGAATGCCTGAAAAGAGAAATATAGAATGATTATATATTATTTCATTCAGTGTAATCGTATACAATGAAATAGGTCATATTTATAGGACATCATACAAATAATATAATAAATACAAATTGGTTAAATACGGAATGAAGTTATTGGGGAGAAAAATCATCCAATTATTCATAACACTCTCGCTCGGATGTTTGTTTTGGATATGCCTCGTTAAAACCCTACGAAAAAACCCAGTGGGAAAAAATTTAGTGAAGGGAAAAGAGTACAATATCCTTTTAAAATAAATTTATTTCTCCCCCTCAGCTACCTGAACGATTATTTCTTCGAGGATGAAGATCAATCTTTTGTACTAGTTGACATAAAGTTCTACTTGTGAGTGACTTTGTGAAAAGGTCTGCAAGATTGTCACAAAAACGAATTTGTTGGATGCTTATATCATCATTCTTCTAAAGATCATGAGTTAAAAAGAACTTTGGAGAAATATGTTTTGTTCGGTCTCCTTTAATGTAATCATATTTCAATTGAGTGCTGCATGCAATATTATCTTCATATATGGTTGTTGAATTTATTTTTCATGAATACAAACCACAAGTATTTTGTATGTGTTGGATTCACGATCTCAACCAGACACATTCTCGACTTGCCCCATGCAGTGCTAAAAGTTCTGCATGATTAGATGAAGTTGTTGCTATTGTTTGTTTCACTATATATAATTTAATCACAACTTTTGAATCAATGGATGCATTTGATAGTTGATTTTCTAAGCTTTGCAAGTGAATTATCTTTAAACTTCTAATTCATATTGTCTTGTTCGAGGATCAAGATGAGATAATGATAATTTTCATTCCAACTAATCTCTTTTTCCAGATTCATTAATTGATGACCACGTGAAGTTTCAATTATTTTTCGCATCATCATATAACCGAGATGGCCAAACCGATCATGCAAAATTACGATTTATTATTATTTGTAAACTTCTGGTTTACAATGGCATGTGCTTCAATTGTACTAATATAAGTGTAGTACAAGCTCGGTAAAAAACTTGTAGCTTTTCCATTACACATTTCCTGTCCCAATTTTGTTGTGTAATACAAAGATATTTAGTACCTCCATGATCTTTTGTTTCAATATGGTAGCCTTCTAGGGGAATATCTTTGAAACTTAATAAATTTCTATTAGATTTATGGGAATATAGTGAATTCTCATTGTTTAATATTGTTACTCCATTTAACAATGCACTGGCTTTTGAGCCTTCAATTATTTTTGAGGTGCCATATATAGTGCTCACATCAGTATTTTGTTTTACTAAGTAAGAAAAATATTTTTTATCTTTGAAAATTATGTGAGTAGTTGCACTATCACCGTGGCATATATCTTTATTAGTGACACAAGTGCTGACATTCATTCTTCTAAAATTTAAGATGAGTTATGAGTGCACTTTAAACATACAAGTTATTCAAACAATAGATTATTTAAATGAACAGGGAGCAAACACACTTTATTATTATAAGAAAATAAAATTCAAAACATCCATAAAATGAAATTTCAAAACATCCATAAAGACTTATTGTAATAGCTAAAAAGAAATTTTCTTAAATTATATTTCTTGACACTTGCAACTCCGATAAAGTGATCAATTTTTCTATCTGATAAACAAATAGCTCACAAATCTATAAACGACTTTCGAGTGACATCTTATATCGGATAAACATTGTTACAAAGTTTCTAACAAAAAAAAGCTTTATAATATAAATAATTTATTTTTGCTATCCTTCAATGATAACTTGATAAGTTCTTCAGAAATTATATAAATAATTTATTTTACTATCTTTCAAGAATAATAAATTTTTCAAAAAATATATAAATAATTTATTTTGCTATTATTCAGTATAGTTTGATAAGTTTTTCAGGAACTATATAAATAATTTATTTTGCAATTCTTCAGATGCTTTAACATTATTCATGCAAACCTTCTAGAGTGCATGAAAATTATCACTGAATTGTTTTTTCTAATCAATATTTTTAAATAACACGTAGTAAATATATTTTAAAAAAACAAATACCTTCTAGCTTCATGCTAATAACGTGTTATAAAATACAGAGAAATAAGAAATAAAGGGAAGAGAGAAAGATAAAAAGATAGAATGATTATGTATTATTTCATTCGGTGTAATCATATACAATGAAATAAGTCTTATATATAGAACATCATACAAACAATATAATAAATACAAATTAATTAAATAAAAAATAAAGTTATTAAGAGATAAATTATCCAATTATTTATAATAATATGGACAAAATACACAAACTAAAAACATTCATTTATTGTAAAAACTAATATAAATTGAATAAAATTTATTTAAAAACTAAAACTAAGAAGTTACTCTTTTATAGGAACAAAATTCATAATAAATATTAAATAAAATAATATCAACGATGATTTAAATTAATTTAGTATTCCTCTATATTTCACTCCATTGATCAACCCACCCCTTTCTTTACACATGCCAGTCGTCCCTACCACACCAACATTTTTGTTTAGTAATTAAGTTCATTTATGTTGATTGGAAATTGATATCGTTGTGGAAAAGGATCATTCTAAAAACATTTAATATCTTATGACTTTGTTCTCACCAAGTTTATTATGTGGTTTACAATCACAGATGGAGTTTTTGATTTTTCTACTTGAGTGAGAGTGGAAATGGTCCAAGTCAATTTTCCACTTACTAGAAAATGACCTTGGGGAAAGAAGATTTTTCTAAAATTGAAAGTGAAAGGTTTTGCAATGTGAGGCCCCAGTAGGCGGTGGAACTACCATCCAGGTCTATTACTGCCTCAAATTTTAAATCGTTTTGAATTTTTTACATATATTAAAAAAAAATAATTATTATTATTATATGAAAATAAAATATTATAAAAAAATTTATAAAAATATTTTTCATTAATGACATGTGAAAGATAAATTTATATAATTGAAAGAAAAGAGAATAATAAATATTAAATAATATAATAGAAAAAATATCATTAATTATTTATTGAAATTATAAAATAACTTGTATTGTGGTACAATTTTTTTTAAAACGACTTATGATAAAAACAAAACAAATATATATACATTACATTATAGAAAATTAAGAGTTTCTAAAAGGATGTATGCTAGGCAAATTTAAAAAAAAAAACTAAAAAGACTTTTAGAATGGATAAAATATATAGAATAATACAATTTAAAATCGCTATAAACCTAAAAAGATGCATTTAAACATTCATTGAATTTGTTTTTCTAATCAATATTTTTAAGTAACACATAGAAAATATATATTTTTTTTTAAAATATCTTCTAAGTGTTGGAGCTTCGTGTTAATAACGTGTTATAAAATACAGAGAAATAAGGAATAAAGAGAAAGATAGAATGATTCTGTATTATTTCATTTGGTGTAATTGTATACAATGAAATAGGTTATATTTATAGGAAATCATACAAACAATATAATAAATACAAATTGATTAAATACGGAATGAAGTTATTGGGGAGAGAAATCATCCGATTATTCATAACACTCCCTCTATGATGTTTGTTTTGGATATACCTCGTTAAAACCTTACTAGAAAAAACTAGTGGGAAAAAATTTAGTGAAGGGAAAAGAGTCCAATATCCTTTTAAAATAAATTTGTTTCTCCCTCTCAGCTGCCTGAACGATTATTTCTTTGTGGATGAAAGATCAATCTTTTGTACTAGTTGACATAAAGTTCTACTTGTGAGTGACTTTGTGAAAAGGTCTGCAAGATTGTCACATGAACGAATTTGTTGGATGCTTATATCATCATTCTTCTAAAGATCATGAGTTAAAAAGAACTTTGAAGAGATATGTTTTGTTCGGTCTCCTTTAATGTAATCATATTTCAATTAAGTGCTGCATGCAATATTATCTTCATATATGGTTGTTGAATTTATTTTTCCTGAATACAAACCACAAGTATTTTGTATGTGTTGGATTAACGATCTCAACCAGACGCATTCTCGACTTGCCCCATGTAGTGCTAAAAGTTCTGCATGATTAGATGAATTTGTTGCTATTGTTTGTTTCACTATATATAATTGGGTTAAATACACTTTACCCCCTGTAATGTTAGCGAGTTTAGGATTACCCCCCTGGTAAAGTTATTTTTTCAATACCCCCCTTATGTTATGTAGATTCCTTCATAGAACCCCCTTAAAATGTTAAAATTCTAAGTCTTTTGCCCCCTAGGTGTAAAAATTACCCCCCTGAAAAATATATATTTTTGATTTACCACCCTGATTTTTACACGCTTAAGGGGGTCCCAAAAATTATAGGGGGGTAATTAAAAAAAAATTTTTTAAAGGGGGGTAAATCAAAACTCGCCTATATTGCAGGGGGGGTAAATAGCTATTAACCCTATATAATTTAATCACAACTTTTGAATCAATGAATGCATTTGATAGTTGATTTTCTAAGCTTTGCAAGTGAATCATCTTTAAACTTCTAATTCATATTGTCTCGTTCGAGGATCAAGATGAGATAATGATAATTTTTATTCCAACTAATCTCTTTTTCCAGCTTCTTATTCTCTCCTCCTAATGCTAAATTTGATTCATCAAAATGAAAATAAGCTAAACGAGCAGTAAATAAATCTCTTGTTGTTTGTTTAAGGTATTTTATCATAGATGGAGATTCATATCCAACTTATATTCCTTTCCTTCTTTGAGGACTCATCTTAGTGCGTTGTGGTAGAGAAATTGGCACATATACCACACATCCAAAAATTCAATGATGGGAAATATTAGGTTCTTTACCAAAAAATAATTCTAAAGGGAAAGAGGTGTGATAACTCGTTGGCCTGATGCGAATCAATGTTGCAGCATGCAAAATTGCATGTCCTCAAGCAGAAACTGGAAGTTTGCATCTCATAATAAGTGGTCTTGTAATTAATTTTATATGTTTGATAAATGATTCTGCAAGTCCATTTTGTGTATGAACATGTGTTATTGTATGTTCAATGTCCATTTCAATAGACATACAATATTTATTAAATGTTTGAGATAAGAATTCCACAACATTATCAAGACGTATTTTCTTGATGGGATAATCGGGGAATTGAGCTCTTATTCGAATTAGTTGAGCTAACAATCTTGCAAACGCTTGGTTGCAAGTTGACAATAAATAAACACGTCACCGTCTAGTTGATACATAAACTAAAACCATAAAATATCTAAATGGTCCGCATGATGGTGTGTATTGGCCCACAAATATCATCATATATACGCTCTAAAAAACTTATAGATTCATTTTCAATTTTTGTTGGTGACAGATGAGTTATCAATTTCCCTTGCGAGCAAGAGTTGCATGAGAAATTATTTTGTTAAACAATTTCCTGACTCATTAATTGATGACCGCGTGAATTTTCAATTATTTTTCGCATCATTATATAACCGGGATGGCCAAACCGATCATGCCAAATTACAATTTATTATTATTTATAAACTTCTTGTTTACAATGACATGTGCTTCAATTGTACTAATATAAGTGTAGTACATGCCCAAGAAAAAACTTGTAGCTTTTCCACTACACATTTTCTGTCCCAATTTTGTTGTGTAATACAAAGATATTTAATACCTCCATGATCTTTTGTTTCAATATGGTAGCCATTTAGGAGAATATCTTTGAAACTTAACAAATTTCTATTAGATTTATGGGAATATAATGAATTCTCAATGTTTAATATTGTTCCTCCATTTAACAATACACAGGCTCTTCTAGAGCCTTCAATTATTTTTGAGGTGCCATATATAGTGCTCACATCAATATTTCGTTTTACGAAGTATGAGAAATATTTTTTATCTTTGAAAATTATGTGAGTAGTTGCACTATCAGCGTGGCAAATATCTTCATTAGTGACACAAGTGCTGACATTCACTCTTCTAAAAATTAAGATGAGTTATGAGTGCACTTTAAACATCCAAGTTATTCAAATAAGAGATTATGTAAATGAACATGAAGCAAACACACTTTATTATTATAAGAAAATAAAATTCAAAACATCCATAAAAAGAAATTTCAAAACATCCATAAGGACTAATTGAAATAGCTAAAAAGAATTTCCTTAAATAACAAAACATCCATAAATAATTTATTTTTGCTATCCTTCAATAATAACTTGATAAGTTCTGCAGAAATTATATAAATAATTTATTTTACTATCTTTCAAGAATAATAAGTTTTTCAGAAACTATATAAATAAATTATTTTTCTATCATTCAGGATAACTTGATAAGTTCTTCAAAAACTATATAACTAATTTACTTTTGCAATCCTTCATATGCTTTAACATTATTCCTGCAAACCTTCTAAGATGCGTGGAAATTATCACTGAATTGTTTTTTCTAATCAATATGAATAAAATACACAAACTAAAATCATTCATTTATCGTAAAAACTAATAAAAATGTGTTTAAAAACTAAAATTAAGAAGTTATTGTTTTATAGGAACAAAATTCATATTAAATTTATTAAATAAAATATATCAATGATGATTTAAAATATTTTAATATTCCTCTTTATTTCACTCCATTGATCAACCCACCCCTTTCTTTACACATGCCACTCGTCCCTGCCACACCAACATTTTTGTTTAGTAATTAAGTTCATTTATGTTGATTGGAAATTGATATCGTTGTGGAAAAAGATCATTCTAAAAAAAACATTTAATATCTTATGACTTTGTTCTCACCAAGTTTATTATGTGGTTTACAATCACAGATGGAGTTTTTGATTTTTCTACTTGAGTGAGAGTGGAAATGGTCCAAGTCAATTTTCCACTTACTAGAAAATGACCTTGGGGAAAGAAGATTTTTCTAAAATTGAAAGTGAAAGGTTTTGCAATGTGAGGCCCCAGTAGGCGGTGGAACTACCATCCAGGTCTATTATTGCCTCAGATTTTATTATAAATCGTTTTGAACTTTTTCCATATATTAAGAAAAATAATTATTATTATATAAAAATAAATATTTAAAAAAGTTTTTTTAAAATTATTTTTTATTAATGATATATAAAAAATAAATTTATTTAATTAAAAGAAAAGAAAATAATCAATATTAAAGAATAAAATAAAAAAATATCACTAATTATTTAATGGAATTGTTAAACATTAAGATAATTTTTTTTAAACGACTTATAATTAAAACAAAAACAGAGAAAGTATATGAACATTACATTATAGAAAACTAAGAGTTTCTAAAAGGATGTATGCTAGGCGAATATTTAAAAAAAGACGACATTCAAATTGGATAAAATATATAGAATAATATAATTTAAAATTGTTATAAACCGAAAAAGATGCATCTATAAACAACTTCACAACACTCACGTTAATAGCATATAACACAAAAATGTCTTCAAATATGACAGCTTACGAATATGACAAAATTAAAATGTTCGAAATACTTATGTCTTTGAGTTTGCAGTATTTGTTAGAAGTAATTAATATTCAGAAACATGTTGTGTTAGTTAGAAGCGTGAGGCTTATGATGTTGTTGTCGCTCTAGAAGTAGTGCTTAGCTTCTAGATTATTGTCCTAGTTTATTTTGTTAACTTAGCTATTAAGTTTACTTTTATAGGGCCTACGTCGCAGTTTACTTTGTGTATATATACTAGTTTGTAACCAAGATTGTAGTAAGAGATTTTAATATACAATTTCTTCCACAACAAGTTTGTTGTAACCGTCATTCTCTCTCTCTCTCTCTCTCTCTCTCTCTCTCTCTCTCTCCATTTGATTATCTTCACTATGCCAAAAATGGTTTTAGGCAGTGCACTTTTGACAGCGCTTTTACCAAAAGCGTTGCTATAGGTTAAATAAACAAATAAAACACGGAAAGTATAAACGAATTTGTAAAAAGCGCTACTAAAGACCTACCTTAGACAGTGTTTTTTCAAAGTGCTGCTAAAACCCCACCTTAGAAAACGCTTTTCATAAGCGCTGCTCGAGGCCCATGTACTAAGCGCTGCTAAAGGCCCACATAAGACATCGTAGCTAAAACCCCTCCTTAGACAGCGCTTTTCAAAAGCGCTGCTAGAGGCCCATGTAAAGCGCTGCCTAAGGTTTTTTTAAAAAAAAACATAAACCCTATTCCGAGATATTTTTCATTAATCATAAAGCGCCCATACGACATTTTTCTTTGTTATTCTCGTTCTTCTTCTCAAACTGAAAACCCTAAAATCCCAAATCGATTCTCATTCTTCTTCTTCTCAAACTAAAAACGATTAGCATTCCTCGTTCTACCATTCCCAATTGTCATTCCACGTTCTACTTCCAGGGTGTTGATATCATCTTTCGTTCTTCTTTAGCCAAAGAAGAAACGAAAAACGATTCAGAACGGAACCGAAACGATTCAGAGCAGGCTAAAGAACCGAACCGATATCATCATCTGAAGTTGTACTCATTAAGGTAATCAATTTCAAATATACTCATTCTTTGCTATTTATTTTTCTTATTCTTTGCTCTGTTTCTAATAAGAATAGCTTATACATAAGCACTTATTCGATAAGCACTTATATGTATCTGTGTGAGTCTACATAGTTATTTACTCTTTGTTTGCAATTTATTTTTCTTATTCTTTGCTTTGTTTCTAATAAGAATATCTTATACATAAGCACTTATTCGATAAGCACTTATATGTATCTGTGTGAGTCTACATAGATATCTATGTATAGTAGAGTGAGAGTGAAAGTGAAAGTTGTATAAGTAAAATATATGAGCTTTTGAATTTGTTTAGAGGAATTATGTAAAATTAGTGCTTCAATGAACTTAATTGATTGTAATGATGATTGTCTTTTGAAGTAACAATCAATGACAAAGATAACACATAACCAGTTACCTTTAAACATTCATGTAGTGTAAAATCAGAGATGCTGCTTTTTTTACTTTTTGAATTTGAAACACCTAAGTTGGATGATGTTAACAATGTCATATAGTTTTTGAATTATTGATAAAAAAGAGACTTTATTGGTTATGTATAAATATCGTTTTGTTTGTTGAGTGATGATAACAGGACTTGGAGGTTAAGACATAACAGTGATACAATTGTGAAACATGTCATGCGTTTTATGGCTGTGATTTCTCCATTATTGTTGTGTTAGTTGCATTTTTGTCTACATTAACTTAAAATATATAGCAGTGTTTTGTTGTCAATATCTAATCATAAAAAATAATGGATGGTTCAAATTCTAACTTATATTGTGTATATGTCGTTGGTTGTGTGTTTAGTTCCGATACTTTATGTTTGATTGAAATAAGTAAGGTGGATTTAACATTCTAATGATAATGTTATGTATGCGTTTAAATATATGAAGCACTAAATTATGTAATTGTACCATGTGTCCTTTGTGTTTTCTACTGTACGTAATTGTAATATGTCACGTCCTGTTGTTTGACATATGTACATATGTATTTAAGAATATGCATTATGTCAAACTGTGTTTGTGTGCTATGTGAAAACTTTGTCTATATAGTTATTATGAGTGTAATCATATCCTGCATGTCATTTGTAACCAACTATTCATATATAATTCAAGCCTCATGCATGTTCTAGCTTACATTTGTTGTTACGTGCAATTGGTGGATTAATATGTTGCATTGGTATTGTAGTATGGGTAAGATATGTAGTATGTGAGATAAATATGTAGTATGTGATATAATTTAATTCTGTTGTATGTGAAAAATGAACATTCAGTAATGTTGTGATAGAACTATATTGTTATTATTGTTTCTTGTTTTTATGACATGTTACTACAATACGAGTAATAATTATGTTGAATTGGTAAGGGTTAATGAAGTTGTAAAACAATTATAACTAAGTTGTCTATACACTCTTGTTTGATGTTGAGTTCATGACATTAAAGGGTTGGAAAAATATGGTAAAATGCAAGATCAATTGAAGGAAATTTATGGAAAAAAGAGAAAGTCATAGTAGTCTTCTAACCTAATACCAAATATAGTTGTGTTTAACATTCTCGTGATAGTTGTGTTGTTTCCGTTGATTTTGATTGTATACCTTGTGATTACTAACTTGTTTATGGTTTGAGTAAGCTTAGTTCGAGATAATTTCATTGAGCATGATTGGATTTAGGTAGTTGCTGCCCGGATTTTGGTTTAGGGGTTTATAACTTACTTTGAATTTGATTTTCCATATTTCGAATGTGAATTGAATAATAACTTGAGTTTCTTTGGTTTTAGTTTCATTTGTGAATTGAAATACTTGAATGATCTATTACTTGGTTCTTGAATTGTTCATGTGCATCATATTAGTTTCATTTTGATTTTATACCTTGTGATTACTAGTGAAAGTATTATAGCGGATGAATCATATATCAGAAAAGATCATGATGAGGGGATTTAGATCAATCCCTCCATCCGCGTTCTTAAGAGACAAGTAATTCACAATCCAACCAAGAAAAGAAAGAGATGCTAGTGAAAGAGTTAATATAGTAAAATGTTATATATTCTGCCATTTTCAATAAAATTATATATTTGTCATTTTATATACTCAGTTGATTATGGAATTAGATATTTGGAATTATATATTTGGAATTAAATATTTATCATTAGATACTAATGTTTTTCTTTATTACAGGTTAGATGGCTAGTAACGAAGATTACCCACACGATGATTCTATTAATGATGGAGACAATGGTGGAGGTAAATCCGATAAGGGAGTGGAAAGAGAAATTAAACGAGGAAAAACTATTATGAAGAATATTGTTCGTGATAGAGATAGAGGCATAAAATATGATGTGCATTGGAGTCCAAGTGACCAACTAATTGAGCCTAACGGTTCTAAATTGACAAGTTACATTGACATAGTTGTAAGGAGAGAAATTCCAATTACTTGTGATGAGTGGAGAGATGATAAGTTGGATGACGCTAAAAACAAAATCTGGAGTGAGATACAAGTACTTTAAATTATGTCTTTAAATTACGATTATGTATTTAAATTACTTATACTAACGCACTTTGTGTATGTTTTTCGTAGAGGTCTTTCAAGATTGATGATAAAAGAAAAGATTATTGTCTTGCATTGGCCGGAAAAATACAAAGAGGGTTTAGAACATATTTAAACAGAAAGTATCTTAAAGATGCCAAAAAATTTTTGTTGATGCAGAGCATCCAACGGAATATGCAGATGTGATTTCACTTAAAGACTGGGAAGCTTTTAAAGTCAAACGAAAAATCCCAAAATTTCAGAGTGTAAGTGACGTAACTCGCCAAAGAGCATCATCTTCCGCATATCCATACAAAAAAGGGCGTATGGGATATGCACGCTTAGAACAAAAAATTGTAAGTATCTATAAATTTCAATGATATACTTGTTCATCAAGAGTTATAATTGATCTTATTTTTTGTCTTAATGTGTAGTTAAAAGAGGAGAATAGTTCTGAAACATCTCTTCCATAACATGTTTTGTGGAAGGCTGCCCATGTGGGTAAGGATGGAGTTGTTAAAGAAGATGTGTAACACCCCAAAATTCTACCCGGAAAATATATCAAAAATCAGAGTATTTTTAAAATTTCATACACACATGAGATGTCACATTTACTTCACATAAACAACATGCATTAGTCACAATTATACAGATACATAACACTTAGAACTTGGATGAACTCATAACAACATATTTCAATTCAATTAATCAACTAAGCAACATAATCATAATTTCTCATCGGTAACAACAACACATATTTTATTCAACTGAAAACACTTCACAGCTATTAATGTTATTCAACTCCAATTCACTTATCATAATTATTAGACTATAACAACCTCATAATTCAACTTAAATCAAGTATTCACATTATTTATGAACTTGAACAACTTAAGCAACTACAACGATTAAATAAACAACGTTCATCCCCCCGAGTAATACGTATCAGAGAAATGACACTGACTTAGACTGACAACAACTAAATTCTTCATTCTCGAATACCTGCACGTTACCAGTATAAAGGCAACGGAGAAACAAATGAAAAAGGTGAGATATCTACCAATATAATTGAATTCATGATAAACTATATATTAGATTAGATTATATAGAATCACCACTTCACAACTTATAATAACATAATTATAACAATTATATCACAACAACATTTCTGACACAATATAATAACTGTTTCACCACTTATGAATAACAACAACAACTTAAATCAATCGACACATCAACATAACAACTATAATTATGCAACTTCAAATGCAAATCAACTGTGCATATGCATGTGGTACCATTGGAGTAAAACTCCCAACGTAATCATTTCCCAGTAATTCCGAGGCACAAGGCATAAGCCTTCAACGTAATCAACTTTGCCCCCAACGACCAACGTGTTTGCCATCAAGGCCAAGGCATAAGCCTTCAACATAATCAACTTTGACCCAAACGGCCAACGTGTTTTGCCAATCCAGGACAATTTAATAATGTAATATATGTCATGCGACCTCAACGTCAATCAATAAAATTACGACAATGCAACAACAACAACACACGACACGACAACATAATAACTAGTCAATCATAATTCGACATTGGCCATAGGCCTGCAACTTAGTAACAAATCAACACTGGATAAAAGCCTACAACGTAATCAACACATCAACATAATCCCAATTCAACACTGGCCTTAGGCCTACGACTTAATCAACATATCAACAAAAATTCTACATCGGCTAAAAGCCTACAACGTAATACAATCCAACATTGGCTAAAAGCCTACAACATAATACAATCCAACATTGGATAAAATCCTACAACATAATTCACAACAATTCAACACTAGTTAAAAATCCTATGACATAATAACAATTCAACTTATAATCATTCAGATTATTTTCATCTAATTCTAGTGAACTGCTCATCGATTGGGATTGATAGTATTTCAATTCTGCACTGCAATCAACAACCATCCCTCTACTATTTATTCATTATTGAATTAGTATATTGATTCTAGTCATTAAGTATACTACTAGTCCACAATACGAAAACTAATCGACTTCTACCATTTCAACGCTACTACAATTCCTTGGCTAACCAAAACACCGTCCGTTATCTTCAACCATTGTGCTAATTTACTACCATCGCTACTATTATGCTATACTCATTATTTACTAAAGTTTCTTATTAAATCCCAACAACATTGTACATTCATCATTCTGTTGTATCCATTCGCTTCAGTCATTGTCATTTCCCACTACACAAACCATCATTATCACTACTACAATAGATTACACAATCCTTTCCATGCTACTAAGGGTCATACTTCACTTAAGGTACTCGTTACTGCAACTTAATTCAAATTAATCCAACGACATGCTACTTTGATCGATTCAATAAATTTTCATACTAGTAAGAATCATAATTCTGCTACTTAAAGATTCTGCAACCTACACGGAACCTACTACCAATTCATTCTCAAAAATTATTTTGAAGCAAAACAAATAGTACACGCCGCGACCCATTGTTTGCACCGCGAATTTGATAGAAAAAGGGTTGGCGCCGCGACCTTCAGTTTGCGCCGCAAACTGTGCGAGACAAAATTCCAAACTTCTATTTTCAATACGTTTTCCTACAACTTTCATCTTCACCAACCTTTCACCAACCTAATACAGTACCACAATAGTATAGAAATCATACCCAAACAACATATATCAATTGCCCACAACTAATTCATCGATAACAACCAATTTCAACATCGATTACAACAATCATTCGCAACAAAACAAAGGCAAATCTATAAACCCCATCCCACATACCATTCGTCATGTATCCCATTATAGAGTTAGAACCCCACCCTTACCTGGATTCATTAGAAGTTCAACTCCCCGCTCGCCTCCTAATTTCTAGTTGAGTGCAAGCCTTTGCCTCTTCCCAGCAATTCGTCGATCAATTCCTTTTTCGCCAAAAACCTTCGTTCCTCTTTTGTCTGCAATTATTTTCACGATCTATTCTCCCAAAAGCTAAAACCTTCTTTTTCACCAAAACCTAATTTTCTATTCTTTTATTCTTTTAATCCAATAAATCAAATAATAATATAATTACTATCATTTTTTAATGGGCCTAAAATATTCACACCTCCACTTCGCTATTCGCTACTCACAATCCAACTTAATCTAATTAAATAGAATATTCAAATGAATAAATAATATTATTCTTAATATTATTCCTCCGATTTAACCGGCTAAATCCAACTTTAATTTAATAATCCAAACACGCCTCTTACAATAATACCGACAAATCCAATTACTCCAATTAATTCTCAAACTTCGTCTAAATCCAATAATTAAATTCTTCAATAATTTAATTACATAATTAATTAAATTTGGGGCGTTACAAGATGTACAACAAATTTTTGAGAAATGCGTAAGTATAACATTAATTCTTTAATTAAATCAAAATTTTATTAACATATAATATTCATGCTTTTTCGATATTCATATGAATTTCAGGAGATTCTGTCTTAGTCTATATCTCCACCAGATGATTGCAGGAGCATACTTAGTCGAGCATTAGATGTTCGTGTGTATTCTGGTCGCGTGAGGGGTAAGGGACATGGGGTTACTCCAACATCCTTGGAAAAGAACAATCCAAAGAAAAAAGTTGTTAGCAATAAAGAGCTGAAGGCAAGGTTGGATGCATTAGAAGCTGAAGTTTTTGAATTGAGTAAGGATAAAGCAAGACATCAATCAGAAAGGGAAACTTCAGGTGTTAAAGATACTAGTGACATAGCTAGTGTCAATTGTGCAGTTCAACCGAGTATTCCTGAGGTAATTATATATATTATTATGAAATTAAATTAGTGTAATTTATTTAACTGACATATATACACATTAGCAATGTCATATTTATTATTGATATTAGGGCATTTCAACTTGTCAACTCTTTTTAGAGACACCGGCTTATCACATGGTTGGCAAGGGAAAAGTGCATAACACTCTAGGAGAAGTACTTCTCATAAACCGCTCTCTTCTAGATATTTGAAAGTATCAAATAATATTGCTTTAGAGGAGGGTGCGTTATTACCAATCCCAAACAAAGTTTCAGATGCAACATTGGTGGGAGAGGCAATAGGAGTGTATGTTGTATGGGCGTCAAGAGTCATTCGCGTAGATGGTGAGATATACTTATAACTATTATGAACCTTTGAGTACTCAAATTTTTTACAACCATTTTACTTACTTTTTTTCATGGTAATGTTAGACTCATACAAAACCCAAACAAAAATATATGGGGATTACGCGGCAAACCGAGTCAGTGGCATCAAAAAAAACAGGTACAACACAATTACATGATATTTATGCATAGATAATGTTAATTCGTCATCTTATACTTGACCAAACTAATTTTATGATATTTAGATTATTCCTGCTAAAGAGATTGAACAAGTCAGCAGGGGTAAGGAGCCTGTAATTAGCAACATTTCCACAGAAATAAAGAATGTTGCTAAGAAGACCGCGACTAGAAAGAAAACTACTTCACAGTATAGGTTGTGCCTTCAGGCATATGTAAGCTTCACAACTATTTCGCAAGGTGGTACTAGTCTTATACCCATGGATGCAGACAATTATGGTTCTGAAGGCATGACAACAATTGGTAAGGAGCATTCAGAACAAGTTTTTGGACATTTGACATTAGGCGTCGCTGTTATCAATACATACATCAGGTATACTCCGATCAACTTTGTTTAATTAATTGAAGAATTTATTTACTCATTTCAATGAATAATTAATGTTAATGATGTTTTTATTTAAGGTTTTTGTATGACAAGTTGATTCGCCTGCGTGGATTGAAATCCAGATTCGATTTTATAAATCCTAACTTTGTCCACGCAGGGTCAATCAACTCAAAATCAGATGAAGTAATAGCGTTTGTACTCCGTTTATTTATGGCCAGCAAAGATACAATTTTTTTTTCTTTTTACCATATAATACTGGCCACAAGTAAGATTTTCATTCTAACTTTCCTCTATTATAATTTTTTCCGTTTTTTGACGTTGTGTAGAAAGTTTCCATCTAACCTTTGTTTAATATTACAGTGGACACTGGTTATTGGTTGCGATTAATCCTGTGAGAGAAATTGTATATTATCTGGATTCATTGGGCAATAATTGGACAAGATACCTAGATATGAAGAAGATGATTGATACGTAAGTGAGATTGTTATAAAATATTTGTGTGTATATTTAATTATTTATGTGAGATAGTTCTAAATATTTATTTATATTTTATTATAGCATTCTACAAAGTTTTCGAGCACAAAGAGATGTTGAAGTACCAAAGAGTAGAGTCAACAAAATTTCGTGGATCAAAGTGGAGGTATATTTTCACAATTTTGATTATATAGTGATGATACTTGATAAAACAAGTTAAGGTGTATATCCATATTTTCTTTCCATGTGTAGTGTCCTCGTCAGCATAATGATATAGATTGCGGTTATTTTATATTGAGGTTTATGAAAGAAACTCTTCTTTTGGATCGATTAGAGATTCCATTCACGATATAAATTTCTAACTTAGGAATTATTTTAATATTTCTCATAAAATGACTTAGTGTTTTGAGTAAATCATACTATGTTATATTATTATTTAGTACTTTGATGAATTCAAATGTGCTAATTACTCAAGAGATCAATTGGATGAACTTATGGAGGATTGGTGTCAATTTGTTATGGAGTTGAGAATTTTATTATAAGGTATAACTTTGAGTTTTTAGAATATAATATATGTCGTTATAGTTGTGTTGCAATGTTGTTTTTGTTGTTGTTATTTGGTTACTTATGATGGTATAAATTTCAATTTTTTGATTTTGTTTCAGGTTATAGGTGCAAATCGATGTAGAAGATAGAGCTATTTTGTAATTCATTGTTGATGTTGTTTCATTGTTGTATATTTTGATGTTGTTGTTGTTTAAAGTTTATGAAAAATTATGAAAATATGGATTGAAGATGTATATTGATGTTGTTGTTGTTTCAAATTTTATATTGAAGCTACAAATTTTTTTCAAGTTTATGAAATTTTGGTGCAAATTCTGGTAAAAACCTGGTGCAAAAATGGTGAAATTAAATTTGGTGCATATATGCTGACTTTATAATAGGCAGCACTTTGTTTTAAATGAAAACAAGTTTTATATTTAAATATTTTGTGGGGGAAAGCGCTGTCTAAAGGGGGGAATAGACAGCGCTTTTAATGAGAAGCGCTGTCTAAAGTGGAGGAAAGCGCTACTATAGGGGCAGTAAAAAAGCGCTGCTATAGGGGCAATAAAAAAGCGTTGTATAAAGTAAAGCGCCGCTAAAGAGGGTATATATAGCAGCACTTTTCAGGAAAAAGCGCTTCCTAAAGGGTATCTATAGAAGCGCTTTTACAAAGCACTGTCTAAAGCTCCACCTAAAATTCTTTCAAAAGCGATGTCTAAAGTGAAAGCGATGCTATAGGGGCAATAAAAAGGCGTTGTATAAAGTAAAGCGCTACTCAAGAGGGTATATATGCAGCGCTTTTCAGGAAAAAGCATTGCCTAAAGGGTATCAATAGCAGCGCTTTTACAATAACCTAAGCGATGTCTATACCTTTAGCAGCAATGGATTAGGCAGCGCTTTAAAGCGCTTTCTATGGCCAAAAAAACGTTGTCTAATCCCTTGTTTGACATAGTGCTTCATCTTCAACCTTTGTGCACCGACAATTAGTATCTAGAGTTCTGGTTAAATTCACAGGGAAACATGAGTGTACGTGAGGCGTGTGTAGTTGATTTTATTGAATCTTGAATTCATGTTGATTTCCCGAGCGTAATCATAGTATAATTGCATTTCTTAATTTTGAGGGATTAGAAAACACGAGTATTTGGTGTGATCTATTTGAGTTTCAATGCACAAAACAAAGATGAGTGGCAAAAGCAGTTTAAATACTAAACTTGCAATGTTTAATGGAAATAATTGAAATTGGTGGATGACTCAAATGCGTGTGTTATTCGATGATCAAGATGTGCTTGATCTTGTCACTGAAGGTTATGTTTCGGTTACAGCAGATGTGATAGAGGAACAAACAACTACACAGAGAGATACGAGGAAGAAGGACCAAAAAGTGTTATTCTACATCCATCAATGTGTAGATGTGATTGCGTTTGAGAAAATCGCTAATTCCATGACGGTGAAGGCTGCATGGGATATATTGACACAATGTTACGATGGTGATGCGTCAGTGAAGAAGTTGAAGCTTCAATCTTCACATAAGCAGTATGAGAATCTCAACATGAAGAAAAAGAATGTACCAGATTATATCTCTAGAGTGATTCTGATCACAAAAGAGATGAAATCGTGTGGAGAAACTCTTTCTAAACAAGTAATCATTGAGAAGATATTGAGGTCTCTTACCCTCATTTTGATTACTTTGTTGTAGAAATTGAAAATTTTAAAGATTTGGACATCACAAGAATTGAAGAGATGCAAAGTAGTCTAGATGTGCAAAAGTTGTGTATGATTGAGAGAACTTCTGAAAGAGAAGATGAGCAGGCTCTGAAAGCTTCTCTCGTCAAGAAGGACCATAAGAATGATTAGTCAGAAGCCAAAAAAGGACATGGTAGGTCTCAAAAGTCAGAAACCTTCACTTCTTATGAGAATAAATATCGGAAGGGAATAGAGAAGTACGACAAGAAGAAGGTTCAATGTTACTATTGCAAGTTGTTTGGCCATTTTGCTAAAGATTGTTGGTTAAACAAGGGAAGGATATCAGAAGAAGAAAATATAGGCAGAAGAGATTTCGATGATGAACCTGTGCTATTGATGGCTTCTGAATCTGATGGTAGGTGTTTGGTATAGTGATGGTATATGAACACTGCTTGCTCAAATTACCTGACTAGAAATAAATAATGGCTTGTTGATTTTGATTCCAGAAGGAGGACATATATCAAATGTGTTGATGATAAGTACCTTAATGCATAAGGTATGAGAAATGTCAAATTTAGAGTAACGAATGGAATAATCATTATGATCAAAGACATTTTGTATGTTCATGGAATGAAGAGTAATATGGTGTGTGTGGGTCAACTCACTGAAAAAGGTAAATTAGTTACTATGAAGAACAACCTCTTAAAGTTGTATGATTATTCAGTCTTAGTAAGGAAGCAACAGAACATTCAAGGTGAGTGTGGAGACATCTGAAATATAGTGCCTTAGTGCAGAAGGCACTGAAGATGATAGTAAGACGTGGCACAAGAGATTGGGGTCATCTGAACTACAAAAGCTTAGGTAATCTGAGTTCTAAGAAGCTCGTGCATGGAATTCTGAAGATTATGATGCCTGAGAAGTCATGCGAGGTATGCATGAAAGCCAAGCAATCTGAACTTCCATTTATATTAGAATTAGCTCCAAGAGCAAAACATGTTTTAGGAGTAGTGCATTATGATGTATGTGGACCATTTCTAGAACCTTCACTTGGAGGAAACAAGAATGACGTGGGTGGCACTCATGAAGTTTAAGCATGAGGTGTTTACCGAGTTCCAGAAGTTCAAGGTGAAGGATGAGAAACAAATTGGTTCAAAGTTGAAAGTTCTCATAATGTATGGTGGAGGTGAGTATAACTTTATAGAGTTCTAGAAGTTCTGTGAGGAGAATGGAATTAAGCATGAGGTTACTCCTTGATACACTCCTCAACACAATGGTATTGCTGAAAGAAGAAATATAACTTTGCTTGATATGTCAAGAAACATGATGAAAGAGAAGAAGCTACCTCATACCTTATGGGGAGAAGTTGTTACCACTTCAGCGTATGTGCTCAATAGGTATCCAACGAAGAAGCTGAAGGAAATTGTTCCTTTAGAGAAGTGGATTGGAGAAAAGAAAAGTGTGAATGTTTACAGTGATTTCTAGTAAACAACCGCTAGTCTTCCAATTACTAGTTACTTACAGGATAGACTAGATTGATCCTAGGACATGTTTCATAATTCACTTTCATGTTTATATCCATTATTTTACCGGTTTGTATCTTTTAATATAAAACGTAGAACTCTTAAAATTTTTCTCTAAATTTGTCTAAGAATATGCACTGACTGAAAGATTTGCAGGCTAATAATTGGATTCGATTTAAACTAGAGAATTGACAATTAAATGCAAGACTGGGTAATACGAAACAAATAACGTATAAAGGCTTTTGATAATAAAAATAGAGACTTCTGAAAATTTAAAGTGTTTAATTGAACGAAAAGAACAATAAAGTAAGGTTTCTGGAAAATAAAGTTTTTGAACGAACTGTAAAGGGAAAGCAGAAAGATTCAGGAACAAAGAAACTGTAAAGGCGGAGTGAATGTAAAATAACTTGAATTTAAATTATGAAAAGGCATGATGATGTTCAATACGTACATGTTATCTGTTACTCTTTTCCCTAGATCACGGTAATTTGAGTATGTGAGATTTTCTAGTACACAAGTGAACACACAAATTCTAACATTAGAACACCTATTTATAGTATTTCGACCCTAACGGCCTTGCTCTAAAATTACGCCAGCACCAGCACCGAAAGCTTTAGCTTCTCGGCCTTATCAACATCAGAAGTGCCAACTTCTAAGTCTCCCAGCGCAGAATTCCTCCAGAAGTTTCAACTTCTGGATGGCCCCAGATGTGAAGTCCCAAGCTCCACACGCCTAATTCGAGTCTCCAAAAGCTCTAGCTTCTGGACCCTTCCAACACGAACCCCAAAGCTCCACGGCGCCAACATCGAACCTCGAAGCTCCCTTTTGGGTACCTCCAGCAACGGAACTCCCAGAAGCTCCAACTTCTGGGATGGCTTCTAACAGAAGCTCTCTAACGTTTTGTTTTATGTTTTTTTATTTATATTTTGCTTATTTTCTTTTTTTAATAATTAACTAATTTAATTAGTAATTAGGATAATTAATTTAGGATTAATTAGATAACTTTCACTAATATTTTCTTTTATCTAATTTAATTAATTAATTTAGGTTAGTATTCACTAATATTTTAATTAATTAATTAAAATCAATTAGAACTAGTTCATTTTCACATTTTCAAAAATACCAAAAATATTAGGATTAGTTTTTTTTCCCGCTATTTATTTCCTTGCATTTTAAATTCTGGAAAGGTTGTATAGGTTGCAATTTTTTTTATCATGTAATAGCGTAGGATTTTACTTTCCGCACCTCCTATTATGTATCTGCCCCAAAGCCATATAATAGCGTATGACCTTTACATTTCCGCATTTACTTTCCGCACCTATTAAACTGCTAGTAATTAGGCGTGTATGGCAAGATAAAATAAATCTAGACCACTAATTCAAGATAAAATATCTGAAAACAATACACTCTTCTCACACATGCACCCCCTAGTGTATTCTCTCTCGTTGCCTTATAAATTGTCAAGTACCTCGAATGTGGGGGGTATCTTAGCACGGTTGCCTACAAAATATCATCACAGCCCCTTCAACTTAAAAGATCATAGTCCCTCGATGTTGCCTACGAATATATGATCTCGTCCCTCGGTTGTTGCCTACGAAAAGTGATGATCGTCCCTACGAATGTGCTAGGATAATCCTACAAGTTGCCTTCTATGACCATCCGATGTCCCTTCGAATATCCTTTTACATCCAACGAATAAGGTTACCTACCAAACAATGGTATGGATAGTCTTATTCTAAAGGAAAGCAAAATAACACGGAAACGACCGTTCTGAGTGGGTAATAAGTCTTTTTTGCTTGCTCAATTTTTTTTACACCTTACACTTTTCTCAAAAACTTTTCCAAAACAAAACATTTCCAAACACTTCGTATACATTTCGGCGTGAATCATTATGAAGTCAAAGCGAAATACCTTTTCAAAAACATTTTCAAACACACACACAGAAAGCAAATTACAAAGTGAGCTAAAGCAATTAAGAGCACGTAGATAACTACGGATGGAAAGGGTGCTAACACCTTCCCTTTTCATAACCAACTCCCTTGCTCAGAATCGAACGAAGGTCTTTTCCTGTTCTTTTCGCCTTCCCTTAATTGGATAAAGGAAAAGTCGGTGGCGACTC
The DNA here is from genome assembly GCA_021764765.1 of Vicia sativa. Lineage (NCBI taxonomy): Eukaryota > Viridiplantae > Streptophyta > Magnoliopsida > Fabales > Fabaceae > Vicia > Vicia sativa. The sequence goes on along the minus strand of CM038795.1, from coordinate 224,911,710 downwards.
TTGCTATCTGCAACATTTGCGATCAAACGCAAAACAAACAAGTCAGTTCTCCCACCGTGTTACAACATCTAACCACAGTTTTGACAAACGTGAAAAGAAACAAGTATACTATATACAAAATTCACAAATAAGAAAAACAAGTAAAATTTACAAGTTTGAGAAACATATACATATAAATGTACAATTAACCATAAACAAGTTCATTTTACAAACTATATGCGACATATACATTAATTACAAAACTCAAAAAACAAAAGAACTATCGCGATGCGAAATAATAAAAACACCAATCCTCGGCAAAGGCACCATTTTGTTGAAGCAATAAAGCAACAACAAAAAAGTAAATTACTATTTTATCGGGTGATATAGGTTATATCATATCATGTCCATAAAGATTAATGCTATCGAGTCCACATTCGATAAATCTTTCGTTAATGAGTTTGAGGGATTGAATGGAATGAGTAAAAGTTATCAACATAAATTAAATGTATAAAATGGAAAAGGGAATAACTTATCAAGCATGCATATAATCCACTCCTCACAAAATTAAACCTATCGACCAGTTATACGCAACCTGTAATACTCACCAATGTCATCACGTGTCAAACACAACACCCATTATACCATCTCAACGAAGATCTCTTAACCAACCTTAACAACAAAGAAGTCAATCGTACTACCCGTTTCGATGATCTCTCATCACGACACAACCAACACATAGACATTAATCACAGAAACCTAAGTGAATAATAACACCAAATCTATCTCTAGAATCTAGAAACTGTTACACAACCATCCTAGATAAGAATTCGAGAAGTATATCTCTATAAAATCCTAAATACCAACCACATAGTAAAAATCAAGGACAATAATCGAAAAAGCTTTGTAAAGCAAGTTTTATACAATTCCAAGGGTGACAAATATTCATGAGAAATACATATACAAACCCAACCATTAGAGAATACAGAAAGAAAAAGAGAAACGAACCACAAATCTACCTGTTTATCAGTGTCAACCAATAAGAAATCCACCCTGGATCATCAGTATGCAAGCTTCATAGTTGTTATCTAAGCTTATCCACTACAAAAATGAGGTTGATGGAATTGAAAGAACAATGAGATACAAATAATACTAAACTAGCATAATGAGATACAAATGATACTAAACCAGCATAATAAAATACAAACATCATTTGATCGTAGTATCACAGTGTTGGAAAACAGATTCAAAGACAACACTCTATATTCTTAGTTAATCGGCAACATATCTCGATTTGCTTTGAATTATATTTTTCACGAAGCCAAACGAGCTTCAAATTTCGGCTTTGAAAGCTCAAAGTATGGTTTCATACTTGTGAAAACATATGGTATACCATGTGCTTATGTCATACCTAAGAAGGTGAAACTTTATTTCCCGATAGGAATGGATGAGGTTTGTAGTCATGGGAAGAGACTTAGTTTTGATGAAGACATTATTATAAAATACGATAAATCGAATATATTAATCTTGACAGAATATGAGGCAATACATGAAATATTTTTGAAAGTCAATGACAATACAAAACTACATCAAAGAGCTATTGAAGAAGATTGTATTTTTGGAAACCACTGACTTGAAACTGCCATCTCAACCAGTAAAAACAAAATGAGCACCTAAAAAGGTCAAACCTACACCGAGTAAAAATCCAACAATGAGGATTCTTTCGTATTTTGAACACGTTGACAAGGTATTTCCCGATTCACCGACTCTGAAATCTCAAAAAAGTGTTTTCAAAGAAGCTCGCATTAGAAAATCACCTCTTACGTCGACTACGCCAAAAATACTATTCATCGAGGAGATATCGCTTTTTATGCACAATTACATTGAACGAATCTTCAATGTTAAGCGTGATGGTAACTAACATTTTCTGGTTGTTTATGGTTTACTCGGTAAACGGGAAGAGGATCACCAACTTGTTTATGATACTCTTATCAGAGAGTTGAGGAGAAATAGATAATTATACACATGGGTTCTCGGGATGAAAGAAAAAGTTTAAGAGATTTATCACGCTCTTGTACCTTGCGTCAATGGATTTGAACCACTGGAAAAATGGATGCGCTTCCCTAAGATGGTTTATCTCATAGCAAGTGCGTATGAGAGAGTGTGTATTAATCTTACAAGATACGGTTTCTCAGAAACTTTTTTCCCACTGCGCACTACTCCACCGCAAAATCCCAATGATCACATCATCTATGTTGGGTGGGTTTCAAATTTGCGGTATTTTCTTCAAGTGAATTTGAAACTGAGATGCTCTATACCACTTAAATCACCTGAGTGGATGAATCATTATACAATTCAATCTAAGACTTGGCCGGATCAATTTATTGAGAGGATGCAAGAGTACACAAAATTGAACAACATTGAAATAGAAAAAAACAGAGAAAAGTTAAGGGGTACGACCTGTAGATTTGTCGGGTGACAACTATTTCATACCATTTAAGTAGTTATTTATCATATTATTGTATATGAAATTTTGTTAATGTATTATCTTGTGGATTACAAATATTTTGTTATTACGTCTCTCTGCTAGTTTTTCTTGCTTCTGTTTTTTGTTTCTTGATACCAAGGAAGTTATCAGAAATGCATCTCTGGTTTAACTAAGAGTGGTGCCGGAAATACATTTCCAGGGAGCACTCTGTAAGCAGGTAGATTTTATGTGGTCCATAATATTCTCTCACTACTATAAATAACCTTTTTCCTCATATTGTTTCATACCAAAACACAAAAAACTAGAATGTGCATCATTTGGCATGTTGGAAATGTTCACTTTACCGAGAATTTAAGTTCATCGAGTACACCCGTCTTGAAGATTTGTAATACATATTGCAGGAACTTCTACCATTTGGAGACAATCATAAAATTGTGAAGATCGAGTACTGCTCGCCATCCAATGACAATGAAGGGAAGCTTTAGTTCATCAACCATGAGCTAAAGTCGAGCGCTGATTTATGGGCTATGTGGAAAACCTTTTTCCATTTTGAATCAAAAGTTTTGCTCAAGTTGGATGCGACCGTTTCAAGATTGGTTGATTATATTATCAAGATGTTACAACATCCACATGAATATTAAAGTGCAATGTATAATCTATGTTTAAATCCCTTATGTATTGTTTATTTTATGATATCAGTGCAATTTTAATTTTGAGAAGTTGATGTATCTTTATATCTGTTTTTCTGCATTTTGTAGTGACATTTTCCAAAAATACAATATTAGTTTGGTACCGAAAATATAACTCCGAAAAATATAGTTTTTTTATTACATCTTGGTGCGTCCCAAAAATACATTTTTTCAGTTTTCAAAGACATTTATATATTTTCGCGTGGTGCATTAGAAAACTATTGGGTGAGTTAAGAAATTCCCTTGTTTTATTTATAGCAGAAATATGAAAATGAAACATTGGAGGAATTAACATCTCACTATCCTAATTATACATGACACCCCCCAAATTTTTTATTCCAGAATTACCCCTGTTGAGTTACAAATAATTTCTGAACGAACTTTCCGGTTCCAACGAAATTTCTGGTACACTCCTAAGAAATTTCTAGTGTATAGAAATTTCCGCTAGTACATTTGAAATTTATAATATTCTGGAAATTTCAAATTACTAGGCTAGTACATGTTGGAAATGTTCACTTTATCGAGAATTTAAGCTCATCGAGTACACCCCTCTTGAAGATTTGTAATACATATTGCAGGAACTTCTACCATATGACGACAATCATAAAATTGTGAAGATAGAGTCCTGCTCTCCATCTAATGACAATGAAGGGAAGCTTCAGTTCATCAACCATGAGCTAAAGTCGAGCGCTAATTTATGGGCTATGTGGAAAACCTTTTTTCGTTTTGAATCAAAAGTTTTGCTCAAGCTGGATGTGACCGTTTCAAGATTGGTCGATGATATTATCAAGATGTTACAACATCCACATGAATATTGAAGTGCAATGTATAATCTATGTTTAAATCCCTTATGTATTGTTTATTTTATGATATCAGTGAAGTTTTAATTTTGAGAAGTTGGTGTATCTTTATTTTTTTTTTCTGCATTTTGTAATGACATTTTCCAAAAATACAATATTAGTTTGATACCGAAAATATAACTCCGAAAAATTTAGTTTTTTTTTTATTACATCTTGGTGCTTCCCGAAACTACATTTTTTCAGTTTTCAAAGACATTTGTATATTTTCGCGTGGTGCATTAGAAAACTATTGGGTGAGTTAAGAAATTCCCTTGTTTTATTTATAGAAGAAATATGAAAATGAAACATTGGAGGAATTAACATCTCGCTATCCTTATTATACATGACACCCCCCCACCCAAATTTTTTATTCCAGAATTACCCCTGTTGAGATACAAACAATTTTCAAATGAACTTTCCGGTACCAACGAAATTTCTGGTACACTCCTACGAAATTTCTGGTGTATAGAAATTTCCGCTAGTACATTTGAAATTTATGATATCCTGGAAATTTCAAATTACTAGGCAGTACCAAAAATTTCAATTATACTGAAATTTTCGAGAGTTCATTTATTCAATATTTTTAACGGCCGAGATTTTGCTGACATCTTTTCAGGGTTCAGATTGAAACAACAAATATGTGTGATCTATAATGCATCACCATTTGTATAAAAAGGGCATATGCTACAAAGAAAAATATTTAAACAATGCCTCTTTCTCAATTTCTGATTAAGGCAGACGTATATTTCAATGGAAACAACTCTATTATTGAATTCAAGCTTCTAGATGGCAACATATCCTTCGACAACATGAAAGACAAGTTAAATGAACTACTTATTGATTTCAATAACAGAAGGGTGACAAAGATCGAGTTTCACGACCATTATATTAATACAAATGGTTGGATGAAATACAAGTTGATCGAGTTAAAGACTGATGAAGATATGCTGGCCAAGTTGAAAACATTCTGCCGCAGAATAACAAAAGGTCCGATCGATTTTGATGCAGAGATCCGAAGATCCATCGACGACATAATTAAGATGTTGAAATGTCTAGAAACATCTGGTACTACCTAGGTTTTCATGTTTAGTTATTTTTGGTTTATGTTTGTTGTATTGTTTTATTTTATGTTCATCGTTTTTTCGAACATGTAATCATCCAAATATTATGCAATAAATAAATAGTCAGTGTGTCATAAAATATACATATAATACAACAAAAAATATCTACATGGGCCCTCCACGAGCTGTTTCGGCTAACCTCTCCAAATGGATATAGATTTCCCCGTCAAGGTTTACCAGATCCATGAGGTTATTTAAATGAACTGCAATGAACTCTATACGACTATCCTGATCACCTACATAAGGTTAAGGTGGTTGTGGAGGCTCAATAAAAACCCTGGCACCTGAAGGCCCCAGAACATCATATGTTACAGTTGCTGGTGAGACTTGAGGGTGTGACACACCGTGAACCACCCCAAGTATCTATCCTCGCACCGTGATGGATGTTGAGCCACAACTACTGTATTCATGATCTCTTAGGGAGAGCTAATGATATGACTCTGAAACCATCTATCAATGCCACCAAAAATATATTACATCGACTTTGAAACACTTAAAGAAAATCTTTATTCATGAAATTAAAGAAAACAAAATATATACCTCGCCATGCCATATCATGTAAGTGACATGATCAACAAATCCTATCAGTACGGACCTATCTAAAGGTCCGCATAGAAACCCTCCATTAGTGTGAACTGAAGGCTCCATAGACGCCCGAGTCACGGTGTCTGTATTAGCGAGTGAAATCTCATCAACTCGCTTAACAGCGACCTCCTTAACCTGTTCTACAATTTCCTCAGCTACCGGCTCCACAATCTCCTCAACTGTCGGCTCCACAACCTGCTCGGTTGTTGGCTTAACTTTCGGCTCAACAAAGTCCTCCACATAAGGCACAACCTCCTCAATATGCTGCTCAACCATCAGCTTAATCCCAGGCACAGGAACAGAAGTAGGAATATGTACCTTTTCAATTGTAGAAACTCTAAGTCTTCGAAGGCGGGGTGCACGGATCTGCGCTTGCTGCTCAGCCATATGTTTCTAGTGAGAACCGGTCAGAGGACATTGTCCATCCCATAGCTTGGAAACCTGTGCCTCATCAACGAGCATGAGCTTCCGCTCTATCTACCACTCTACCCACAACAGAACCATCATTGCCTCAGGCCCTCACTAAAACATTGAAAAAAATTAGAAAAATGTATTCTACCAGAAATTTTATATTTTAGGTATTTTTCAAAAAAATATGAACTACCAGAATTTTCGAAATTTCCGGTTCATGTTGTTAAGCTCTGATAATTTTGAAATTTCCAGTACAAAAGATAAACGTATGAACTGAAATTTTCAAAATTTGTGCTTCAAATATACTGGATATTTTGAAAATTCTTGTATAATGTACCGAAAATTTCACAAATCTACCGTAAATTTCTTACTTGTTCAGCAAATTTTCGGTATTGCCTCGTAATTTCTAGCATCGTCCTGGAAAGTTCAAATTTTCGGTGTGGTACCAAAGATTTGATAATTTTTTGGGTTTGGGTAGTTTTATTTTTTTTATACCCTTTGAGAGGATGACATGTATAATTTGGGGGTGAGATGTTTTTTTTGAAGTAGCAAAAAGAATTCATTAATAACGGCATAAGTTATACCTATCATTACAATTACTAGCCAAATAACTAAAAAAAAAAGAGCTACACAGACAAAGCAAAAGTACAGTGCCTCACTTAGGCAACTAACACCAAAACTAGAGCCAAACACCTATAGCAAAACTATGCAGATTATTAGCTATGCAAACAAGATCCAGTTATAACACCACAAGCCTTGCAATACCCCAACTTACAACTCTATTTGAACTCGATCTAACCAAACAACTGCCCAACTCACAAACTGAATCGGCCAAATTTGTTCCGCCAACTCTAGACTAAACAACTAAACTTCCATATTAAGCCACGATTGGTGCGCCAATACAAGAACTAACTGAAAACTTCCCAGGTTGAGATGGCTTCTGCAACTAAATCAACACCTTGAAAGCTCTTAATATGAGAAAATAATCTAAAACAACAGAATTCCATGGAACTTCATCCACGATAGCCAATTTGTCGATCATCACCCCAACACACCAGGCTAGACGAAATCGTAACCACAAATCCAAATTCCAATTGATTGACAATCAAACTAAAATGCATTTCCAGAAAAGGCTACCGCAAGACAACACCTTACGACAATCCACCGTGATTAACAAACGAAATGATGATCATACACTTGACATCTAGATACAAGTTGTACCCAAAATCAGGGTCGGCCCAAGGGTAAGGCGGGCTAGGCCCTCGCCTTGAGCCTCGATTTTTTTTCCTATTTCTTAAAGGTATTTTAGGCCTCAAAAAAATAAAATTGAGTATTTTTCAGGAAAATGAAAATTATATATAGGTGCATGTTTAGCTCAGTTGGTAAGTAAATAATGTTTTAATTGGAAGGTCCTGAGTTCAAATCTGATAGGACAACAAAATATTATTTTTGCCTTTTCGCCTTAGGCCTCACATTATGTTAGGCCAGCCCTGCCCAAAATGATCAATAAATAATGGGCAACCAGAATAACAACAACACAAGCTCGACATCAAATATGAAAAGCACCCAGATGCACACAAACAAGACTGCACAGAGGCAAAAACTTCATTAAATTACACTCCAACTACACCAACTGACCAGGAGCAGTTCAACCATTGCTCTGAACATAAATAAAATAATGATCCAATAGATACTTCTGAACTTCTATGTTAAGAGTAAATTAGGATTCAGTAACCATTGGAACACACAAGTAGGTATTTTCCTCGAAATTATCTTTAGCCAATTCCACACACACCTTTAAACTGATCCAAAAACTTGATCCATAGAAACCTCTTATTCTTGAAGATTTTATCATTTCTTGCTTTCCAAATGTTCCAAATACAAGCAATGGAAAATTAATCTTAATTTGTTGACGCTCGATCTTCCACTTATAAGTAAAGCTTCAAAATGCTCAAGATGTTGCATGCAGTCTTTGAAGCACAAAGGATACACCTAACCAACTGCAAACAACATACCACAGACCTGCAAAAATGGAACACTTGAAAAACATATGAGACATAGATTCTCCTGTGTTACAGCCACCTATGCAGACTTAATCGTTAGAGCTTATGACATTTCTCCTTGCTTAGTTGTCTTTGGTAGGTAACCTATTGTGAAATATTCTCCAAGTCAGACACGACATTTTGGACGGGAGTGAACTTTGTCAACCCTTTGCCCAATGATTATTATGATCTATCCTATTTTCTAGTAACATAATTTTGCATATTTCCTTGATTGAATATTAGTCAACATTATTGACTGCCCACGTGCCTACGCTACAGATGTCTTGCCACCAAACAGATCTGAGGCCATTGGATAAGTCTAACGATTCATAAATTATACCATATCTACAAGCCAATGCCCTGTATCATAAGCTGCTCCTCTCATGCCTAATCCTCCAACCCCATTTTCCTAGAAAAACTTTATTGAAAACTCTCAGGTTTTTTATTCCCAGGCCTCTCTAAATTATTGGCCTACAAATTCTATCCCATCTAATCCAATTTATTTTTCTTGAATCCTCACACCAGCCCCAAAATTTATTTTTGAGAATAGATTCAAATTTAGAAACAATACCTGGCGGAACCTTGAAAAATGAGAGAAAATAGACTGGAATAGAGGATAAAATTGATTTAACATTATTGTCCACCCACCAATGGAAAAGTTCTTATGTTTCTAATTTGAAAGTCTAGATGTCACTGTTTCAATCAGCGTTTGCCACATTTTTAGTGATCTTGGATTTGCTCCTATGAGAATTCCTAAACAATTGAAAGGATAGACTTTGACTTTGCAATTCAAAATATTTGCTGCATGTTAGATCCAATTTTGACAAACATTGAAGCCAATGATTCAAGCTCTTGTGGAAGTTGACTTTTAGGCCAGACATTACTTGAAATAGCATCAAGTTTGTCTTTATAGTCTTTATGTTACCCCAACTTTTTTCTCCCATTATTAAAGTGTCGTCTGCGTATTGGAGGTGCAAAAATCTTCTGCCCCTAAATCAAATTTATAATCAGTATATTTATTCAACTCTACTGATTTTTTCATGAGAATGTTGAAATCTTCAACAACCAATAAAAAAAGAAAGGGAGATAATTGGTCCCCTTGTCTAAGACCTCTTCTCATATTAAATTTTCTTGTAGGGCTGCCATTCACCATCACCAAAATTGTTGTTGACTTCAAACATTCTGAAATCTATTTTCTTCATTTTACATGGAATCTCATTTTAGCCATTACACCATCTAAGAAACACACGGGTTGAAATACATGAAATGTTAATTCCTCAAAAATTGACGTGAACCTAAAATCATTTATTATGGCCTCTTAACAAGTCTTTGATATTGACACAAAATCAAAAGTCTTTTTATATTAGACACACAAATGTGTTTGACATTAAATGCAAACATGCCACTTCTTGTACTTTTATTTTAGATCTTGCAAAATTCTTTTATATTAAAATTGATGTTTGTATTGTATAATTTTTATTTTAAACCTACTAAACTAAATAAACATTCAATTATGAGTTATTCCATCAAAATTACAAACATTGAAAATACATTTTATTATTACTTATAAATATTTTTATCTCGCTTATATCTTTATATAATATTGACTTGTTATTTCATTGGTTACACCAAAGTAAACATTTTAAACTTTTAATTTCATTATTTTCTATGTTAATGACAAAAATGACAAAAATTAGAATATTATTCCATCACAAATTTATCTTCAGTCAATCTCTCTCTTTCTCATCTCTTTCATAGAAATTAAACTAAACTCCTTTTCATTCATGCCCCTTAAGTCTCCCTTTCACTATTAATTACTGATATCGACTAAATTGAAGATTTGATTGGTGGAAATTCATGCTGAAGTAGATAAGTTGAGTAAGACAATAACTTCATAGTTTGACAAAGTCTTCTTACGTGTAACCTTGTCCATCTCAATATATACCAACTATAAATTAAATTTAATTAATGGACACCTGCTAATAGTCTATTTTTCATTTGAATTGCATTGCAAATTTGAAATGTTCAAATAACAATAATATTATTTAAATTAAAGTATTAATTTGTAGAACAAACAACAATGATAATCAAAATAAATAACATCAAATAAAACAATGAATTGTAAGTAAAAAAACAACAAGAGAAAGATAAAATATGAGTACATAAAGAAATTGTTTAAATTGTTTAACTAGTTTAATAAAGCCAATTTATTTTTGGAGGAGACAGAAACCCTATAATTCATTATTTTCTAAAAATTATTATAAGAGATGGTAAATGAGTTTAAAAAAATAGTCTCTTAAAATTTCAATAAGAAACTATTTTCAACTCATGAGTTTCTCGGTCTTTCCAACTTTAAATATTTGAATAACACAATCTAAAGTGTTTAGAATATTTTTCAATCTCCATAACTACCTTTAAATATTTCTAAAAGTCCAAGAATATAATTCAAGGAATTCATATAATTGCCTCTCTATGTTTCCCCAACTGAACCATTGACCAGTCAATTTATTGATTGTTGACCATTGAGTACTCAACACATTAATATTGACCATGGTTTAAATTGTGGTTGCAGCTGCAAATGCGATTGCAATTGTGGGTGTATGATTGTGGGTATTGTGGTTGTTGCGATGTGTATGACAACTGCTACATCGTGAATTTTTATTGAGAAGTTTTTGAAAAGTAATGTTAAAAAAAAATTAATTTTGAGGTTTTTCATTGTAAATTGAGTCTTTAAGTTCTAAAATTTGGATATTTAATGAAAATACTGTAAGATAATTTAGGCCCCCCTTTTCATTCATGTGATAGTCATTTATATACACAATACAAAAATGTGGTTATGATTCTAATAATCATTGGTAATCAATACTAATAATAATCTTTCTATATTTACATATCTAATACACCCCCGTAGTCGAAACTGGAGGTGAATGAATGTTGAGACTATCACGAAAGTCATCAAAGAGTTGCAACTTTGTGAAGATGTCGCAATCAAAACGAGGAATGTGAAGAACGCATTGACCGAAGCAACTTTCTCACGCACGAAATGTATATCCATTTCAATATGTTTGGTGCGTTGATGTGAACAGATTATCGGAAAGATAAACATGATGTTGTCACAATATACGAGTAGCTTTTGTGAGGACAACATAGTTCCAAGAGTAAGTTGCGTAACCAACATGATTCGACACAACATTAGCTACGCCTCTATATTCGGCCGACTGAAGCGAGACAAGGTATGTTGGCGTTTTGCGGACCACGAGATCAAGTTGTCACCGAGATAAACACGATGAGGTAGATCTTCTTGTGTCGGACAACCGCCCAATCTGCGTCTGTAAGAAATGAGCTTGTCGATGGAATGAAGGCCGAGATCTATGGTACCATTAATGTAACGAATAATGCGTTTCAAGCGTATATGTGTTGAGTTTTGGATCATGCATAAATAAACATACCGAACGCATATGAGATGTCCGGTCGAGTGAATGTTAAGTATTGCAATGCTCGGAAGGCTACGATATTCGGTTGGATCATGGTAAGGGTTAGGATGAACCACCGAGTTTCGCCTTTGTGTCTCTTGTGGGGATGGTTTGGAGGACATACCACTCGTTCGATAATTTCTTCGCATATTTCTTTTGAGAAAGAAAAAGGCCTTGGGATGTTTGGTGACGAAATACCCGAAAATAACTTAAAGGCCCCGGATCCTTCATGGAGAATTGAACTCAATTGTGCCATGATAGATTCTCTAAGAGTGTCGATGATGCATAAGAATAATGTCATCCACATACAAAAGAATATAAGCTATATCATTGCCATGATGATATATAAAAGAGAGTGGTCGAAATCGTGAGAGAAGCCCATTGTAGCTACATAATCGAAAGCGGTACCAGCGAGGTGCTTGTTTGAGACCATATAGAGATTTCTTCAATAAACATGATCGGAAATTGAGAATGACGAAATCCAGGAGGTGATGCATGTATACGGTTTCATGAAGGTTCCCATGCAAGAAAGCATTTTAACATCTAATTGATGAAGACACCATGATTTAGATAAAGCAACACTTAGAACCGTTCGAATGGTAGCGGTTTGATTTGAATGTGTCACCACAATCAATACTTTGTTGATTTGCACCATTACCTACAAGGCGAGCTTTGTATCTCTCAAAAGATCCGTCAGATTTCTTTTTATGCCTGAAAATCCACAAACTTCGAATAACATTAGCATTAGACGGACGAGGAACTAAGTCCCACGTCTTATTTTCAATAAGAGCATCATATTCGTCTTTCATGGCCATTTTCCAATTTTGATCATTTAATGCATCAATGGGATTTGTAGGTAGAGGGGATATGGAGGTTGAGGTTGATGTATGGAGATTGAAGAGTTTGCGAGGTTTGACAATACCGTGTTGGGCTCTGGTTGTCATTTGAGGGGAGAGGGGCTGATTTTGTTGTGAAGGTGAAGGAGTCGGAAGTGATGTAGTGGATGGGGATGAGACGATATTTGGTAATGATGGGTTTAGAGGTGATGTTGTGGATGGGGCTGATGTTATGGTTGGTGAGGTGGGATTGTGGGAGGGTGACGAAGGCGAATTCAAAGAAGATGGTGATGGTTGGTAAATGTTTGTTTGAACTGGTGTAGTTAGGGGTGAAGTGCGATTTTGATGGTTAGAGGAGGGAGCACTATAGGAATAGGATGGAAGGAAGGGTGTGTCGTCATCCAAAAAATTATAACCAACCGTTGTAGGAACATTTAGATTAGAAAACGGAAGCTTAGTTTCATCAAAAATGACATGCCGGGAAATAAATATTTTACGGCTAGATAAATCATAGCATTTATATCCTCTATGATTTGAGGGATATCCTAAGAAGACACAAGGTGTAGACCGAGCTTGTAACTTATTTCTATATGATGAAGGGATGAGGGATAGCAAAGACATCCAAAGACACGAAGGTGAGTATAGGCGGATCTTTTGGTAGAGTATTTTAGTGGGTGATTGGAGGAAAGCTTTTATTTGGAAGGATATTATAGGTAAGTGGCCATGTGTAGTGCATGATGCCACATTGATGGAGGTAAAGAGGCATGAGCGAGAAGGGTACGGATGATGTTGTTTATGGTACGAATTTTTCTTTCGGCTTTTCCATTTTGTGAGGAGGTGTGAGGACACGAAAATCTAAAAGACATTCCATTTTTTTTACAAAAATTATGAAACATAGTGTTATCATATTCTTTACCGTTGTCACATTGGAAACATTTAATTTTTCTTTCAAATTGTGTTTCAATGTGAGTTCTAAATTGAAGAAAAATGGAATGAACCTGAGATTTTGTATGAATTGGAAAAGTCCATAAAAAATTTGTGTAATCGTCAAGAAATAACACATAGTAACGATGACCTTCTGAACTAAGAATTGGTGAAGTCCAGAGGTCGATGTGCACAATATCAAAAGGCATAAAAGTACGAGACACATAGCTATAAAAAGGAAATTTTATTTGTTTTCCAAGAGGGCATGAATTACAAAAGTAATTGTTCCGAGACTTAAGATAGTAGCTCCTGGATGTCCTAAACGGTTGTGCCATAATTCTGTGGATATTGCGGAAAAGGTGGATGGTGGTAAGGTTTTATTAGGTGGTCTTGTGGCAATGGGATAGAGGTCACCGAATTACATCTCATTAATGATTCTGTCGAAAATCCTTCACAAAAATCAAAAGGGTCAAATTCAACTGACACATCATTATCTATGGTAAATTACGAAGAGATAAGATTTTTTATGAGTTTTGGTGCATGTAAAACATTAGGTAATTTTAGTAAATGAAGGGAATTTGGTAATGATGCATGTCCACAACCAATTACAGGAATATTTTGACCACTACCGACAGTAATATTATTACTCATATTGAAATAGGACGAGAGATTACCTCCGTTGGCCGTCATATGCGAGGTTGCTCCGGTGTCCATGTACCACTGATCATCAGGAGTAGAAAGTGAGAGAGTATGCATGGCAGCTTGAATATCTGTTGGAGCATATGAGGAGGTTGGCGCTGTGTTGGCGACATAAGCTTGATTTGGAGCATATGAGGAGGTTGGCGCTGTGTTGGCGACATAAGCTTGATGAGATGGCTTGGGACCAAGGATGCCGGGTTGTTCCTTTGGATTTCTTGCTGTTGGATACGGACAAGGTGGTGTAGCCCATGGTTGCCATGGCGGGGAGCTCCGTTGTTGATATTGATTTGGGTATGGCGGATAAGCCCACTACTGATGCGGGTAATATGGTGAAGGCCATTTTGGAGCACACCTCCGCCACGTCCATTGTTTCGCCCTCGGCCTCGCCCACACCGCCTCTCCGCCATTGTTTCGCCACCACGGTTGTGGTTATTGTTACCGCAGTTAGGACGGGATGCCGATGAATTAACCGATGCGTCATTGTGAGGCGCCATGAAAGATGAATTTTCGTGAGCTTGACACCTTTTTGCGGTGATGGTTCTTCCAAAATGATCATGGAACGAGCTTTATAGAACCGAGGAAGTGAATCATGACGAATTTGAGATCCCAAGAGCATATGCATCGGTTAGTCCGAAATGAGTTGAAGAACTAAGCGTTCATTCGATCAGGGCACCAACATTAGCGAGTTGATCGAGAGAGATTTGAGATCGATGGGAGGAAGCATCGAGAATTGCTCCATATGAGTTTGCGAAAATTCTTGCTCTAGGTAGAGCCCTAGAATTCTTGTTATCATAAAAGATGTCGAATAAGCGATTCCACGCGATTTCGGTGGAATTATGTTCGATGATAGTGTTGAGAAGATCATCGGAGATTGTTCCATATATCCACAAAACGACGTCGAGACACAATGGATCGGTAGTTTTGAGAGAGGGATCTGCGGCTGGTTCAGAGGGATTGATATGGTCAATTACTTGAAAAACTCGAGCATGAATTTTGAAAAGTTCTAACCACGTGTTATACGTGCCCTTTTCAATGCTCAGAGTAATCTTGATGAAATTAGTAATATTTGGGACAGTGAGAGCAGGGTGAATCGGTGTAGGAGTGGTAGGTGATGGAGGAGGGTCGGTATGACCGGATGATTTCGGGGAAGAGTTGTTGTTAGAGGAATCAGAAGTGGTAGTCATGGCTGTTTCGCGGTAGTTGAAGAGAAAAAGAATGAGGGATAGAAAGGAAGAAGGTTTACGGCTGATTTTAGGGTTTGGAACAAACCAAGACTGATACCATGTAAGATAATTTAGGCCCCCCTTTTCATTCATGTGATAGTCATTTATATACACAATACAAAAATGTGGTTATGATTCTAATAATCATTGGTAATCAATACTAATAATAATCTTTCTATATTTACATATCTAATAAATACTTGAAAAAACATGGATAAAACCAGTCTTACCTTAGAAAACTCTCTAGTAACCTAACTCCTAACAATATGCTTGAAACGTTCAAGACATCTTCATCCCCTATTTCCTGCAAAAATCATTAAAGTGCTCTAAAACAACCTCTAGACCTTTAGCATGCATTGATCTCAAATCTCATAACTTATTCTTATCATGAAAGTGTTCACCGGGTAACAATGATGCATGACCAATAACACTAGAACCATATAAAATATATAACCCACACATTTTAGACCTTTTAGCCACAAACAATCCACCATGCGAAATTTTCAACGTCCTATGTTCGAATCTAGTGAGTATCCTATATCATTAAACATGCTTATAAACAACACTTGTTGAGCTTGGGAATATACCTTACATTGCATAGAAGAATCTAACAATCATTGAACATTTTAAGTTTAATTGTGTCAATACCACGAACCTTACAAGCCTTATTGTCACCAGGTCAAACAACTTCACCTTCTTCTAGCTTAAAAGTCTCAAAGTATTATTTCCTTAGGCACACATGATAAGAGCATCATGAGTACATGACCCAGCTCTTATTCAGTATTCAAACTTGACACCACTAGTAAAACAACACTCTCATGATCATCCTTATCTAAGGGAACTACAACTCTAGCAGAATCTCCCTTGCCCCCTCTTAGGACAATCCTTCTTGAAGTATTTAGTTTTAAACAAATAAAGAATTTTAACATTGACTTACCAAAACCCCTAGACTTTCCTTTCTCTATACTCATAGGTCATCCTCTTGAAACAATCTCACTACTACAAAACACGTAAACAACAACACCAAGGTCACCACAGTTCTTCTCTACACCATAGTGACATCTCTAAACTAAGGCGCTACCATAATATTTTTATTTTTGATTAAAAATTATTTGTATATAACAACAGATGAGGAGCCAACCGTGGTGATACTATTAAGCTTTCATGAGTTCGAACCTCAATGACCTCATATATATTATTCCTTTAATGTTAAGGTGCGCCTTTTCTTTTTTATTTATTTTTAAATAAAAAATAAAGGGATATGACTACGGTTGGTATGTTCCACAGTTGTGGTACATTTATATATATCATCACAGTTGGTAATGTATGTCGTTGTGATACATTTATATATAAGTGAATTAACTCTCGCTCTTTTGACAATAGCGCCGTATCCTTCACAACAAAACCCTAGAACCCATTTTTTCTCTCCGTCTTCGTCATTAACATTCATATTCTACAATATAGCCGTCATTATTTTTCTTCTTACATAAAGATATTCTTCTTTTTCCTTATTCTCTCATTTTTGTGTATGTAGTTGTTATGTTTCACGTGATTTTCCTATTATTTTCTTCTTGTTAGATAGTTTATGGATCTTTTATTGTTGTATGTTCTTCTATGTTGTTGAAAAATAATTTTGCAATTTTACATGTTAATAATTTTCATGGTGTTTGTAGGACTAAAGAAAAGTGAATGAAGAAACAACAACAACAACAAACTTCATCTAGTTTGAGATGCAATGAGAAGAAATATAAGAAGTATGAAGCTATTGAGTAGACTTCATCCATCTTATATTTCTTTCTCATTGGGTCACAAACTAGATGAACCTCATATGGTGGTGATGATGGTGGTAGCAAGCGTATAGTATGAGTTGATAAGGTACATATGAGTTGTGTAGCAATGGAAAAAATACAAGAAGTATCAATTCATTGTGGAAACTTCATCCACCTCGTACTTCTCATTTCTTCACAAATTAGATGAACTTCATAGTTCCATAATTATTTTCAATAAAAGGTGCATTCCATAAACAATTTAATATATATTGTGTTATTGTATGTGGTTAGTGTTTTGTTGATAAAATGTATGTTTTTAACTGTGTTGCATGTATTAGTTGTATTGTTGTATGATGATTTTGTTGACAAATGTTATCAAACAAGAACAAAACATGTATAAGTCATAAGAATAAGGCTTATTGTGACTTAACAATATTTTGTGGCTCAATCAATATTTTCCGAATCACATTGTCTCATTTTGCACATTTTATATTCCTTAACACAATATATGGTTCAATGGTCAAATTCCTTCCATACATCGAACATAATGTTTAAGTAGCAGTGTCATAAGGAACGGGAAAAGAGGGGTTAAGGTAAATATCAGAAGGACCAATATAAAACATAATGTTAGTTGTACCCAGGTGGTCAACAATGGATCTCACAGACTCCACTTGAGCAATCACTGAAGCTTCAGATGCTTAATTCTCTACCTACAACTCAACCCTCAAATCAGTCTTCAACTGTACCCGACTTCCTTTACTTTCCCAAGACAAAAAATTAATGTGTTCCATAATCCTTTCTTCTCTAATATGGTTTTCAGCCAAGAACTTTCTAACCAACTCATCAAGGTAAGCCTTCAAATCAATAGAAAGTGAACAAGGTGTAGAAGAACCAGTAGCCTCAACAGATGGATCCTTAGAAGGATCCACAACCTTGTCATCATAAACATTTCGAACTAATTCCTCAAGTTAGTAATAGTCACCATCTTAGTCCCTATAATATCTCATTTTGGACACAATACCATAATCCAAGATCTTTGGTGCCTCAGTCAGATATTTGTTTTCCCGTCTTCATATTCGTCTTTTGAATAAGTTGAGTCATACCATGTTGTCGTCAAACATTTATTTTCTCTTTAAAGAAATTCTTCTTTGGTCTTTCTTTGTTGAGTCAAGGACATTCATTTATAAAGTGGACATGTTCTTCGCATTCAACGCAGATGACCTCTCTCTCTATTCCATACTTATTAAGCCTAGATGTTGTTTCTTGACG
Source organism: Vicia sativa (assembly GCA_021764765.1). NCBI lineage: Eukaryota > Viridiplantae > Streptophyta > Magnoliopsida > Fabales > Fabaceae > Vicia > Vicia sativa. The sequence goes on along the minus strand of CM038795.1, from coordinate 224,893,363 downwards.
ACCAATAGATCTTATGTTGCCTTTGAATATTCGTTGTCTTTGCTTCAAAAGTTGATTAATTCTTTTGGAAAACAGAGACACTTCTTCTTCATCATCAAAATCTTCTTTCGATTCTTCTTCCTCGGCATGACTTTTCATACTTGCTTTTAGATTTTAGAGCAATAGATTTTACTTTATTCAGAGGCTCATCTTCTTCAATCTCTATTTCATGACTCCTTAAAGAACTTATAATTTCTTCCAGAGTTGTACCGTTGAGGCTCTTTGACACCTTTAGAGAAGTCACCACAGGTCACCATTTCGTTGGAAGACTTTTAATGATTTTCATTACATGATCTATAGTGGTGTAGTATTTGCCAAGAACTTTCGATCCCACTACCAGGTTTTGAAACCTTGAAAACATGTTCTCCATAGTTTCATCATATTCCATCTTGAAGGATTCATATTTATGAATCAAGGCCAAAGCTTTGGTTTCTTTGAATTGCTCATTTCCTTCATTAGTCATACCAAGAGAGTTAAATATGGACTTCTTAGAGTCTCTATTTGTTATATTTTCATACTCATTGTATGAGATGATGTTCAATATAATGGTTCTTAACTTGTGATGATTTATGTTATCCTTTTTCTGTTGATCATTCATAGCACTTCTATTAAGTTTAACGTCATTTGTATTTATAGGATGTATGTAACTATATGTTACAAAATCCAATATATTAACATCAAAACCACGGAAGAATCTTTTGATTATACCCTTCCAATAATCAAATCTTTCACCATTATATATTAGTGGTAGCAGTGAGATGATTATTTTCAATGTTGGTATTTGCTGGAGGAACTTTTGCTATTGTGTTTTAAGTATTGGATCTTTATGTGACATGTTTCAGTGTTTTGATTGATATCAATACTAGAACTGGAGCTATGATTCCAATTGAAGGTTCAGTGAAACACAAGAAAATGAAGTTTTAATTGGGTTTCAAGATTTAATACCTTTTAGAACTCCCAAAAAAAATTAAAGGATAGTAGAAAGGATAAAGAACACACAATTTTTATCCTGGTTCACTGCTAACTAGGTTACATCTAATCCAGCTAACCCAGGTGATTTACCTTATCAACAAGGACTTACTCCACTAATCAAAAACCTTTGATTACAACCATAAAGACAACATGTCTAAGTCTTCTCGAGGCTTCTGACTAAACCTTTAATCCCTCAAGGAAACTTAACCAACCTGATCAGACATTACAAAGACTTTGTGTTTACAAAGTGCTTCTTAACAAGTAGATACACACAATTACAATACAATGAGATCTACAAAGAATGAAAATTATGAAGCTTTCATAGAATATAAAAACTTTCTTCTTTGTGTTGATGCTCTACTTTTTGTGTTTATCTCTTTTGAATATATTTGACTTGTTGTAATAGATTTCTTCGTCATGCTTCTTATTTTCCATAGCTTTACACACTCCATTAAATAGATGAAAAATATATTTGTTGGTGGGTGAAGTTGGAATTTATTAAACCATAAATTGTATGGAGACGTTAAGTAGAAAAGTAGTAGAGTGACGGTAGCAACATCATAAACAGCAATGATGTGGTGTTTTGAAAAAGTTGGTACTAACACAATCCTTTTTTCCACTTTTATAAGCAAGTAAAAATGATGATGATTTGAAATTATTTTACTATTTCCATAAAAACTTCTTTCGTAGTAATTTATTTCAAATAGAGGCTTCTCATAGATTTGAGATTAACCTCGATCATAGTAGTCTTATGTGCTTTAAGAACCGTTCAGTCTCCAGATTCTTGAGTTATCAAAGTCAATTTAGTTAAACTTCATTCAGTAGATGACTTGATAATTTGTAGAAGTAGATTTGTCATTGTAAACACTTCTTTCATCAATGGTTCAGAGTACAATGGGATACCCTAGAGTTCAGATTTGTTTTAGTTCAGAATCCAGAACTACACTGTCCAGAGTCTACAACTTGCATACTCAGAATCCAGAATCCAGAATCCATGAAAAACATTTACACACATAAACAAACCGTTAGAGTCCAAAATTATTCTTCATAAAAAAGTACTTGTTATCATCAAATTTCCAAGGATTAGTTGACGAAACAAACTTGTTCCAACATTTATCTATGTGTATCATATTGTCCTTTATAACCCTAAGGTTGAGGTATTTGTAGAGGTTTATGGGTCAAGATTTAGGGGATACTAAGAAAGAGTAACGTTCCACCTTGACCATGAAGCTCATGAACAACTTAATTCTCAAGAATCATTGATATGACTGCTTTCACTGGTGGTTATGGACATCATACACGCCAATATTCATGTTTTTCCCCTTGTGGAGAGCCATTGGTGGAAGAAAGTCATGTCTAGGCGACATACCTTTAGGTGGATGAAAGTCATGTCTAGGTGACATACCTTTAGGAAGGAAGTCATGTCTATGCATACCTTATGCGCGCGCACACATATATGTTTATTAAGGGTATATGAAAATATTCACCAGTTAGATTGGTAAAATTTATTCTATAAAGAGTTATTGGACGATGTAACTTGAGTAAGAATTATTCATTTACTAAGTTGATCTCCACTTATATTATCCTTTATTAAATTGACTAATATAAAACTCTGATAAAAAGTAGCATGTTATTGTTATTCGCAATGAACATTTATTTAATAAATATATCTATAAGTAACATATATCTAATCTAATTCTTGAATCACATCTAGCTCCAAATTCATACGTTCTACAACAATATTAACAATTGTATTAGTTGAAGTTGTAGGCCCGAAAGGATTGCTTGGTACTTTTAATTTTTCCCCTTCTCCTTGAAGCATTTGCACTATAGTTTTCATTGTTGGACGATGTAAAGGGTGCCACTGGATACACCAAAGTCCTACAATTGCTATTTTTCTTGAAATTCTAAAATCACCCTCTTCATCGATAGAGATATGTATATCACCTCCTTCAAGCAAATCGTGGATCCATTCTGGATACATAATTTGAATATTTTCTTCATCGTTCATTATTTTTGTATTCTTTCTTCCCCCGACCATCTCCAACAATAACATACCATAACTATATATATCAGACTTATAAGAGACATTTCCAAAGTTTCTAGAAAAAACTTCAGGTGCCATGTAGCCTAATGTTCCTTTAGCTGTAGTCATAGATACAACACTTTGATTTTTCGAACACATCTTAGCCAAACCAAAATCTGTAATCTTTGGAGTGAAATTGTCATCTAACATGACATTATGAGGATTGATGTCAAAGTGTAGAATTGTTTGATCACAACCTTGATGGAGATATTCAATGCCATTTGCTATGCCTAGAGCAATTTGTTGCGACTTATCCCATCCAAGGAAATGATTTTTGTTGTTTGGTGGAGAAATGAATTTATCCAACGAACCATTTGAAAAATAGTCATAGACTAAAGCACGATGAAATCCATCCGCGCAAAAGCCAAGCAAACGAACTACATTGATGTGGTGGATTTTGCCCATGGTTCCCACTTCATTTATGAAGTCCTTTCCATCTACTTCTACATTATTAAGTATCTTCACTGCAACCTGAATCTGATTCGACAACTTACCTTTATAAACAGTTCCATGAGCCCCTTCACCTAACTTATCTTTAAATTTATGTGTGATTCTCCTTATATCAGCGTAAGAGAATCGAGTTGGCTTTAAAGCCTTGTAGTCTTTCAAAAAGTTTTCAATTCTTGCATGATCTTCATCTTTCATTTTAAAATAGCAATAAATTTGAAAAACTCCACCAAATAAAAGAACAAGTATAGTTGAGCCAATGATTACACCTGCAAATTAAACATTTAATATTTTAAAATAATTATTACCAACATATTAAAATAAAATTGTCTTGGTTTTAATTGACAAAATTAAGTGTGTGTTTGGATGAGGTAATTGAGAATTTTTGAGAAATTCAAAACTATAAACAATTCAAATGATTCAATTAAAATTCATTCAATTTTAAATTTTTTTGTTTGAATGAAGTATTAAAATGATTCATTGTTAAATTTTTAAGGTCATTTTCATAAACTTTTAAACTTTAGGGCCAAATTTTAAAATATAGAAAATAGGGACCAATTTATAATTTTTGAAAATTTCAAGAGACCAATTTGTAAATTTTGAAAAGTATTAATAAACCATTTAGCTTTCAAAGTATAGAGCAATCTCAATTTTTTTTTTGGTGTAATTTGAAATTTCTTAAATTTGTCTTGAATAAAATGCTTCATAAATTTACATAAATTTAACAATTCTCCATATTTTTTATCCAAACAATAGATTTACATCAAATCATTTTAAATTCTTTCAAAAAATTACTTTTTCTCATTAAAATGCTTCATCCAAACACTCTCATAATGTATAATTTTCATGAGTTTGTAAGAGTTTTTGAGATGCTATGTGAAGCATTATTTATGCATAAAATGTTTCTTTTTTCTTTCATTTTAACCTTTGTTATTTTAAATGAATTTTTTTTAAAGATTAATAAAAATTATATTTTTTACATCATTATATATTTTGTATAGCTAGTTTAATAGTTAGTTTTACAAAATACTTTAAATTTACTCAACTAGCTTATTTACTAGTGTATTTTTTCTCATTATATAGGTATAGTGTACGTTATCAACAAGCTTACATGTTAGTATTATTTTAGATAAATTAGTATATGGTAAAAATTTGATTTTATAATCTCAAGATAAAATTCAAATTTCAAGTTTTTTTTTATAACGATTTAAGATTCGAACATAAAACTTTAAAATGAGCATACTATCAAAATCCAAATCATCAAATTAAAAGATACTATTAGTTTTGGATTTACATCCTCTTCAAAAAAAATTTCTTCATAATAACAATTTTTTCTATTTCTTTCTAATATTTTCTTTCTCTCGCTTTTATTATTATTTTAAAATTTTCTCTCTTGTATTCCACATGTTTTGGTTGAAGGATAGTTTAAGGAGATGAAATGATGAAAGGGGAGGGACCAAGTGTGATTAGTTTTATTGTCATCAATAATAATTCTCATTTTTTAATTTAAAAGAAAAAAAATGCTTATCCATTAGTATTACTATAAACCAACCTCAAAAAAGTGTGATTCCCAATCAACCACAAAATCAAAGTAAATTAAGTATAGAAGTGAAGGTATCGCACCTGCAGAAGATAAAATAATCTTCTTCTTTGATTTGTGCTTACATTCTAAGCATCTTGTGTCAAGATTTGTTTCCGACCAGGACAGGGAGATTGAGTTTTGTTGTATCTCAGCCAACGAATATCCCGAAAGAATAAGGGGCGAACCTCGTTGAAACAGTTTGTTGCAGGATATAAGGTTTGAATAAACTATATCCTCGTAAAATCCTGCCATATAAATTGGGCATGAAACCATGTCTTGCTGGTCTTCTTCTCTGTACCACTCCTTATTCCTCAGATAACGTTGTCCAAATGAAGAACAATCAAAGAAACTAGTATTGGTATATTTCTCTAATTGCTGACCAGAACCAACGTAAGCTAAATAGAATAAAGGCGTCGAAGAAACAATCCGCAAAGGAAAAATTGATGAAGACAAATTGCGGTGAAGAAAGAGCCGTGGAAGACAATTATCAGGATCGCGTGCTTGTAATACTCGCGATGTGTAGTTAATTTCGTTAACGAGGAGTTTTATAGGTACTGGGAAAGCAGGTAGTTCAATAGTCTTGTTATCATGTGTACAAGTTAGATTGAAAGGACATCCCATGGCGATGTTATTTCCAAGCAGCAGCATTAGCGATGTTATTGCTAATATTATCATCACGAAACAAGAGATGTGATTGAGAATCATTTCAGATATCTTGTTTTATGTTTGAGTGAGGCATAGGTGTCGTGTTTCATTCTTACTTATTTATAGAAGATATTAATTTTATTTTATAATTTATTCATTGAATAACATTTGGACATTATAATCAACCAAATATATTAATTATTAATTTAAGAGTGACGGTCGATTTTGATTCTTAAAAAATCAATCAAATTTAATTCTTAATTTAAAACTCATCTTTTACTTATAGAATATTTTGACAAGATGATTTTTAAATGATATATACAAATACAAATACAATCTCATATTCTAGTGATTGATTCAATTCTTATTGGCTGGTTCGATTTTTGTCGTCTTAACAAGTCTCTTCAAACGATTCTTGTTCTCAGTGCAACGATCATAAATACCCTTACTAAGATTTGGCAAGTCAGAAATCTGGCCAAGCATAACAACCGTATGACTCTCCTGCTAATGTCATTGATTGGATTACGTTCCTGGTTTAATTTTTGGGCAATTCTTCTACTAAAGCCGCTAACATCAGTATGATGGATTTCTACTTCATAAAAGTTTTCAAAATTAATATCCAGCCCCCAAAGCTCCCTCAATAAGAGAGGTTATTTGGATCCTCCGTTGATAGAGGTTAGAATAAGCTTTGGGTTAAAACCGACTCGGGTTTAGTTGTCAAAACTTTTTTAAACCATAGTTTGGTGCCTCTTTAGTTTAGGAACAAATTGTTGAGAATCAAGTGTGAGAAAGAAGTCTCACATTGGTTAGAAAAAGGAAGATTGAACACTATATAAGTGAGATGTGTTGTTCTCTTACAAAGGTGTGTCCTAATTAACATGCTCCATCTTCGGAATTTCCCCCTAACAATGGTATCATGAGCCTATAGTTTCGAGATAGGGACCGACTAACTTGTATCGAAACACTTCCTGCAGACGGTGGGTAGAAGGTGTTTCGTTGGAGAATATCAACGGTGATACAAGTGTATGTGAAAGAGAGAACTTTCACATGAGGGGAGCAATGTGACTCACACTTGAGGGGAGTGTTGAGAATCAAGTGTGAGGAAGAAGACCCACATTGGTTAGAAAAAGGAAGATTGAACACTATATAAGTGAGAGAACTCACACACCTATCACCTTAAGGTTTTAGGTGGAGATGTGGTGTGGCTCTCACAAAGGTGTGTCCTAATTAACATGTTCCCTCTTCAGAATTGCCCCCTAACACAAATTGAAGTTTTGTATTCTCCATAATAGGTTTTCTCATATTTTCATCACTTACATTTAGAGAAAAGGTAAATCTTGGACTGATTTTTTAGCGAATTTCGCGCTCGGCATTAGTTATACCATCATTTTTTATTCCATTCCAATTATGAATGATTTTGTAAAGAATATGTTAGGTATATCTTTCTTTAAATTTTCGTAATCTCGGGACTAACTTGTTCCCCTCTTTTGTACCATTTTTCTTTTTCTAGAAATTGATCATTATTAAAAAAAATCTTTCTTTCTTTTTTTAATTAGTATTTGTGGGTAGGGCTCGATATGAATCGAGTCGAGTCAAATTGACCTCAACTTTACTCGACTCGTTAAGAATTGGTTCAACTCAAATTTCAGTTTGAGTTCGACACAAACTTTTTTTTAATCTCAACTCGACTCGTTATAAGTTTACGAACAACTCATTTCAATTCGTCAGGTTCGTTAGATTCAGCTCACTTGATTCACAGACTTAAAAGTTATTTTTAAAGTCTATTTTCTTTTTATATATTTGACATTTTAAATTAATTTTATATTTAAAAAAAATATTGAAATAGAATAAAATTTCTCAGATTATAATTTAGCTTTCAAAAACTACATAATTTATATGACGCTTATTTTATTTGTATAATTATTTTTAAAAATATTTTGTTCATTTGAGAATATAAATTATCAATTAAAATTGTTAGATTAAGAAAATGTATAGGGCTAAGATTTGGGGTAAGCATTTAAATCTATTCTTAAAGAAAATATAATTCTTCTCATATATAATCGAATTCACTCATTAATCTAACGAATTGAATTATGTATAAATCAAGTTCAACTTATTAAGTTAACGAACTTAATTTTTCATTTATATTCAGCTCATCTGATTCATGAACTCAATTCAACAATTTATGTGTCGAATCGAATTCCGAACTATTTTTGAGTTGGTTCGTTTATTTTCAATCTTATTTGTGGGAAAATTTAATTATAAATTGGTTAATAATATTCTTATTATCTGAAAATTTTCTTAGAAAAATGTGATGTTGTTATTTTGACTTTATGCGACCAAGCAATATTTATATCTCATTTACAAGTTAACCTTTAGGATAGCCTAAATCTAGTTTTAAGCATCAGCCATGAGCATATCGAAATACTTCTTCTGTTGTGGGGAAACAATATCGGTTTTAAGCTTTCTCAAAATTGTTATGATAGTTGTCCTATTATTGCATCATGATTCTCCAACATGTGATGCAATTACTAATAACCAAACATATTGCAAACCCTCTTCGTGCGGCAAAATCAGTAACATAACACATCCATTTCGACTTAGGGGTGACCCAACAACCTGTGGTGATCCGAGCTATGAGTTGTCCTGCGAAAACAACAGAACAGCGTTAACTCTGTTTTCTGGGAAATACTATGTCCAGGAAATCAACTACAAAAACTACACAATTCGACTAGTTGATTCTGGAATTGAAGAGGGTGATTGCTCCTCCATTCCTCAATATTTCTTAACCACATCCTATTTCTCAGGTTTCGATTATGATTATGTTTATGATTCTTCTTATTATTATTATAGCGCCAATGAAGGGTATCCATTTAGACTCTATGATCCTTTTTGGTACGGGAACATAATTTACTTGAACTGTAGTAAACCAGTGAATGATGATCCTGGGTATGTGGATACAGCTCCCTGCATCAACCGGGGCTCCAAAAGCTATCTTTATGCTTTTGCTAACTGGGTTGATTCCCTTTATGCTGGGAGATTAAAAGATTATTGCAAAGTGAAGGTTGTTGCTATGTCGTCATCATCAGATTTTCCTGATATGGTAAGAGAAGATGTGCCAAATCGACCCTTTTCATACCAGCAAATTCATGGAATGTTACTCTCTGGATTTGAGCTATCGTGGCTGAGTGGTGCCTGTAGAGATACTTGCGGCAATAACCAAACTTGCAGCTTCAATCAAACCACCGGAGATTTTAATTGCTATAAGTCACATGATTATTGCACTTATCCATTCGGAGATGATCGCAATTGCAGTAAGAAATTCATCTTTTCTATTCACAAATCTTTACTTATTTAAATTCAAATCAAATAGAGATGGGTGTGAATTGGTTCTTTTGCTCCCACATATACTAACACTTTTTTCACACGAAACTAGTTCTTAATATTATCTCCAGATTTTATATACAACAGTTTAACTACATGTTGTTATCCAATTTCAGATTTTAAATTTAAAGATTAATAGCAATTTTGTATCTTTCATACCAGCTAATTTTGAAAATTTTCACTGTAATTTTCTATCGATACTATTATATAATTATCTAATTAATTAATTCAAAAAATAATAATATTTAGATAATTTTAAAAAAATATTAAAATATATAATTTTTAATATATCAATTTTTTTTCTTATAGTTTGGTGGTGAGAGAATAACTTTCGCATCCCCTCCTGATCTGATCCAATTGCAGGAGATCGAAACCGTAATCCTCTTTAACAACTAATAATTGCTAATATATCATTTATTTTAAAAATACACATTTATAGTAATAGTATTCATATTATATTTTAACACTATTTAATAGTATCCATAAATATTTAGGTTTATTTTTAAAAATAATTAAAATAATTATATATCAATCATTAACATTGATATTTAATTATTAATTATGTTAATTGTTTCCTTTTAAAAATAATAATAAACGAAAGAAAACAGTCTTATACACAATATTTTTCATTAGAAAATTAGCACAAACTATATTACCGTTTATGATTAATATATTGTATATTGATAATATATAGGTTAATATATGATTATATTAATATTTTAATTCATATATAATATTTTAATTCATATATTTATAATTACATAGTGTTAAAAATAAATAATTTTGAATAGTGTTGAAATAATTTCAACTTATAATAATGCTATTAAATAGTGTTAAAATATATAATATGAATACTATTATTATGAATGTGTATTTTTAAAATAAATTATACATTCATTTTTAAAATAAATAATATGTTAAAATTTATATATTTTAAATTTTTTTATATATTATCTAAATATCATTATTTTTTGAATTAATTAATTAAATAATTACATAATAGGACCAATAAAAAGATGAAAGTTGTATATTAAATGTATTATAATAGTATACAGTAAAACCATGTATATATATATATATATATATATATATATATATATATATATATATATATATATATATATATATATATATATATATATATATATATATATATATATATATATGAGAAGAGGTCAATACACGAAGAGTTACATATATACACTGTTGGATTAATATTTTTTAAAATCAACCGTTGGATTGAAACATACCATCATATAAATCATACCTATAAAGTTTGAGATTAATCTATAATGATTCACTATGTCATTGAACTACATCAAAATTAACGTTATATGAAAGTCCATTTTGACGTTAATTTTTAGATATCTTGATCGTATAGTAAAACTTTATAGATTAATCTCAAACTTTATAAGTATGATCTATATGATGATATGTTTCCATCTAACAGTTGATTTTAAAAAATATTAATCCGAAGTGACGTTTTTGAGCGAGTGTAAGTCATGGTGTAACTCTTCGATATATATATATATATATATATATATATATATATATATATATATATATGATTGCAACTAAAACAAAAAGTAGTAGTTGTCCCACGCGTTACTGGCGCACCTTGCATATTCAAGGAGCCCAGTTTGAATTTGCTAGAGCAAATTTTGTATTTTAATCTTTAATAGCTAAATAATAAAATATATTGCATATAAAAATACTACGTGGGATTAAAATTTTAATAAATAATAAAAATTATTAAATAAACCATCCACATCATTAAACATAATAATAAAATAACATATTCAATTGACTGTGTATTAGGAAAGGATAAAATAACAGAATTTTTAAATATTATGGACTGAATCTAAACTTTTTTACATGAAATTTTTCAAATTTCATTCCTATAACAAAATATCTATTAACCTTAAATTTAATTATTTGATTGAGTTTGAGTAATTAATAAATTAAAGAAAACGTTTGAACTAACTTTTTTCCTATTTTTCTTTTTTATTCAGCCCACATGTCAACGCTGCTCATGTCAGTGGAAGGTAAGGAGTTACTATCACTAAATTACTAACTCATTATTGTTTAGTAAACCATTAATTATTTAGGTAACACTTTGTTGCCCTTGAAATTTAATTGTATACTAAAATCTTCAACAAATCAAATATAATTATGCATGGAGGTTAAAAGGTAATGCATTTACCGTGTAGAATTGTTTTATACCATCGTCTTAAAATTTAAAGCATAATTTGATAGACTACATGATGATCAATTATTGATAATTGAACAAATGTTTTTTTTTCAGATTGATCGAGTAATGAATGTATATCGATATTTAATTTAAAATTATGGATATTAAAGAACATAACTATTTTAAATATTTAGAGGTCTAGGTTAGTCATATAGATCTTACATGATTATAATTTAACCAAAATATATATTTTATGAGGTCTTATTTAACTCTAATTTAACCTTGAAAGTTTTGAGATTCTGTGCAATAGACCACCTTGCACATCTTTAAAGACGGCCTTGTCAAAAAATATCCAATTAAATATAATATTTAAATATTTAGTTTGGCCATAAAATGGTCTAATAGAAGATTTTTGGAAGAATATAGTTCTCATTATTTTATATGATTATATTTTAAAATATTCCTAACACTATTAAGATAATGTCATTTGAATGATTAATATTTCTTTAGAATAATATATAGTAAATATTTTCATTAAAAAAATAAAATTGTAGGAGCAATTTCGAAGAATGAGCATTTATTTTGAGGCACATTTTTTGTGAAAGATACATCATGAGTTCCCTCGATTAATATTTCTTTAGGATAATATAAAATAAATATTTTCATTAAAAAAAAATTAACAAATTGTTAGGAGCAATTATGAGGAGGGAGCATTTATTTGGGATTTATTTTTTTGTGAGAGATATATCATGGGTTCTCTCACTTATATAGTGTTCAATATTTTACTTTTTAAATAATGTGAGACTTCTTTCCCGATCTCACTTATATAATGTTCAATTTTTTCTTTTCTAACTAATGTGAGTCTTCTTCCTCCTCTCACTTATATAGTGTTTAATCTTCCATTTTTTAACTAATATAAAACTTCTTTTTCACATTTAATTCTCAACACAAATACAAACATATTAAAAAGTTAATTAGGTATGGTTAGTTAACATGTTTCTTTCCCTTACTATATGCTTGTATATTTTCTATTCTAATGTTTGTTGATGTAACGACTATCATTTATTGCAGATGTATTATTCGGCTTTGTTAAAGGTAATATTTTATAATTTTCCGTTAATATTTCTATATCAATTAAATTGTTTAACTATTGTTTTCGATATATGTTATGTGTTAAGACTCTAAATAAAAACACGAATAATTTTTTTAATCAAAGTTAGATGGATTTAAAAAAAATGATTAACGATAAATGTAAATGGTAGTGGAATTATGATAGTTAATAATTCCACATTTTCTCGTAATGGTAGTATATAAACCATGAGCTTCTCCCAACCAATAAACTCATCTTTTGGATTAAACTCGACATGCTTAATTAGATTTGCTACAATTTGATCTCAACTATCATTCATTTGGAAAATCTCTCAATTGTTGTCAATGGTCATTGAGTGGACTTTTTCTATTAGAAAGGTGTTAGATGATGTGATCCTTTGTGTTGGTGCATAAGAATTAAAGATGATAGAAATAATGAGAGAATGACGGCTACCAAAAGAGTGAAAGAAATAAGGATTGTTGTTATAAATGACATTTATGATTAGTTTATTTATACATAGAGAAAATTGTCACATAGGCCCTAACAAAGGTAAACTTAATAACCAAGCAAACACTACAAACTAGGAAATACTAAAGTACCCTTCAAACTAAACTTAACAGCTACGCTAACAAACTCAACTCCAGAACATCAGAAACTACGCATACTTCTGGATGAAACCTCAGAAGCTCTACTGCTTCTGAGCAACAACCTCAGAAACTTTACTGCTTCTGAACAACACTGCTTTTGAGTAACAACATCAGAACTTCTGATTATAACATCAGCTTTTGAATATGAATTACTCTTCAACACCATCCCTTAATTCATATTCTTTTAACCAAAATCTACAACACCAATTTCATCCCTCAACCGGATAAGGTGTTCAGTCTTGACATCATTCATCAGAACATCTGCAAGTTTCTTCTGGTTCCTACAGTGTGAAACTCCTAATACTTCATTATGAAATGCAAATTTCTCATTAAAAACCCAATTGATGCTGATGATTTTCTTCTCCCTCGGAAGCTCAGTTATCTTCCAAGTCTTGTTTCCTTCTAACCCCTCAAGTTCTTTTTCAATGTCCTTAAACCACACTTTCTTCTTGAGAACTTCTTCAATACCCACTTGTTCATAATCTCCTTCTGATTCTGGAAACGTATCTCCTTCTGGCCTTTCTTCAGAAGTTTTACTTCCACCAGAAGTTCCACTTTTGCTAACTTATGTACCTTGTTCAGAACCATCATCTTCAAAAGTTCCTCATTCATAACCATGACCACCGCCAGATGATGGAATACCTTTAGAAGCTTCTCCTTTAGAAGGGCCGTCTTCAGAGTCATGATTACCACCAGGAATTTGATCATCTTCAGAAGTTTGTCCTCCAGAACCAACGTCTTTAGAGTTTTCCCTTCCAAAAATATGATCACCACCAGATTTTTTATCATCATTAATATCTGGATCAGAATCAAATTCACCATCTGACTCATCTTTATAGTCCCCAGATGATTCTTCATCTTCTAACTCTAACTCTTTTAACTCAATAAACTTCAATTCACTACTTAAAGATACACTTTAATCGTAATATTCAAAGTCATCTTCTTCCCCTTCAGAATCAAAAAATGACAACCTCACAAGTTCCTCATCAGATTCATAAGCCATCAATAACACAGGTTTATCATCAGAATCACCTCTTGCTATTTTTGCTTCTTCTTTGTTTGACAAACAATCTTTAGCAAAGTGGCCAAACTGCTTACAATAGTAACATTGAACCATTCTTTTGTCATACTTATCCTTTCCCTTCTAATGTTTCTCATCATAATAGAAGACTTCTGACTTCTGCGACCTACCATGTTTTTTCAGCTTCTGGTCCTTCTTGACAAAAGAAGACTTCAGAGTCTGTTCAACTTCCTTCTCAGAAGTTCTTTCAGTCAGACGCAACTATTGGGCCTCTATACTACTTTGCAGCTCTTCTGTTCTCATGGTGTCCATATCTTTAGAATGTTCTATTACTACAACAATGTAATCAAATTGAGGAGTATGTGACCTCAATACCTTCTCTATGATTACTTGTTCAGAAAGGGTTTCTCCACAAGCCTTCATCTCATTAGTGATTAGAATCACTCTGGAGATATACTCTGAAACCTTCTCATTGTTCTTCATGTTTAGATTCTCGTATTGCTTTCTCAGGGACTGAAGCTTCACATTCTTCACTGACGCGTCACTACCATAACATCTAACCAGTGTGTCCCACGCCTCCTTTGACGTCATTGAATCAGCAATTTTCTCAAACACGTTCATATCCACACACTTATGGATGAAGAACAATGCCTTCTGATCTTTCTTTCTTCTCTCTCTCTCTCTCTCTCTCTCTCTCTCTCTCTCTCTCTCTCTCTCTCTCTCTTCTTCTGTTGCATCTACTGCAACCGGAATATACCCATCAGTAACAAGCTCAAGAACATCTTGAGCCCCAAATAACACGCACATCTGCATCATCCATCTTTTCTAGTTCTTGCCATAAAAAACTGGAAATTTGGTACTCAGATTACCGTTTTCGTTCATCTTCAACCTTGTAAAGTGCACCCAGATCATCACCAAACACGGTGTTTCCCAACCCCACAGAATCAGAAAATGTGATTCTGTTACAATTTTGTTCAAAGACTCAACGTGAACCCAGAAACAAAATCAATCACACAAACTCTCATGTTTCACTCGTGTTTCCCTATGAATCAAACCGGAGCTCTAGATACCAATTTGTGGGTGCACAAGAAATAAAGATGATAGGAATAATGAGAGAATGATGGCTACCAAAAGAGTGAAATAAATAATGATTGTTGTTATAATTGACATCTATGACTAGTCTATTTATACAAGGAGAAAATTGCCACATAGGCCCTAACAAAGGTAAACTTAATAACTAAGCAAACACTACAAACTAGGAAATACTAAAGTACCCTTCAAACTAAACTTAACAGCTACGCTAACAAACTCAACTCCAGAACATCAGAAGCTACACATACTTGTGGATGCAACCTCAGAAGCTTTGCTTTTGAACAACACTTCTTCTGAGTAACAAAATAAGAACTTCTGATTCCAACATCAACTTCTGAATATGAATTACTCTTCAACACTTTGCCTCCTTATCTCTTTTGCATGTGGTTAAGAAAGCTTCATTTGTGACTATGGATTACAAGACTTTGTTGACCCGCACGAAAATAAAAGGTACTTGAAAAAGAAAAAGAAAAACATGTGATCAATGAGTCTTTTTGTTCAATTTTAAATTGTTAGTCACATGATCATCTTCATTCATGAGTAATAACATCATCTTATAATGTTAAATTCATATCTTTTGGGTTGGTGGTGTATCATGCTTGACTTTGTTTGTTGTGTTACTTGAGGAGCATCATACACAATGTTTTGTGTAATCTTCTCTTGCACTTTCATTTATGTATCACTACTATGTGATTCTATAATTTCTTCAAGTTTCACCTATTTTTCTTTATTTTTTTTGAAACACATTCCCTTTTTAAGGATATCCTAATTCAAGCGAAAATCGCTCTACAATTATCAAAGAAGAATTTATCAAATTTTGACTCAAGTTAGTAGAAATTTGTCGTTTTACATGCACTTCACAACTCTAAATATTCTTATAAGACTTAGGGTGTTTCTTGTCAATCCAAATCTCACATGTTGTCGTTTCCAGTGTTGTTTTAGATGTAATACTATTAAGTGAAAAAGTTGCACTTAATAAAGCATGTTTCCAAAAAGAGTTTAAAAGATATGCACGACTCATCATTATCAGACCATACTAACAGGGTGTAATTCCTCTCTTTTCATAATTACCATTCCATAATGACATTCTAGAAGAGGCGAGTAAGAGTAGAATCCCACAATATTTAAAGTAGTCATCAAATTTTTAACTTCAATATTCACCACCTCGGTCTGATCAAAGCATTTTAATATTCTTTTATAATTGTTTTTGTAATTTGTTTTTGATTTCTTTGTATTTTTCAAAATATTCTAATTTATGTTTCATTACGCATACTCATAGCCACTGTAATCATTAGTAAATATAATGAAGTACTAAAAACTTCCTTTAGTTGATGTATTAAGTGGTCCTTATACATCAGTATATAAAAGAGTCAAAAGATCCCTAACTATTTCACCTTTTCTTATGAATGGAGTCTTTGTCATCTTTCCTAATAAACACGATTCACATATCTCAAATGATTCATAATCAAAAGAATCAAAAAATCCATCTTTATGGAGTTTAGAAATACTTATCTCATTTATGTGGCCTAAACTACAATGTTTGATGTGAAAATAGATGTCGTAGAAATAAAGTATAAATTTGTTCCTTTATTATCAAGAAACAAACAAGGGTAGTAAAGATGATAAAACAAGAAGAACAACAAGGATTGGTTATTAACTGCTATTCTTTCCTTTATCTTCAAACAAGATTACAAGTGTACAAGAATAGCAAATAGCCCTCTCACCCTAAATTAGGATTTGCAATATGCAATGATGAGAGACTATAGTATGTTAGTTATAATAAATCTAACAAACTAAACTAACGGGTTTTATCACAAATACACATTACAAGCTAAGTTAGGGTACAAGTTAACTTAAACAATTAGACATAACAAACAGTCTCACTTCGATGCTAACAATCCTAGCTTTCTTCTACTATTGCATGCTTGATCATTCTTCAACTAAAACATACAATACTTCAACACAAGCATATGAGCAACATTTGACTTCATGCTTTAACTTTGTCGAACTATCGAACCAAGAAGCTACCTCTTCGACCCACTAGATTTCGATCTAATTCTCACAAATCTCCACCTTAGAACAAACTCTAATACCAGAGAACAAACTATCTTTCTTCATGCAGCCTTATCAACTTCATACAGTGGAAAAACTTGCAACTGGGCAATGTCTTGGTGATCATATCAGCTGCATTATTATTCGTCGAAACCTTCAGCACTTGGACTTCTCCATGCTCGATTACCCCTCTGACGAAATGTAACCTCACATCAATATGCTTGGTTTGCTCATGATAAGCTGAATTCTTCGATAGGTGTATTTCACTTTGACTATCACATTTAACAGTGATGATTTGCCCTTGAACTTTCATCTCCTTAGCAAAACGTTTAAGCTACAATGCTTCTTTCACAACTTTAGTTAAAGAAATATATTCCGCTCTAGTGGTTGATAATGCGGCAACCTTATAAAGTGTTTCTTTCCAGCTAATTGATGTACTAAACATAGTGAAAATATATCCAGAAATAGATTTTTTGGAATCTATACAACATGCATAATCAGAGTCGACATATCCTTCAATTTATGATTTACTATCTTCACCCAAGGCTCCACCATAAATCAGGACTCTGTTCAAAGACCCATTTATGTACCTTAGAATCCACTTCAATGCTTGTTAGTGAGCTTTTCTAGGATTCTCCATGTACCTGCTTATAAGACTTACTGGATATGTTATATCGAGTCTAGTGCACACTATAACATACATCAAAGAACCCACTATGTTAGCATATGGGGTTCTATTCATATAAGCTCTTTGGACCTCAGTACTGGGACACTGATCTATACTCAGCTTGAATTGAGGGTTTGTTGGAGTCACAATAGGCTTTAAATTTGACATACCAAACTTGTAGAGAATCTTCTATAGGTATGCCTCTTGAGATAAGCATAATTTCAAATGTTATCTATTCGAATGTCAATCCCAAGAATCCTGGATGCAGCTCCAAGATCCTTTATTTTGAACTCCTTATTGAATTCAACATTTAACCTCATTACATCTTCGACATTGTTGCTTACTATGAGAATATCATCAACATAAAGCGACAAAATAACAAATTAATTACCAGGTTGAAACCTGAAGTAAACATAATGGTCGAAATGGCTTCTAATGAAACCTATTTGTGTCATAGACGTTTTGAATATCCCATTTTGTTGTGGGGTACCTGTAGTAGTTTTGTGCCTTGCAATACCAGAGACAACACAAAAGCTGTCAAATGCCTCATTGTAAAATTCAAGGCCATTGTCAGTTCTCAAACTCTTGACCTTTCTTCTAGTTTGATTTTCGACCAGAGTCTTCCAACTTTTAAAATTCTCAAAAGTTTCATCCTTAGTCTTCTAGATGAATACTCATAACTAGTAGTCATCTACTATGGATATAAAATACCTTGCTCCTGAATGTGATGGACACCTTGCATGCCCCAAAGATCATCATGAATGTAATCAAGAGATCCATTTGTTCTTTGTTTGCCTTTGTTGAACTTCACTATACAAGATTTTCCAAGTACACAGGGTTCACAAAACTTTAGCTTTTTGACTTTGTCTCGACCAAGCAAATTTTGTTTCCCCAATTCGACCAGACCCATTTCACGGACATGGCCCAATCTCATTTGCCAAATTTCTGTCTTCGATAAAGGTTTCATGGATGCAACATTTGTCGAACCACTTACAAATTTAGCCTCAAGGGTATACAAGCCTAGTTTCTTCACGCCTCTCAAGAATTCCTTCGACTCCTTCATGACTCTTAGGATAATTTTCTCTCCTTGGAAAACATATCATTTCTCGTCGAATTCACCATGAGAAATACAATTTCTCTTCAAATTAGGTACATAACTGACTTCTGTCAACAAATTTATTGACTCATCGTGGAGCTTGAATGTCACAGATCCAACACCTGCAATCTTGCAAGTTTTGTTGTTTCCTAGCAATACATATTCTCCATCTTGATCACATAATTCCTTGAACAAGTCTTTGTTTAGACTCATGTGCAAAGTGCACCCAGAATCCATAATCCACTCCTTCGACAAATTGTTTCTTGCAACCACAAGAACATCAGATGAGTCGAAATTATCTTGAACAATAGTTGCATTTCCATTATCATTACCTCTATGATATTTTAAGAATTCAGGGCATACTTTTCTTGTATGATCCTCCTTCTTACAATGATAGCATCAAATACCAGATGCTTCGCCACTATAAGACTTATATTGACTTTTACCTTTCTTCTTGTCAAATTACTATCATTTCGCAAGAATTTTCCTTTAACGACCAAACCTTCACCAATCGTTGAAGGTTTATGCTCCTTTTGTTCGTTCAAGTCCTTAGAATACAAGGCTAATTGAAATTTTTCAAAGGTCAGAGACTCCCCTCCGTACAAGAGAGTTTCTTTGAAGTGAGCATGTGTTATGGGCAAAACGCACAACAACAACAACACTTGATCTTCATCATCGATCTTCCCATAAATATTTTCAAGATCAAGAGTCAACTTTTTGAACATATCCAATTTCTCAGTTAACATTTTATCTTCAATCATCTTGAATGAATACAAGCTCGCTTCAGGTAGAGTCAATTTACCAGCGATTTAGTCATGTACAAACTTTCAAGTTTCACCCATAACCCTACCACCATCTTCTCCTTTGATACATGTCGAAGAACCTTATCACCAAGACTTAACAATATTGTGTCGTGGGATTTCTCAATCATCGATATCTTCTCAGCTGCAGTTAACACAATATTCATGGTCGCTTCTCTCTTCAATGCTTGAAAACAACCCTGGTGAACTAGTAGGGCTTTCATCTTCAAGTTCCATAAACCAAAATCTTTCATTTCGGTGAAATTTTCAGTCTCATACTTTATTGAAGACATCTTCTCCACGCTCACCGCACCAATTTGTTGTGAAAATAGATGTCGTAAAAGGGGCATCTCGTTGAAAATAGATGTTGTAAAAGGGACATCTCAGATTGAAGAGCTTAAACAGAAAATTGTGGCTGCAAAAAATGAGCAAGTAACTTTGCAAACAACTATGAAGTCTGCTGATGATCAAGGGCTTGCAGATCTGGTCTCACAAAGTCTTAAGCAAATAGAGGTGGCTGAAGGGATAGACCAAGATATTAAAGAGCTCGAAGGCATCAAAAACATGAATCAATATAGAATTAACTTATGTAAAAGTAAATTTGCTAAGTTGAAACAATTTGTTGTGCAATATTGACATTGATACGAATACATTTTCTCTCCCTTTTTTAGGAAAAATTTGATAATGGGAGCCTTCACATTACCATATCCAGTTGCAAGCTATCCAAAATTGAATGAACTTCATTTGATGTGTTTTTCAATGTCTTTTTGAAGAGATATGGGTTAAGGGGTACTCTATAAATAGCATAGATGGAGCTTAGGGATTCACAATTTTAGTCCTTGGTCAAGGTGACAATAATTTTGTTTTGAAGGATCAGATTAAAGACAAGGATGTAGTCCAAACTAACTCTCACCACTTTTAATGAAGCTTGGTAGTTTCTGATGAGAGGATTTAATTTCAATAAAGGTTCAAGTTACTTCATGTAGTTACATGTGATTTCCACCTCTTCTTTCACCAATCAGGATAGTTTCTTTAAGAGATATCATACCATGTGACTTTGACCAGATTCTTTTGAATGACTTCTATGATACTCCTATGTGTCCATACATTCTCATGACTTTTGAATTGGGGGGCAAGTCATGCAGTTATATTCTGAATTTATTTACTCTAACTTCCCTTTATAGAGTAGTATTATTTTAATACTCAGACTTTCTTTAACATCTCAAGAAGTTTTATGTTCCAAAATCATTTGGGACATTCACACAGAGTCCATCTACCTTGGCTCTAAGATAATAAGATTTCTTCTTTAAGACTTTATAGTAGTATACACTCCCATTTACATCAGCTAATGAAAAATATCCTCCTTAATAGCATCTTGTCATCAGATAGGACAATCACATATGCACATACAATTTTACCATCTCCAATAGCTGTTTCCTTTCCATTCATAACCCCTACTAACACTAAACACATATAGTAGTTGCTCCTTCATATGGACAATTGCTCCTTACTAAGACGATTTCCCCTTATGTGAATTGTTTCTCCCCTTTGATATCAATACTTCTCCCTCTTAGCTTCCAGAATGAAGCTTATCATAAATTGTTACTCCCCCAGAGTTATATATAATAAGGACATCTTTGATGTTGGTCCTTATAATATTACAAGTCTTCTTTATTTGGAATTTCCAAATTTTCCAAATTTGGAATCCTTAGTTTACTTACTACACAAGATTCAGATTTTCACACTCTGTAAATTGTAATAGAAGAAACCATATAGTTAATCATGTGTATAACCAATGATATGTCTTCAAAAGATAAGTCCGAACCTTATCTGCCTTCTTTAATCTCTAGTGTCTTCAACAGTTGTGATGTTCCATCTTCATGTATTACATTTTATTCTATACATCACATACTTCATCTCTTCCACACACAAATATCCAGCTCAAAATCATGTGTTTGAAGTCGTGTCTTTGACACTTTATTACTCAATGCTCCAATTTTGAATGAATACCTATAAAAGAGATGAAAAACTATCAAATGATACAATATTTACACAAAAACTCAATTATTCTATTATGTACACAAAACGCAATAAAACGTATTTACAACAAAAAGTCGGGATTATTCAACTAAATATCAACAAAAGAACGGATAAGTGCCACAAAATGTATATACAAAATAACTACATTTTTGCACTTATCAATGAGCAATTAAAGAAATAGTGAATCAAAATGATATCTTTCCCCCTCATTTGTAATCAATCAAAAAGGATAAAAAGATATTCCATTTTGAAGAAGAATCTAACCATCTCCTTTTTCTTGAATAAACTAATTGAAGGTTCTATATTTTCATCAAGAATCATATCTTCAGATAGATAGGTTTTAGAGTTTGAACTTCTTGAGATGGGCTGATGAGCCATCAACTTCTGATTTTGCTTGAGAAGTTCTACATTGAACACTTTCAGAATCTTTCACTTCAAATTCCTTACCTCCAGAGTTTGATTAGTTAATCTCTAAATCTGAAAACTTATCAACTTGCTTTGTCAAATTTCATGTTCTAAAGATTATACCCTTCTGATCTCCTTTAAAACCTATAGATCCACAAGGTTTAAGTTCCAAATCTTGGAATATATGTCTTTTTTCCTTTGTGTGTTGAAATCATCCATACTCCAAGTTCTAGAATTGGTGTCTCAACCTGGCGACTTAGAAAATATGCAACATAGATTAACTTATATTTTGGTACACATATCTATTTGGGTCCTTTTTTTTAGTTCTCCCAGAGTTTTTATCAACCCAACGTTTATGTGCAGAATAATCAAAGTGTGTGTGACCATAGGTGAATATGAATAGATATCCTCTGGCTTTTTCACACTATATTTGAGTTTAGGCTTGAACATGGAGTTCTTTGGTTTAATATAATCAATGTCTATTTTCCCGTTTCTGCTAACTCCATAAGTCATTGAAGCCATTTTTCTTATATCTATGTTCTTAGCAAGAAATTTTGGAAAAAAAATGTTTCATATTTGTTTGAAACACACTCAAAGTCAACAGTTGCTTTTGACAAAATTTTCTTTTCAAGACATTCAATCTTGCTTCCGATAACAAAGTTCTCCTTTTTTAAAATATTAAATATTAAATTTTCTTTTCAAGACATTCAATCTTGCTTCCGATAGCTTGATCAACTCTAGTACCTTCTTCTCACTTGCATAGCATTGAGCTTCGAATGTATCCCTCTCTTCCTTAAGCTGAATCCAGGATCTCTTCAAGTCTTCAAAATCAGTAGGCATGTCGGGATGGAGAACGGTATAGGGTACGTCACCTATAGCAACAGGTTCCATAATTACTGGTAGAACAGGCGTGAATGGCATCATGAGGTTTTGAGCTCGAGCTCGCACCCATTTGAGGTAAGGTTCCCAAGGAATGGACCCCAAAGTCTTGGTATCAGTCTTCTTTACCATGCTCCAAGCGTGTATAAAACTTCGTCAGTAATTTTGGAGATCGTGGTTGTAGTCGAACACAATATCTTGGAGAAGCATGTCATGAGGACCATCTCTTCGAGCATAACCAAACTGACGTAGAGCTAGAGAAGGGTTGTAGGTGATACCTCCCCTTATGCCAAGGAGTGGTACATTAGGGAATTCTCCACAACGTTCAATGAATGTGAAGTCTTTTTGAGAAAAGAGACACCAACGGATATCTGAATGAGAGAGTGACATTAGTCTCTGAGACCACTTCAATCTTTGTTCGTTCTTGATCACTGATTGAGGAAGGTGCGAAATAAACCACCTGGAAAGTAACGGTATACAACACATGAGAGTTCCTTGTCTTTTGATAGTACGAGTGTGGAGAGAATGTAGAATGTCTCCAAGTAAAGTAGGCACAGGGATTGCGAGTGAGGAATATCTTGATGGCGTTCCCATCTATGAACTGATCTGGATTAGGAAATAGCACCAAACCATAGATTAGCAAGGCCAATATGTCTTCGAATGCATGGAAACTCATAGCTTTGAGGAACTCTCAGGCTTTCTTTATCAGAAACTTAACAAGTAAACCCTTAACTCCACTTCTGGTTTCCCAATTGGCTTCAATGTCTGAGCGCTTTAGGTGTAATGCAGATGCGATGTCTTCGTACCTAGGGACCTTTTCTAAACCGGTGAAGGGAATTTGATCAAGAATAGGTATCCCAAGTAACTTAGAGAACTCTTCCAAGGTAGGAACTAACTGATAATCTGGGAATGTAAAGCAATGGTGTTTCGGATCGAAGAACTGGAATAAGACGTGCATCATATCTTCTTCAAAACCGGAGATAACCAAATCAGGTAGATAACCATGTCTTTTGATGAACTGAGCATGATCGGGAATTTCTGAAACCAATTCTTTGAGCTGAGAAGGTACACCCATGAAGTTGATTCAGATAGTCTTTCTAGAAGCCATAATCCCTACAAAACAGAGCAAAGATAAATCCCTAGGTCCTTGAAATAGTTAGAAATGATATGCAATGCGAATGATGTCATGATGTCATGTTTAGCAATCACAAACAAATCACACAGTGAGCCTAGGTTTAAGGCTTGCATGAGGTATAGGTGAATACCCCACCAAAAGTTTGAGTTGGTTCATCCTGTCCTATAATAGTAACCGGGTTCTAGGAATCTCATATCATTGATCTTTCTCGTAGGCATTTATTTCAATACAACTACCAAGTGGTCGACCGAAAATATCCCAAAAGTCTGATCTTAATGAGCGTAGCATCGAGTATCAGCCAACCTCGGTCTACACCAAAGCCGACCATCTCACTACCTTCTAATGGCCAAAATGGGTCAATTAAGGTTCTAAAAGTTTAGTTAGTGCTTGATGACACCACGCAGAAGCCAAATACTATCCTCAACTTGGGAATGAAGAGTATCAGGACATCCAAAGTGTCACCCTAACATAGCAATCATGTTGACCGTTTCGGTATACGCCTAACGGTCGCGACGATCTATTGCTACTTACCTAAAGGAAACCTGGATCCGGGTGTAGGATCCCCCACAAATATAATACCCAAGCAACCCTTAAAGTAAAGCATACAAGTCAAACAAAAAACAGTAAAAATGATCTAAAAATCCCTAAGGTATTCTCTCTTTAGGGTGTCTCCCCGGCATAGTCGCCAGTTCTGTAATACGGTGAATTGACTTTGAGGTTTTTGTATCGCAAATGTTGCGGATAGCAAGAGTCGCCACCGACTTTTCTTTTATCCAATTAAGGGAAGGTGAAAAGAACAGGAAAAGACCTTCGTTAGATTCTGAGTAAGGGAGAAGGTTAAGAAAAGGGAAGGTATTAGCACCCCTTTTCATCCATAGTTATCTACGGGCTCTTAGTTGCTCTTAGATCATCTTTTTAAAATTTGCTTTCTGTGTGTTTGACAAAAATGTTTTGAACAGGAATTTCGCTTTGACTTTGTAATGATTCATGTAGGAATGTATACAAAGTGTTCGGAAATGTTTTGTTTTGAAAAGTGTTTGAACTTTGACAAAAGTGTGAGGTGTGAAAAAGTATTTTGATTGAGCAAGCAACTAGAAGTCTTATTACCTACTCAGAATGGTCGTTTTCGTGTTATTTTACTTTCCTTTAGAATAGTGCTATTCATACCATTAGATGGTAGGTAACCCTATTCGTTGGATGTAGAAGGGACATTCGAAGGGACATCAGATGGTCATAGAAGGCAACTTGTAGGAAGTATCATAGCACATTCGAAGGGACGATCATCACTTTTCATAGGCAACAATCGAGGGACGAGATCATGTATTCGTAGGCGACATCGTGGGTCTATGAGCTTTGTATCGAAGGGACTATGATGATTTTTTTTGAAGGCAACGGTGCTAGGATACCTCTACGTTCGAGGGACTTGACCATTTGTATTCGTAAGGCAACGAGAGAGAATTACCCTAAGGGGTGCATGTGTGAAAAGAGTGTATTAAATTCAGATATATTATCTTGAAATTATGAGTGATCTATGTTCAATTTTATCTTGCCATACACGCCTAATTACTAGCAATTTATAGGGTGCGGAAAATAAATTGCGGAAAAGTAAAGTCCTACGCTATTACATGGCTTTGGGGCAGTTACATAATAGGAGTGTGGAAAGTAAAAGTCCTAGTTAAACTATTACATCCCATAGGCAGTTACATAATATTGAAAAGAAAAGCGAGAAAAATGGTCTGAAACGTTACAACCTGTTAACAGATACATAATCGAAAAATACGAGAAAATTGCATAAGAGAAAAATGTTAGTAAAAATAAAATTTTTGAATGGAGAAAAAGGTTTTAGGTTAGTAATGACAATTAGATGATAGAGTAATTTTTTGGTAATTTTCTGAATCTTTTTTGATAATTAAAAGCAATTAAAAGTCAATTTAATGGTTAATTAACAATTAATTAAAAGATACATGCAAAAATATTAATTTTAATGTTAAAAATTAAATAAACATTTTTCTGATTAAAATGCAAAAGGAAAATATTTTTGGTGATTTTTAAATGCATGAGAAAATTATTTGAAGATAAAATAAATAAAATAGAAAAAATATGAAAAGAAAATAGGAAAAGAGTTAGTTTTACAAGTGGTAAAAAAGATTTGTCATGGCCAGGGCTCGAACTCAAGACATCCAAGGAAAACACGCGCTACCTTCACCACTGAGCCAAACTGCATTTGGTGTTAGTTAAATGAAACAAAAGAAACAAAAATGAAAGAATTTCCTGATGCCCAGATCACGCGCGAAGATCTTCATCTTCTTCGTTTGAATTTTCAAACAGTTAGCGTCGTCTTGGTTCGACGCTATAACCCCTGCAAAATTCAAAAATCCAGCACACGCAATATAAATGCAATATGAAGCCATGGTTCGATTGGAAACATCGTTCTAAACACGATGGTGGTCTTAGTTTTGTCCAATTTTACGTATTCCAAAAGATCCCAATTCGAACAGAGGAACCCTAGCCATGGTGGATTTCGATTCAGGTACCTAAAATGCAATCAAACTATGCAGAAAGCTTCGAAACTCCATTCTAAACACAAAACAAACATCAAAACACGTTAAATATGCATGGAAATCATAAATCGATTTTGAGTTATATTGAACAAACCGAAAACTGGATTTCACGATTCTGGATGTTTGGGAGGCTTGTGAGTATCTGGATCGATTCAGGAAGCCTCTAGGAATGCAATGGAATGCTTAGAATCGATTGAAACAAGCTAAAACTAGGGCTGCAAGTGTCTTGTAACCCACAGTTTTTTTGAGCTTTGTTAGGGTTCTTGAGACAATTTTTCTGTTCTTTTTTCATGTGTATGCATTGTGTATATATAATAGATGGATTTAGGTCAGAAATCAAGAGGAAATAATGAATCAATCAATGTAAAAAATATTTGATTTTGTATGAAACCAAATCTTTCCTTTTTGATCCAATTTTCATCAATTTCTTGCCAAATCAAAGTCAATTTCGAAATTGCCAGCTTTTATGGATTGCTTGGACCTCAAGAATGAGAGAAAAATCCAATTTGCATTTAATTTTGATTTTCTACCTTTTATTTTAATTTAATTGGCTTTTAAATGATTAAAATCCAAATTAAATAGAAAAATAAAGATAAAATTCGTGGCCTTGGGCTTGGAGGTTCCAAATAAGCTGAGGAACAAGTTTGAACCAAGAAAAGTTAGGCCCATTTGCAAAATTTTGGATTTTGACAAGTATTTCTCTTTGTGCACCTCTTCAAAAATGCCCAACTTGTGCAAGGTGTATCTTGCTCAATTTTTATCATTTTGAGTGTTCTTGGACTTTTTAGAAAGCTCTAGATGTCCTCTAAACAACCTCTTTGGTTTCATCTCAATTGGAGTTTCCATGCTCAATAACACTTCATTACAAAAAGTTGACTTTTTGTTGACTTTGAAAAGGACCTGTAATATTTTGATCCATATCTTCCAAATGAAGCATTTTCTGACCATGCTTGTGAGACATGAAGTTGTAGAGAATTGAATTTCCTTCAAAATGAGAGGTGGTGGAAAAATTTCTGATAAAGTATGAGGAAGTTATGCTCAGTCAAAGTTCAGTTGACTTTTCCTCAAAAAACCCTAATTTGGAAAGTTTGACTTTTGATCAAATCTTGAGTTTTCTTTATGAATCATGATCAACCCTTGATCAAATGATGAATGTCACTTCAAAATATGGATGTTGACCAAAAATAATGAAGTTTGACTTTATGTTGACCACAGTTGACTTTTTGTCCAATACAACTGATTTTCAACCATTTGAGCAAATATATGAGGAAACTTGACTTGTAAGGCTTGAAACTTGACATGGAGATTCTTTGAAGCATATGAGGAGGTATGATGACCATTGGAGATGTTGGAAGTCCATCTTGATCTGAGGATAGCCAAACCCTAGTTTGGGTTGATTGTCTAGGAGAGGGTTTGTCTGATCAACCCTTGAGAAATCCTTGAGTATGGATGTATGGAATGTCTTAAAGAGTAGGAGGGAAAATTTTGGGGTATGACACTTCCGCCTGAGTATCCTAATCGAAGCTCATAGTGGCGTGCATAAAAATCAGATCACAACTCACAATTAATATTCTTCTTCCAGGATGGGACCTGATCTTTTGAGTGTTGTGACTTAGATATAATTGCATTCTCTCTTATTGTGCAATATTGACATTAATACGAATACATTTTATCTCCCTTTTTTAGGAAAAATTTGACAATGGGAGCCTTCACATTACCATATCCAGTTGCAAGCTATCCAAAATTGAATGAACTTCATTTGATGTGTTTTTCAATGTCTTTTTGAAGAGATATGGGTTAAGGGGTACTCTATAAATAGCATAGATGGAGCTTAGGGATTCACAATTTTAGTCCTTGGTCAAGGTGACAATAATTTTGTTTTGAAGGACTGTATTAAAGACAAGGATGTACCGTCCAAACTAACTCTCACCACTTTTAATGAAGCTTGGTAGTTTCTGATGAGAGGATTTAATTTCAATAAAGGTTCAAGTTACTTCATGTAGTTACATGTGATTTCCACCTCTTCTTTCACCAATCAGGATAGTTTCTTTAAGAGATATCATACCATGTGACTTTGACCAGATTCTTTTGAATGACTTCTATGATACTCCTATGTGTCCATACATTCTCATGACTTTTGAATTGGGGGGCAAGTCATGCAGTTATATTCTGAATTTATTTACTCTAACTTCCCTTTATAGAGTAGTATTATTTTAATACTCAGACTTTCTTTAACATCTCAAGAAGTTTTATGTTCCAAAATCATTTGGGACATTCACACAGAGTCCATCTACCTTGGCTCTAAGATAATAAGATTTCTTCTTTAAGACTTTATAGTAGTATACACTCCCATTTACATCAGCTAATGAAAAATATCCTCCTTAATAGCATCTTGTCATCAGATAGGACAATCACATATGCACATACAATTTTACCATCTCCAATAGCTGTTTCCTTTCCATTCATAACCCCTACTAACACTAAACACATATAGTAGTTGCTCCTTCATATGGACAATTGCTCCTTACTAAGACGATTTCCCCTTATGTGAATTGTTTCTCCCCTTTGATATCAATACTTCTCCCTCTTAGCTTCCAGAATGAAGCTTATCATAAATTGTTACTCCCCCAGAGTTATATATAATAAGGACATCTTTGATGTTGGTCCTTATAATATTACAAGTCTTCTTTATTTGGAATTTCCAAATTTTCCAAATTTGGAATCCTTAGTTTACTTACTACACAAGATTCAGATTTCCACACTCTGTAAATTGTAATAGAAGAAACCATATAGTTAACAATGTGTATAACCAATTATATGTCTTCAAAAGATAAGTCTGAACCTTATCTGCCTTCTTTAATCTCTAGTGTCTTCAACAGTTGTGATGTTCCATCTTCATGTATTACATTTTATTCTATACATCACATACTTCATCTCTTCCACACACAAATATCCAGCTCAAAATCATGTGTTTGAAGTCGTGTCTTTGACACTTTATTACTCAATGCTCCAATTTTGAATGAATACCTATAAAAGAGATGAAAAACTATCAAATGATACAATATTTACACAAAAACTCAATTATTCTATTATGTACACAAAACGCAATAAAACGTATTTACAACAAAAAGTCGGGATTATTCAACTAAATATCAACAAAAGAACGGATAAGTGCCACAAAATGTATATACAAAATAACTACATTTTTGCACTTATCAATGAGCAATTAAAGAAATAGTGAATCAAAATGATATCTTTCCCCCTCATTTGTAATCAATCAAAAAGGATAAAAAGATATTCCATTTTGAAGAAGAATCTAACCATCTCCTTTTTCTTGAATAAACTAATTGAAGGTTCTATATTTTCATCAAGAATCATATCTTCAGATAGATAGGTTTTAGAGTTTGAACTTCTTCAGATGGGCTGATGAGCCATCAACTTCTGATTTTGCTTGAGAAGTTCTACATTGAACACTTTCAGAATCTTTCACTTCAAATTCCTTACCTCCAGAGTTTGATTAGTTAATCTCTAAATCTGAAAACTTATCAACTTGCTTTGTCAAATTTCATGTTCTAAAGATTATACCCTTCTGATCTCCTTTAAAACCTATAGATCCACAAGGTTTAAGTTCCAAATCTTGGAATATATGTCTTTTTTCCTTTGTGTGTTGAAATCATCCATACTCCAAGTTCTAGAATTGGTGTCTCAACCTGGCGACTTAGAAAATATGCAACATAGATTAACTTATATTTTGGTACACATATCTATTTGGGTCCTTTTTTTTAGTTCTCCCAGAGTTTTTATCAACCCAACGTTTATGTGCAGAATAATCAAAGTGTGTGTGACCATAGGTGAATATGAATAGATATCCTCTGGCTTTTTCACACTATATTTGAGTTTAGGCTTGAACATGGAGTTCTTTGGTTTAATATAATCAATGTCTATTTTCCCGTTTCTGCTAACTCCATAAGTCATTGAAGCCATTTTTCTTATATCTATGTTCTTAGCAAGAAATTTTTGAAAAAAAATGTTTCATATTTGTTTGAAACACACTCAAAGTCAACAGTTGCTTTTGACAAAATTTTCTTTTCAAGACATTCAATCTTGCTTCCGATAACAAAGTTCTCCTTTTTTAAAATATTAAATATTAAATTTTCTTTTCAAGACATTCAATCTTGCTTCCGATAGCTTGATCAACTCTAGTACCTTCTTCTCACTTGCATAGCATTGAGCTTCGAATGTATCCCTCTCTTCCTTAAGCTGAATCCAGGATCTCTTCAAGTCTTCAAAATCAGTAGGCATGTCGGGATGGAGAACGGTATAGGGTACGTCACCTATAGCAACAGGTTCCATAATTACTGGTAGAACAGGCGTGAATGGCATCATGAGGTTTTGAGCTCGAGCTCGCACCCATTTGAGGTAAGGTTCCCAAGGAATGGACCCCAAAGTCTTGGTATCAGTCTTCTTTACCATGCTCCAAGCGTGTATAAAACTTCGTCAGTAATTTTGGAGATCGTGGTTGTAGTCGAACACAATATCTTGGAGAAGCATGTCATGAGGACCATCTCTTCGAGCATAACCAAACTGACGTAGAGCTAGAGAAGGGTTGTAGGTGATACCTCCCCTTATGCCAAGGAGTGGTACATTAGGGAATTCTCCACAACGTTCAATGAATGTGAAGTCTTTTTGAGAAAAGAGACACCAACGGATATCTGAATGAGAGAGTGACATTAGTCTCTGAGACCACTTCAATCTTTGTTCGTTCTTGATCACTGATTGAGGAAGGTGCGAAATAAACCACCTGGAAAGTAACGGTATACAACACATGAGAGTTCCTTGTCTTTTGATAGTACGAGTGTGGAGAGAATGTAGAATGTCTCCAAGTAAAGTAGGCACAGGATTGCGAGTGAGGAATATCTTGATGGCGTTCCCATCTATGAACTGATCTGGATTAGGAAATAGCACCAAACCATAGATTAGCAAGGCCAATATGTCTTCGAATGCATGGAAACTCATAGCTTTGAGGAACTCTCAGGCTTTCTTTATCAGAAACTTAACAAGTAAACCCTTAACTCCACTTCTGGTTTCCCAATTGGCTTCAATGTCTGAGCGCTTTAGGTGTAATGCAGATGCGATGTCTTCGTACCTAGGGACCTTTTCTAAACCGGTGAAGGGAATTTGATCAAGAATAGGTATCCCAAGTAACTTAGAGAACTCTTCCAAGGTAGGAACTAACTGATAATCTGGGAATGTAAAGCAATGGTGTTTCGGATCGAAGAACTGGAATAAGACGTGCATCATATCTTCTTCAAAACCGGAGATAACCAAATCAGGTAGATAACCATGTCTTTTGATGAACTGAGCATGATCGGGAATTTCTGAAACCAATTCTTTGAGCTGAGAAGGTACACCCATGAAGTTGATTCAGATAGTCTTTCTAGAAGCCATAATCCCTACAAAACAGAGCAAAGATAAATCCCTAGGTCCTTGAAATAGTTAGAAATGATATGCAATGCGAATGATGTCATGATGTCATGTTTAGCAATCACAAACAAATCACACAGTGAGCCTAGGTTTAAGGCTTGCATGAGGTATAGGTGAATACCCCACCAAAAGTTTGAGTTGGTTCATCCTGTCCTATAATAGTAACCGGGTTCTAGGAATCTCATATCATTGATCTTTCTCGTAGGCATTTATTTCAATACAACTACCAAGTGGTCGACCGAAAATATCCCAAAAGTCTGATCTTAATGAGCGTAGCATCGAGTATCAGCCAACCTCGGTCTACACCAAAGCCGACCATCTCACTACCTTCTAATGGCCAAAATGGGTCAATTAAGGTTCTAAAAGTTTAGTTAGTGCTTGATGACACCACGCAGAAGCCAAATACTATCCTCAACTTGGGAATGAAGAGTATCAGGGACATCCAAAGTGTCACCCTAACATAGCAATCATGTTGACCGTTTCGGTATACGCCTAACGGTCGCGACGATCTATTGCTACTTACCTAAAGGAAACCTGGATCCGGGTGTAGGATCCCCCACAAATATAATACCCAAGCAACCCTTAAAGTAAAGCATACAAGTCAAACAAAAAACAGTAAAAATGATCTAAAAATCCCTAAGGTATTCTCTCTTTAGGGTGTCTCCCCGGCATAGTCGCCAGTTCTGTAATACGGTGAATTGACTTTGAGGTTTTTGTATCGCAAATGTTGCGGATAGCAAGAGTCGCCACCGACTTTTCTTTTATCCAATTAAGGGAAGGTGAAAAGAACAGGAAAAGACCTTCGTTAGATTCTGAGTAAGGGAGAAGGTTAAGAAAAGGGAAGGTATTAGCACCCCTTTTCATCCATAGTTATCTACGGGCTCTTAGTTGCTCTTAGATCATCTTTTTAAAATTTGCTTTCTGTGTGTTTGACAAAAATGTTTTGAACAGGAATTTCGCTTTGACTTTGTAATGATTCATGTAGGAATGTATACAAAGTGTTCGGAAATGTTTTGTTTTGAAAAGTGTTTGAACTTTGACAAAAGTGTGAGGTGTGAAAAAGTATTTTGATTGAGCAAGCAACTAGAAGTCTTATTACCTACTCAGAATGGTCGTTTTCGTGTTATTTTACTTTCCTTTAGAATAGTGCTATTCATACCATTAGATGGTAGGTAACCCTATTCGTTGGATGTAGAAGGGACATTCGAAGGGACATCAGATGGTCATAGAAGGCAACTTGTAGGAAGTATCATAGCACATTCGAAGGGACGATCATCACTTTTCATAGGCAACAATCGAGGGACGAGATCATGTATTCGTAGGCGACATCGTGGGTCTATGAGCTTTGTATCGAAGGGACTATGATGATTTTTTTTGAAGGCAACGGTGCTAGGATACCTCTACGTTCGAGGGACTTGACCATTTGTATTCGTAAGGCAACGAGAGAGAATTACCCTAAGGGGTGCATGTGTGAAAAGAGTGTATTAAATTCAGATATATTATCTTGAAATTATGAGTGATCTATGTTCAATTTTATCTTGCCATACACGCCTAATTACTAGCAATTTATAGGGTGCGGAAAATAAATTGCGGAAAAGTAAAGTCCTACGCTATTACATGGCTTTGGGGCAGTTACATAATAGGAGTGTGGAAAGTAAAAGTCCTAGTTAAACTATTACATCCCATAGGCAGTTACATAATATTGAAAAGAAAAGCGAGAAAAATGGTCTGAAACGTTACAACCTGTTAACAGATACATAATCGAAAAATACGAGAAAATTGCATAAGAGAAAAATGTTAGTAAAAATAAAATTTTTGAATGGAGAAAAAGGTTTTAGGTTAGTAATGACAATTAGATGATAGAGTAATTTTTTGGTAATTTTCTGAATCTTTTTTGATAATTAAAAGCAATTAAAAGTCAATTTAATGGTTAATTAACAATTAATTAAAAGATACATGCAAAAATATTAATTTTAATGTTAAAAATTAAATAAACATTTTTCTGATTAAAATGCAAAAGGAAAATATTTTTGGTGATTTTTAAATGCATGAGAAAATTATTTGAAGATAAAATAAATAAAATAGAAAAAATATGAAAAGAAAATAGGAAAAGAGTTAGTTTTACAAGTGGTAAAAAAGATTTGTCATGGCCAGGGCTCGAACTCAAGACATCCAAGGAAAACACGCGCTACCTTCACCACTGAGCCAAACTGCATTTGGTGTTAGTTAAATGAAACAAAAGAAACAAAAATGAAAGAATTTCCTGATGCCCAGATCACGCGCGAAGATCTTCATCTTCTTCGTTTGAATTTTCAAACAGTTAGCGTCGTCTTGGTTCGACGCTATAACCCCTGCAAAATTCAAAAATCCAGCACACGCAATATAAATGCAATATGAAGCCATGGTTCGATTGGAAACATCGTTCTAAACACGATGGTGGTCTTAGTTTTGTCCAATTTTACGTATTCCAAAAGATCCCAATTCGAACAGAGGAACCCTAGCCATGGTGGATTTCGATTCAGGTACCTAAAATGCAATCAAACTATGCAGAAAGCTTCGAAACTCCATTCTAAACACAAAACAAACATCAAAACACGTTAAATATGCATGGAAATCATAAATCGATTTTGAGTTATATTGAACAAACCGAAAACTGGATTTCACGATTCTGGATGTTTGGGAGGCTTGTGAGTATCTGGATCGATTCAGGAAGCCTCTAGGAATGCAATGGAATGCTTAGAATCGATTGAAACAAGCTAAAACTAGGGCTGCAAGTGTCTTGTAACCCACAGTTTTTTTGAGCTTTGTTAGGGTTCTTGAGACAATTTTTCTGTTCTTTTTTCATGTGTATGCATTGTGTATATATAATAGATGGATTTAGGTCAGAAATCAAGAGGAAATAATGAATCAATCAATGTAAAAAATATTTGATTTTGTATGAAACCAAATCTTTCCTTTTTGATCCAATTTTCATCAATTTCTTGCCAAATCAAAGTCAATTTCGAAATTGCCAGCTTTTATGGATTGCTTGGACCTCAAGAATGAGAGAAAAATCCAATTTGCATTTAATTTTGATTTTCTACCTTTTATTTTAATTTAATTGGCTTTTAAATGATTAAAATCCAAATTAAATAGAAAAATAAAGATAAAATTCGTGGCCTTGGGCTTGGAGGTTCCAAATAAGCTGAGGAACAAGTTTGAACCAAGAAAAGTTAGGCCCATTTGCAAAATTTTGGATTTTGACAAGTATTTCTCTTTGTGCACCTCTTCAAAAATGCCCAACTTGTGCAAGGTGTATCTTGCTCAATTTTTATCATTTTGAGTGTTCTTGGACTTTTTAGAAAGCTCTAGATGTCCTCTAAACAACCTCTTTGGTTTCATCTCAATTGGAGTTTCCATGCTCAATAACACTTCATTACAAAAAGTTGACTTTTTGTTGACTTTGAAAAGGACCTGTAATATTTTGATCCATATCTTCCAAATGAAGCATTTTCTGACCATGCTTGTGAGACATGAAGTTGTAGAGAATTGAATTTCCTTCAAAATGAGAGGTGGTGGAAAAATTTCTGATAAAGTATGAGGAAGTTATGCTCAGTCAAAGTTCAGTTGACTTTTCCTCAAAAAACCCTAATTTGGAAAGTTTGACTTTTGATCAAATCTTGAGTTTTCTTTATGAATCATGATCAACCCTTGATCAAATGATGAATGTCACTTCAAAATATGGATGTTGACCAAAAATAATGAAGTTTGACTTTATGTTGACCACAGTTGACTTTTTGTCCAATACAACTGATTTTCAACCATTTGAGCAAATATATGAGGAAACTTGACTTGTAAGGCTTGAAACTTGACATGGAGATTCTTTGAAGCATATGAGGAGGTATGATGACCATTGGAGATGTTGGAAGTCCATCTTGATCTGAGGATAGCCAAACCCTAGTTTGGGTTGATTGTCTAGGAGAGGGTTTGTCTGATCAACCCTTGAGAAATCCTTGAGTATGGATGTATGGAATGTCTTAAAGAGTAGGAGGGAAAATTTTGGGGTATGACACTTCCGCCTGAGTATCCTAATCGAAGCTCATAGTGGCGTGCATAAAAATCAGATCACAACTCACAATTAATATTCTTCTTCCAGGATGGGACCTGATCTTTTGAGTGTTGTGACTTAGATATAATTGCATTCTCTCTTATTGTGCAATATTGACATTAATACGAATACATTTTATCTCCCTTTTTTAGGAAAAATTTGACAATGGGAGCCTTCACATTACCATATCCAGTTGCAAGCTATCCAAAATTGAATGAACTTCATTTGATGTGTTTTTCAATGTCTTTTTGAAGAGATATGGGTTAAGGGGTATTCTATAAATAGCATAGATGGAGCTTAGGGATTCGCAATTTTAGTCCTTGGTCAAGGTGACAATAATTTTGTTTTGAAGGACTGTATTAAAGACAAGGATGTACCGTCCAAACTAACTCTCACCACTTTTAATGAAGCTTGGTAGTTTCTGATGAGAGGATTTAATTTCAATAAAGGTTCAAGTTACTTCATGTAGTTACATGTGATTTCCACCTCTTCTTTCACCAATCAGGATAGTTTCTTTAAGAGATATCATACCATGTGACTTTGACCAGATTCTTTTGAATGACTTCTATGATACTCCTATGTGTCCATACATTCTCATGACTTTTGAATTGGGGGGCAAGTCATGCAGTTATATTCTGAATTTATTTACTCTAACTTCCCTTTATAGAGTAGTATTATTTTAATACTCAGACTTTCTTTAACATCTCAAGAAGTTTTATGTTCCAAAATCATTTGGGACATTCACACAGAGTCCATCTACCTTGGCTCTAAGATAATAAGATTTCTTCTTTAAGACTTTATAGTAGTATACACTCCCATTTACATCAGCTAATGAAAAATATCCTCCTTAATAGCATCTTGCCATCAGATAGGACAATCACATATGCACATACAATTTTACCATCTCCAATAGCTGTTTCCTTTCCATTCATAACCCCTACTAACACTAAACACATATAGTAGTTGCTCCTTCATATGGACAATTGCTCCTTAATAAGACGATTTCCCCTTATGTGAATTGTTTCTCCCCTTTGATATCAATACTTCTCCCTCTTAGCTTCCAGAATGAAGCTTATCATAAATTGTTACTCCCCCAGAGCTATATATAATAAGGACATCTTTGATGTCGGTCCTTATAATATTACAAGTCTTCTTTATTTGGAATTTCCAAATTTTCCAAATTTGGAATCCTTAGTTTACTTACTACACAAGATTCAGATTTCCACACTCTGTAAATTGTAATAGAAGAAACCATATAGTTAACAATGTGTATAACCAATTATATGTCTTCAAAAGATAAGTCTGAACCTTATCTGCCTTCTTTAATCTCTAGTGTCTTCAACAGTTGTGATGTTCCATCTTCATGTATTACATTTTATTCTATACATCACATACTTCATCTCTTCCACACACAAATATCCAGCTCAAAATCATGTGTTTGAAGTCGTGTCTTTGACACTTTATTACTCAATGCTCCAATTTTGAATGAATACCTATAAAAGAGATGAAAAACTATCAAATGATACAATATTTACACAAAAACTCAATTATTCTATTATGTACACAAAACGCAATAAAACGTATTTACAACAAAAAGTCGGGATTATTCAACTAAATATCAACAAAAGAACGGATAAGTGCCACAAAATGTATATACAAAATAACTACATTTTTGCACTTATCAATGAGCAATTAAAGAAATAGTGAATCAAAATGATATCTTTCCCCCTCATTTGTAATCAATCAAAAAGGATAAAAAGATATTCCATTTTGAAGAAGAATCTAACCATCTCCTTTTTCTTGAATAAACTAATTGAAGGTTCTATATTTTCATCAAGAATCATATCTTCAGATAGATAGGTTTTAGAGTTTGAACTTCTTCAGATGGGCTGATGAGCCATCAACTTCTGATTTTGCTTGAGAAGTTCTACATTGAACACTTTCAGAATCTTTCACTTCAAATTCCTTACCTCCAGAGTTTGATTAGTTAATCTCTAAATCTGAAAACTTATCAACTTGCTTTGTCAAATTTCATGTTCTAAAGATTATACCCTTCTGATCTCCTTTAAAACCTATAGATCCACAAGGTTTAAGTTCCAAATCTTGGAATATATGTCTTTTTTCCTTTGTGTGTTGAAATCATCCATACTCCAAGTTCTAGAATTGGTGTCTCAACCTGGCGACTTAGAAAATATGCAACATAGATTAACTTATATTTTGGTACACATATCTATTTGGGTCCTTTTTTTTAGTTCTCCCAGAGTTTTTATCAACCCAAC
Organism: Vicia sativa; assembly: GCA_021764765.1. NCBI lineage: Eukaryota > Viridiplantae > Streptophyta > Magnoliopsida > Fabales > Fabaceae > Vicia > Vicia sativa. Next base: position 224,854,682 of record CM038795.1, on the reverse strand, counting down.
GTTTATGTGCAGAATAATCAAAGTGTGTGTGACCATAGGTGAATATGAATAGATATCCTCTGGCTTTTTCACACTATATTTGAGTTTAGGCTTGAACATGGAGTTCTTTGGTTTAATATAATCAATGTCTATTTTCCCGTTTCTGCTAACTCCATAAGTCATTGAAGCCATTTTTCTTATATCTATGTTCTTAGCAAGAAATTTTTGAAAAAAAATGTTTCATATTTGTTTGAAACACACTCAAAGTCAACAGTTGCTTTTGACAAAATTTTCTTTTCAAGACATTCAATCTTGCTTCCGATAACAAAGTTCTCCTTTTTTAAAATATTAAATATTAAATTTTCTTTTCAAGACATTCAATCTTGCTTCCGATAGCTTGATCAACTCTAGTACCTTCTTCTCACTTGCATAGCATTGAGCTTCGAATGTATCCCTCTCTTCCTTAAGCTGAATCCAGGATCTCTTCAAGTCTTCAAAATCAGTAGGCATGTCGGGATGGAGAACGGTATAGGGTACGTCACCTATAGCAACAGGTTCCATAATTACTGGTAGAACAGGCGTGAATGGCATCATGAGGTTTTGAGCTCGAGCTCGCACCCATTTGAGGTAAGGTTCCCAAGGAATGGACCCCAAAGTCTTGGTATCAGTCTTCTTTACCATGCTCCAAGCGTGTATAAAACTTCGTCAGTAATTTTGGAGATCGTGGTTGTAGTCGAACACAATATCTTGGAGAAGCATGTCATGAGGACCATCTCTTCGAGCATAACCAAACTGACGTAGAGCTAGAGAAGGGTTGTAGGTGATACCTCCCCTTATGCCAAGGAGTGGTACATTAGGGAATTCTCCACAACGTTCAATGAATGTGAAGTCTTTTTGAGAAAAGAGACACCAACGGATATCTGAATGAGAGAGTGACATTAGTCTCTGAGACCACTTCAATCTTTGTTCGTTCTTGATCACTGATTGAGGAAGGTGCGAAATAAACCACCTGGAAAGTAACGGTATACAACACATGAGAGTTCCTTGTCTTTTGATAGTACGAGTGTGGAGAGAATGTAGAATGTCTCCAAGTAAAGTAGGCACAGGATTGCGAGTGAGGAATATCTTGATGGCGTTCCCATCTATGAACTGATCTGGATTAGGAAATAGCACCAAACCATAGATTAGCAAGGCCAATATGTCTTCGAATGCATGGAAACTCATAGCTTTGAGGAACTCTCAGGCTTTCTTTATCAGAAACTTAACAAGTAAACCCTTAACTCCACTTCTGGTTTCCCAATTGGCTTCAATGTCTGAGCGCTTTAGGTGTAATGCAGATGCGATGTCTTCGTACCTAGGGACCTTTTCTAAACCGGTGAAGGGAATTTGATCAAGAATAGGTATCCCAAGTAACTTAGAGAACTCTTCCAAGGTAGGAACTAACTGATAATCTGGGAATGTAAAGCAATGGTGTTTCGGATCGAAGAACTGGAATAAGACGTGCATCATATCTTCTTCAAAACCGGAGATAACCAAATCAGGTAGATAACCATGTCTTTTGATGAACTGAGCATGATCGGGAATTTCTGAAACCAATTCTTTGAGCTGAGAAGGTACACCCATGAAGTTGATTCAGATAGTCTTTCTAGAAGCCATAATCCCTACAAAACAGAGCAAAGATAAATCCCTAGGTCCTTGAAATAGTTAGAAATGATATGCAATGCGAATGATGTCATGATGTCATGTTTAGCAATCACAAACAAATCACACAGTGAGCCTAGGTTTAAGGCTTGCATGAGGTATAGGTGAATACCCCACCAAAAGTTTGAGTTGGTTCATCCTGTCCTATAATAGTAACCGGGTTCTAGGAATCTCATATCATTGATCTTTCTCGTAGGCATTTATTTCAATACAACTACCAAGTGGTCGACCGAAAATATCCCAAAAGTCTGATCTTAATGAGCGTAGCATCGAGTATCAGCCAACCTCGGTCTACACCAAAGCCGACCATCTCACTACCTTCTAATGGCCAAAATGGGTCAATTAAGGTTCTAAAAGTTTAGTTAGTGCTTGATGACACCACGCAGAAGCCAAATACTATCCTCAACTTGGGAATGAAGAGTATCAGGACATCCAAAGTGTCACCCTAACATAGCAATCATGTTGACCGTTTCGGTATACGCCTAACGGTCGCGACGATCTATTGCTACTTACCTAAAGGAAACCTGGATCCGGGTGTAGGATCCCCCACAAATATAATACCCAAGCAACCCTTAAAGTAAAGCATACAAGTCAAACAAAAAACAGTAAAAATGATCTAAAAATCCCTAAGGTATTCTCTCTTTAGGGTGTCTCCCCGGCATAGTCGCCAGTTCTGTAATACGGTGAATTGACTTTGAGGTTTTTGTATCGCAAATGTTGCGGATAGCAAGAGTCGCCACCGACTTTTCTTTTATCCAATTAAGGGAAGGTGAAAAGAACAGGAAAAGACCTTCGTTAGATTCTGAGTAAGGGAGAAGGTTAAGAAAAGGGAAGGTATTAGCACCCCTTTTCATCCATAGTTATCTACGGGCTCTTAGTTGCTCTTAGATCATCTTTTTAAAATTTGCTTTCTGTGTGTTTGACAAAAATGTTTTGAACAGGGAATTTCGCTTTGACTTTGTAATGATTCATGTAGGAATGTATACAAAGTGTTCGGAAATGTTTTGTTTTGAAAAGTGTTTGAACTTTGACAAAAGTGTGAGGTGTGAAAAAGTATTTTGATTGAGCAAGCAACTAGAAGTCTTATTACCTACTCAGAATGGTCGTTTTCGTGTTATTTTACTTTCCTTTAGAATAGTGCTATTCATACCATTAGATGGTAGGTAACCCTATTCGTTGGATGTAGAAGGGACATTCGAAGGGACATCAGATGGTCATAGAAGGCAACTTGTAGGAAGTATCATAGCACATTCGAAGGGACGATCATCACTTTTCATAGGCAACAATCGAGGGACGAGATCATGTATTCGTAGGCGACATCGTGGGTCTATGAGCTTTGTATCGAAGGGACTATGATGATTTTTTTTGAAGGCAACGGTGCTAGGATACCTCTACGTTCGAGGGACTTGACCATTTGTATTCGTAAGGCAACGAGAGAGAATTACCCTAAGGGGTGCATGTGTGAAAAGAGTGTATTAAATTCAGATATATTATCTTGAAATTATGAGTGATCTATGTTCAATTTTATCTTGCCATACACGCCTAATTACTAGCAATTTATAGGGTGCGGAAAATAAATTGCGGAAAAGTAAAGTCCTACGCTATTACATGGCTTTGGGGCAGTTACATAATAGGAGTGTGGAAAGTAAAAGTCCTAGTTAAACTATTACATCCCATAGGCAGTTACATAATATTGAAAAGAAAAGCGAGAAAAATGGTCTGAAACGTTACAACCTGTTAACAGATACATAATCGAAAAATACGAGAAAATTGCATAAGAGAAAAATGTTAGTAAAAATAAAATTTTTGAATGGAGAAAAAGGTTTTAGGTTAGTAATGACAATTAGATGATAGAGTAATTTTTTGGTAATTTTCTGAATCTTTTTTGATAATTAAAAGCAATTAAAAGTCAATTTAATGGTTAATTAACAATTAATTAAAAGATACATGCAAAAATATTAATTTTAATGTTAAAAATTAAATAAACATTTTTCTGATTAAAATGCAAAAGGAAAATATTTTTGGTGATTTTTAAATGCATGAGAAAATTATTTGAAGATAAAATAAATAAAATAGAAAAAATATGAAAAGAAAATAGGAAAAGAGTTAGTTTTACAAGTGGTAAAAAAGATTTGTCATGGCCAGGGCTCGAACTCAAGACATCCAAGGAAAACACGCGCTACCTTCACCACTGAGCCAAACTGCATTTGGTGTTAGTTAAATGAAACAAAAGAAACAAAAATGAAAGAATTTCCTGATGCCCAGATCACGCGCGAAGATCTTCATCTTCTTCGTTTGAATTTTCAAACAGTTAGCGTCGTCTTGGTTCGACGCTATAACCCCTGCAAAATTCAAAAATCCAGCACACGCAATATAAATGCAATATGAAGCCATGGTTCGATTGGAAACATCGTTCTAAACACGATGGTGGTCTTAGTTTTGTCCAATTTTACGTATTCCAAAAGATCCCAATTCGAACAGAGGAACCCTAGCCATGGTGGATTTCGATTCAGGTACCTAAAATGCAATCAAACTATGCAGAAAGCTTCGAAACTCCATTCTAAACACAAAACAAACATCAAAACACGTTAAATATGCATGGAAATCATAAATCGATTTTGAGTTATATTGAACAAACCGAAAACTGGATTTCACGATTCTGGATGTTTGGGAGGCTTGTGAGTATCTGGATCGATTCAGGAAGCCTCTAGGAATGCAATGGAATGCTTAGAATCGATTGAAACAAGCTAAAACTAGGGCTGCAAGTGTCTTGTAACCCACAGTTTTTTTGAGCTTTGTTAGGGTTCTTGAGACAATTTTTCTGTTCTTTTTTCATGTGTATGCATTGTGTATATATAATAGATGGATTTAGGTCAGAAATCAAGAGGAAATAATGAATCAATCAATGTAAAAAATATTTGATTTTGTATGAAACCAAATCTTTCCTTTTTGATCCAATTTTCATCAATTTCTTGCCAAATCAAAGTCAATTTCGAAATTGCCAGCTTTTATGGATTGCTTGGACCTCAAGAATGAGAGAAAAATCCAATTTGCATTTAATTTTGATTTTCTACCTTTTATTTTAATTTAATTGGCTTTTAAATGATTAAAATCCAAATTAAATAGAAAAATAAAGATAAAATTCGTGGCCTTGGGCTTGGAGGTTCCAAATAAGCTGAGGAACAAGTTTGAACCAAGAAAAGTTAGGCCCATTTGCAAAATTTTGGATTTTGACAAGTATTTCTCTTTGTGCACCTCTTCAAAAATGCCCAACTTGTGCAAGGTGTATCTTGCTCAATTTTTATCATTTTGAGTGTTCTTGGACTTTTTAGAAAGCTCTAGATGTCCTCTAAACAACCTCTTTGGTTTCATCTCAATTGGAGTTTCCATGCTCAATAACACTTCATTACAAAAAGTTGACTTTTTGTTGACTTTGAAAAGGACCTGTAATATTTTGATCCATATCTTCCAAATGAAGCATTTTCTGACCATGCTTGTGAGACATGAAGTTGTAGAGAATTGAATTTCCTTCAAAATGAGAGGTGGTGGAAAAATTTCTGATAAAGTATGAGGAAGTTATGCTCAGTCAAAGTTCAGTTGACTTTTCCTCAAAAAACCCTAATTTGGAAAGTTTGACTTTTGATCAAATCTTGAGTTTTCTTTATGAATCATGATCAACCCTTGATCAAATGATGAATGTCACTTCAAAATATGGATGTTGACCAAAAATAATGAAGTTTGACTTTATGTTGACCACAGTTGACTTTTTGTCCAATACAACTGATTTTCAACCATTTGAGCAAATATATGAGGAAACTTGACTTGTAAGGCTTGAAACTTGACATGGAGATTCTTTGAAGCATATGAGGAGGTATGATGACCATTGGAGATGTTGGAAGTCCATCTTGATCTGAGGATAGCCAAACCCTAGTTTGGGTTGATTGTCTAGGAGAGGGTTTGTCTGATCAACCCTTGAGAAATCCTTGAGTATGGATGTATGGAATGTCTTAAAGAGTAGGAGGGAAAATTTTGGGGTATGACACTTCCGCCTGAGTATCCTAATCGAAGCTCATAGTGGCGTGCATAAAAATCAGATCACAACTCACAATTAATATTCTTCTTCCAGGATGGGACCTGATCTTTTGAGTGTTGTGACTTAGATATAATTGCATTCTCTCTTATTGTGCAATATTGACATTAATACGAATACATTTTATCTCCCTTTTTTAGGAAAAATTTGACAATGGGAGCCTTCACATTACCATATCCAGTTGCAAGCTATCCAAAATTGAATGAACTTCATTTGATGTGTTTTTCAATGTCTTTTTGAAGAGATATGGGTTAAGGGGTACTCTATAAATAGCATAGATGGAGCTTAGGGATTCACAATTTTAGTCCTTGGTCAAGGTGACAATAATTTTGTTTTGAAGGACTGTATTAAAGACAAGGATGTACCGTCCAAACTAACTCTCACCACTTTTAATGAAGCTTGGTAGTTTCTGATGAGAGGATTTAATTTCAATAAAGGTTCAAGTTACTTCATGTAGTTACATGTGATTTCCACCTCTTCTTTCACCAATCAGGATAGTTTCTTTAAGAGATATCATACCATGTGACTTTGACCAGATTCTTTTGAATGACTTCTATGATACTCCTATGTGTCCATACATTCTCATGACTTTTGAATTGGGGGGCAAGTCATGCAGTTATATTCTGAATTTATTTACTCTAACTTCCCTTTATAGAGTAGTATTATTTTAATACTCAGACTTTCTTTAACATCTCAAGAAGTTTTATGTTCCAAAATCATTTGGGACATTCACACAGAGTCCATCTACCTTGGCTCTAAGATAATAAGATTTCTTCTTTAAGACTTTATAGTAGTATACACTCCCATTTACATCAGCTAATGAAAAATATCCTCCTTAATAGCATCTTGCCATCAGATAGGACAATCACATATGCACATACAATTTTACCATCTCCAATAGCTGTTTCCTTTCCATTCATAACCCCTACTAACACTAAACACATATAGTAGTTGCTCCTTCATATGGACAATTGCTCCTTAATAAGACGATTTCCCCTTATGTGAATTGTTTCTCCCCTTTGATATCAATACTTCTCCCTCTTAGCTTCCAGAATGAAGCTTATCATAAATTGTTACTCCCCCAGAGTTATATATAATAAGGACATCTTTGATGTTGGTCCTTATAATATTACAAGTCTTCTTTATTTGGAATTTCCAAATTTTCCAAATTTGGAATCCTTAGTTTACTTACTACACAAGATTCAGATTTCCACACTCTGTAAATTGTAATAGAAGAAACCATATAGTTAACAATGTGTATAACCAATTATATGTCTTCAAAAGATAAGTCTGAACCTTATCTGCCTTCTTTAATCTCTAGTGTCTTCAACAGTTGTGATGTTCCATCTTCATGTATCACATTTTATTCTATACATCACATACTTCATCTCTTCCACACACAAATATCCAGCTCAAAATCATGTGTTTGAAGTCGTGTCTTTGACACTTTATTACTCAATGCTCCAATTTTGAATGAATACCTATAAAAGAGATGAAAAACTATCAAATGATACAATATTTACACAAAAACTCAATTATTCTATTATGTACACAAAACGCAATAAAACGTATTTACAACAAAAAGTCGGGATTATTCAACTAAATATCAACAAAAGAACGGATAAGTGCCACAAAATGTATATACAAAATAACTACATTTTTGCACTTATCAATGAGCAATTAAAGAAATAGTGAATCAAAATGATATCTTTCCCCCTCATTTGTAATCAATCAAAAAGGATAAAAAGATATTCCATTTTGAAGAAGAATCTAACCATCTCCTTTTTCTTGAATAAACTAATTGAAGGTTCTATATTTTCATCAAGAATCATATCTTCAGATAGATAGGTTTTAGAGTTTGAACTTCTTCAGATGGGCTGATGAGCCATCAACTTCTGATTTTGCTTGAGAAGTTCTACATTGAACACTTTCAGAATCTTTCACTTCAAATTCCTTACCTCCAGAGTTTGATTAGTTAATCTCTAAATCTGAAAACTTATCAACTTGCTTTGTCAAATTTCATGTTCTAAAGATTATACCCTTCTGATCTCCTTTAAAACCTATAGATCCACAAGGTTTAAGTTCCAAATCTTGGAATATATGTCTTTTTTCCTTTGTGTGTTGAAATCATCCATACTCCAAGTTCTAGAATTGGTGTCTCAACCTGGCGACTTAGAAAATATGCAACATAGATTAACTTATATTTTGGTACACATATCTATTTGGGTCCTTTTTTTTAGTTCTCCCAGAGTTTTTATCAACCCAACGTTTATGTGCAGAATAATCAAAGTGTGTGTGACCATAGGTGAATATGAATAGATATCCTCTGGCTTTTTCACACTATATTTGAGTTTAGGCTTGAACATGGAGTTCTTTGGTTTAATATAATCAATGTCTATTTTCCCGTTTCTGCTAACTCCATAAGTCATTGAAGCCATTTTTCTTATATCTATGTTCTTAGCAAGAAATTTTTGAAAAAAAATGTTTCATATTTGTTTGAAACACACTCAAAGTCAACAGTTGCTTTTGACAAAATTTTCTTTTCAAGACATTCAATCTTGCTTCCGATAACAAAGTTCTCCTTTTTTAAAATATTAAATATTAAATTTTCTTTTCAAGACATTCAATCTTGCTTCCGATAGCTTGATCAACTCTAGTACCTTCTTCTCACTTGCATAGCATTGAGCTTCGAATGTATCCCTCTCTTCCTTAAGCTGAATCCAGGATCTCTTCAAGTCTTCAAAATCAGTAGGCATGTCGGGATGGAGAACGGTATAGGGTACGTCACCTATAGCAACAGGTTCCATAATTACTGGTAGAACAGGCGTGAATGGCATCATGAGGTTTTGAGCTCGAGCTCGCACCCATTTGAGGTAAGGTTCCCAAGGAATGGACCCCAAAGTCTTGGTATCAGTCTTCTTTACCATGCTCCAAGCGTGTATAAAACTTCGTCAGTAATTTTGGAGATCGTGGTTGTAGTCGAACACAATATCTTGGAGAAGCATGTCATGAGGACCATCTCTTCGAGCATAACCAAACTGACGTAGAGCTAGAGAAGGGTTGTAGGTGATACCTCCCCTTATGCCAAGGAGTGGTACATTAGGGAATTCTCCACAACGTTCAATGAATGTGAAGTCTTTTTGAGAAAAGAGACACCAACGGATATCTGAATGAGAGAGTGACATTAGTCTCTGAGACCACTTCAATCTTTGTTCGTTCTTGATCACTGATTGAGGAAGGTGCGAAATAAACCACCTGGAAAGTAACGGTATACAACACATGAGAGTTCCTTGTCTTTTGATAGTACGAGTGTGGAGAGAATGTAGAATGTCTCCAAGTAAAGTAGGCACAGGATTGCGAGTGAGGAATATCTTGATGGCGTTCCCATCTATGAACTGATCTGGATTAGGAAATAGCACCAAACCATAGATTAGCAAGGCCAATATGTCTTCGAATGCATGGAAACTCATAGCTTTGAGGAACTCTCAGGCTTTCTTTATCAGAAACTTAACAAGTAAACCCTTAACTCCACTTCTGGTTTCCCAATTGGCTTCAATGTCTGAGCGCTTTAGGTGTAATGCAGATGCGATGTCTTCGTACCTAGGGACCTTTTCTAAACCGGTGAAGGGAATTTGATCAAGAATAGGTATCCCAAGTAACTTAGAGAACTCTTCCAAGGTAGGAACTAACTGATAATCTGGGAATGTAAAGCAATGGTGTTTCGGATCGAAGAACTGGAATAAGACGTGCATCATATCTTCTTCAAAACCGGAGATAACCAAATCAGGTAGATAACCATGTCTTTTGATGAACTGAGCATGATCGGGAATTTCTGAAACCAATTCTTTGAGCTGAGAAGGTACACCCATGAAGTTGATTCAGATAGTCTTTCTAGAAGCCATAATCCCTACAAAACAGAGCAAAGATAAATCCCTAGGTCCTTGAAATAGTTAGAAATGATATGCAATGCGAATGATGTCATGATGTCATGTTTAGCAATCACAAACAAATCACACAGTGAGCCTAGGTTTAAGGCTTGCATGAGGTATAGGTGAATACCCCACCAAAAGTTTGAGTTGGTTCATCCTGTCCTATAATAGTAACCGGGTTCTAGGAATCTCATATCATTGATCTTTCTCGTAGGCATTTATTTCAATACAACTACCAAGTGGTCGACCGAAAATATCCCAAAAGTCTGATCTTAATGAGCGTAGCATCGAGTATCAGCCAACCTCGGTCTACACCAAAGCCGACCATCTCACTACCTTCTAATGGCCAAAATGGGTCAATTAAGGTTCTAAAAGTTTAGTTAGTGCTTGATGACACCACGCAGAAGCCAAATACTATCCTCAACTTGGGAATGAAGAGTATCAGGACATCCAAAGTGTCACCCTAACATAGCAATCATGTTGACCGTTTCGGTATACGCCTAACGGTCGCGACGATCTATTGCTACTTACCTAAAGGAAACCTGGATCCGGGTGTAGGATCCCCCACAAATATAATACCCAAGCAACCCTTAAAGTAAAGCATACAAGTCAAACAAAAAACAGTAAAAATGATCTAAAAATCCCTAAGGTATTCTCTCTTTAGGGTGTCTCCCCGGCATAGTCGCCAGTTCTGTAATACGGTGAATTGACTTTGAGGTTTTTGTATCGCAAATGTTGCGGATAGCAAGAGTCGCCACCGACTTTTCTTTTATCCAATTAAGGGAAGGTGAAAAGAACAGGAAAAGACCTTCGTTAGATTCTGAGTAAGGGAGAAGGTTAAGAAAAGGGAAGGTATTAGCACCCCTTTTCATCCATAGTTATCTACGGGCTCTTAGTTGCTCTTAGATCATCTTTTTAAAATTTGCTTTCTGTGTGTTTGACAAAAATGTTTTGAACAGGAATTTCGCTTTGACTTTGTAATGATTCATGTAGGAATGTATACAAAGTGTTCGGAAATGTTTTGTTTTGAAAAGTGTTTGAACTTTGACAAAAGTGTGAGGTGTGAAAAAGTATTTTGATTGAGCAAGCAACTAGAAGTCTTATTACCTACTCAGAATGGTCGTTTTCGTGTTATTTTACTTTCCTTTAGAATAGTGCTATTCATACCATTAGATGGTAGGTAACCCTATTCGTTGGATGTAGAAGGGACATTCGAAGGGACATCAGATGGTCATAGAAGGCAACTTGTAGGAAGTATCATAGCACATTCGAAGGGACGATCATCACTTTTCATAGGCAACAATCGAGGGACGAGATCATGTATTCGTAGGCGACATCGTGGGTCTATGAGCTTTGTATCGAAGGGACTATGATGATTTTTTTTGAAGGCAACGGTGCTAGGATACCTCTACGTTCGAGGGACTTGACCATTTGTATTCGTAAGGCAACGAGAGAGAATTACCCTAAGGGGTGCATGTGTGAAAAGAGTGTATTAAATTCAGATATATTATCTTGAAATTATGAGTGATCTATGTTCAATTTTATCTTGCCATACACGCCTAATTACTAGCAATTTATAGGGTGCGGAAAATAAATTGCGGAAAAGTAAAGTCCTACGCTATTACATGGCTTTGGGGCAGTTACATAATAGGAGTGTGGAAAGTAAAAGTCCTAGTTAAACTATTACATCCCATAGGCAGTTACATAATATTGAAAAGAAAAGCGAGAAAAATGGTCTGAAACGTTACAACCTGTTAACAGATACATAATCGAAAAATACGAGAAAATTGCATAAGAGAAAAATGTTAGTAAAAATAAAATTTTTGAATGGAGAAAAAGGTTTTAGGTTAGTAATGACAATTAGATGATAGAGTAATTTTTTGGTAATTTTCTGAATCTTTTTTGATAATTAAAAGCAATTAAAAGTCAATTTAATGGTTAATTAACAATTAATTAAAAGATACATGCAAAAATATTAATTTTAATGTTAAAAATTAAATAAACATTTTTCTGATTAAAATGCAAAAGGAAAATATTTTTGGTGATTTTTAAATGCATGAGAAAATTATTTGAAGATAAAATAAATAAAATAGAAAAAATATGAAAAGAAAATAGGAAAAGAGTTAGTTTTACAAGTGGTAAAAAAGATTTGTCATGGCCAGGGCTCGAACTCAAGACATCCAAGGAAAACACGCGCTACCTTCACCACTGAGCCAAACTGCATTTGGTGTTAGTTAAATGAAACAAAAGAAACAAAAATGAAAGAATTTCCTGATGCCCAGATCACGCGCGAAGATCTTCATCTTCTTCGTTTGAATTTTCAAACAGTTAGCGTCGTCTTGGTTCGACGCTATAACCCCTGCAAAATTCAAAAATCCAGCACACGCAATATAAATGCAATATGAAGCCATGGTTCGATTGGAAACATCGTTCTAAACACGATGGTGGTCTTAGTTTTGTCCAATTTTACGTATTCCAAAAGATCCCAATTCGAACAGAGGAACCCTAGCCATGGTGGATTTCGATTCAGGTACCTAAAATGCAATCAAACTATGCAGAAAGCTTCGAAACTCCATTCTAAACACAAAACAAACATCAAAACACGTTAAATATGCATGGAAATCATAAATCGATTTTGAGTTATATTGAACAAACCGAAAACTGGATTTCACGATTCTGGATGTTTGGGAGGCTTGTGAGTATCTGGATCGATTCAGGAAGCCTCTAGGAATGCAATGGAATGCTTAGAATCGATTGAAACAAGCTAAAACTAGGGCTGCAAGTGTCTTGTAACCCACAGTTTTTTTGAGCTTTGTTAGGGTTCTTGAGACAATTTTTCTGTTCTTTTTTCATGTGTATGCATTGTGTATATATAATAGATGGATTTAGGTCAGAAATCAAGAGGAAATAATGAATCAATCAATGTAAAAAATATTTGATTTTGTATGAAACCAAATCTTTCCTTTTTGATCCAATTTTCATCAATTTCTTGCCAAATCAAAGTCAATTTCGAAATTGCCAGCTTTTATGGATTGCTTGGACCTCAAGAATGAGAGAAAAATCCAATTTGCATTTAATTTTGATTTTCTACCTTTTATTTTAATTTAATTGGCTTTTAAATGATTAAAATCCAAATTAAATAGAAAAATAAAGATAAAATTCGTGGCCTTGGGCTTGGAGGTTCCAAATAAGCCTGAGGAACAAGTTTGAACCAAGAAAAGTTAGGCCCATTTGCAAAATTTTGGATTTTGACAAGTATTTCTCTTTGTGCACCTCTTCAAAAATGCCCAACTTGTGCAAGGTGTATCTTGCTCAATTTTTATCATTTTGAGTGTTCTTGGACTTTTTAGAAAGCTCTAGATGTCCTCTAAACAACCTCTTTGGTTTCATCTCAATTGGAGTTTCCATGCTCAATAACACTTCATTACAAAAAGTTGACTTTTTGTTGACTTTGAAAAGGACCTGTAATATTTTGATCCATATCTTCCAAATGAAGCATTTTCTGACCATGCTTGTGAGACATGAAGTTGTAGAGAATTGAATTTCCTTCAAAATGAGAGGTGGTGGAAAAATTTCTGATAAAGTATGAGGAAGTTATGCTCAGTCAAAGTTCAGTTGACTTTTCCTCAAAAAACCCTAATTTGGAAAGTTTGACTTTTGATCAAATCTTGAGTTTTCTTTATGAATCATGATCAACCCTTGATCAAATGATGAATGTCACTTCAAAATATGGATGTTGACCAAAAATAATGAAGTTTGACTTTATGTTGACCACAGTTGACTTTTTGTCCAATACAACTGATTTTCAACCATTTGAGCAAATATATGAGGAAACTTGACTTGTAAGGCTTGAAACTTGACATGGAGATTCTTTGAAGCATATGAGGAGGTATGATGACCATTGGAGATGTTGGAAGTCCATCTTGATCTGAGGATAGCCAAACCCTAGTTTGGGTTGATTGTCTAGGAGAGGGTTTGTCTGATCAACCCTTGAGAAATCCTTGAGTATGGATGTATGGAATGTCTTAAAGAGTAGGAGGGAAAATTTTGGGGTATGACACTTCCGCCTGAGTATCCTAATCGAAGCTCATAGTGGCGTGCATAAAAATCAGATCACAACTCACAATTAATATTCTTCTTCCAGGATGGGACCTGATCTTTTGAGTGTTGTGACTTAGATATAATTGCATTCTCTCTTATTGTGCAATATTGACATTAATACGAATACATTTTATCTCCCTTTTTTAGGAAAAATTTGACAATGGGAGCCTTCACATTACCATATCCAGTTGCAAGCTATCCAAAATTGAATGAACTTCATTTGATGTGTTTTTCAATGTCTTTTTGAAGAGATATGGGTTAAGGGGTACTCTATAAATAGCATAGATGGAGCTTAGGGATTCACAATTTTAGTCCTTGGTCAAGGTGACAATAATTTTGTTTTGAAGGACTGTATTAAAGACAAGGATGTACCGTCCAAACTAACTCTCACCACTTTTAATGAAGCTTGGTAGTTTCTGATGAGAGGATTTAATTTCAATAAAGGTTCAAGTTACTTCATGTAGTTACATGTGATTTCCACCTCTTCTTTCACCAATCAGGATAGTTTCTTTAAGAGATATCATACCATGTGACTTTGACCAGATTCTTTTGAATGACTTCTATGATACTCCTATGTGTCCATACATTCTCATGACTTTTGAATTGGGGGGCAAGTCATGCAGTTATATTCTGAATTTATTTACTCTAACTTCCCTTTATAGAGTAGTATTATTTTAATACTCAGACTTTCTTTAACATCTCAAGAAGTTTTATGTTCCAAAATCATTTGGGACATTCACACAGAGTCCATCTACCTTGGCTCTAAGATAATAAGATTTCTTCTTTAAGACTTTATAGTAGTATACACTCCCATTTACATCAGCTAATGAAAAATATCCTCCTTAATAGCATCTTGTCATCAGATAGGACAATCACATATGCACATACAATTTTACCATCTCCAATAGCTGTTTCCTTTCCATTCATAACCCCTACTAACACTAAACACATATAGTAGTTGCTCCTTCATATGGACAATTGCTCCTTACTAAGACGATTTCCCCTTATGTGAATTGTTTCTCCCCTTTGATATCAATACTTCTCCCTCTTAGCTTCCAGAATGAAGCTTATCATAAATTGTTACTCCCCCAGAGTTATATATAATAAGGACATCTTTGATGTTGGTCCTTATAATATTACAAGTCTTCTTTATTTGGAATTTCCAAATTTTCCAAATTTGGAATCCTTAGTTTACTTACTACACAAGATTCAGATTTTCACACTCTGTAAATTGTAATAGAAGAAACCATATAGTTAATCATGTGTATAACCAATGATATGTCTTCAAAAGATAAGTCTGAACCTTATCTGCCTTCTTTAATCTCTAGTGTCTTCAACAGTTGTGATGTTCCATCTTCATGTATTACATTTTATTCTATACATCACATACTTCATCTCTTCCACACACAAATATCCAGCTCAAAATCATGTGTTTGAAGTCGTGTCTTTGACACTTTATTACTCAATGCTCCAATTTTGAATGAATACCTATAAAAGAGATGAAAAACTATCAAATGATACAATATTTACACAAAAACTCAATTATTCTATTATGTACACAAAACGCAATAAAACGTATTTACAACAAAAAGTCGGGATTATTCAACTAAATATCAACAAAAGAACGGATAAGTGCCACAAAATGTATATACAAAATAACTACATTTTTGCACTTATCAATGAGCAATTAAAGAAATAGTGAATCAAAATGATATCTTTCCCCCTCATTTGTAATCAATCAAAAAGGATAAAAAGATATTCCATTTTGAAGAAGAATCTAACCATCTCCTTTTTCTTGAATAAACTAATTGAAGGTTCTATATTTTCATCAAGAATCATATCTTCAGATAGATAGGTTTTAGAGTTTGAACTTCTTCAGATGGGCTGATGAGCCATCAACTTCTGATTTTGCTTGAGAAGTTCTACATTGAACACTTTCAGAATCTTTCACTTCAAATTCCTTACCTCCAGAGTTTGATTAGTTAATCTCTAAATCTGAAAACTTATCAACTTGCTTTGTCAAATTTCATGTTCTAAAGATTATACCCTTCTGATCTCCTTTAAAACCTATAGATCCACAAGGTTTAAGTTCCAAATCTTGGAATATATGTCTTTTTTCCTTTGTGTGTTGAAATCATCCATACTCCAAGTTCTAGAATTGGTGTCTCAACCTGGCGACTTAGAAAATATGCAACATAGATTAACTTATATTTTGGTACACATATCTATTTGGGTCCTTTTTTTTAGTTCTCCCAGAGTTTTTATCAACCCAACGTTTATGTGCAGAATAATCAAAGTGTGTGTGACCATAGGTGAATATGAATAGATATCCTCTGGCTTTTTCACACTATATTTGAGTTTAGGCTTGAACATGGAGTTCTTTGGTTTAATATAATCAATGTCTATTTTCCCGTTTCTGCTAACTCCATAAGTCATTGAAGCCATTTTTCTTATATCTATGTTCTTAGCAAGAAATTTTTGAAAAAAAATGTTTCATATTTGTTTGAAACACACTCAAAGTCAACAGTTGCTTTTGACAAAATTTTCTTTTCAAGACATTCAATCTTGCTTCCGATAACAAAGTTCTCCTTTTTTAAAATATTAAATATTAAATTTTCTTTTCAAGACATTCAATCTTGCTTCCGATAGCTTGATCAACTCTAGTACCTTCTTCTCACTTGCATAGCATTGAGCTTCGAATGTATCCCTCTCTTCCTTAAGCTGAATCCAGGATCTCTTCAAGTCTTCAAAATCAGTAGGCATGTCGGGATGGAGAACGGTATAGGGTACGTCACCTATAGCAACAGGTTCCATAATTACTGGTAGAACAGGCGTGAATGGCATCATGAGGTTTTGAGCTCGAGCTCGCACCCATTTGAGGTAAGGTTCCCAAGGAATGGACCCCAAAGTCTTGGTATCAGTCTTCTTTACCATGCTCCAAGCGTGTATAAAACTTCGTCAGTAATTTTGGAGATCGTGGTTGTAGTCGAACACAATATCTTGGAGAAGCATGTCATGAGGACCATCTCTTCGAGCATAACCAAACTGACGTAGAGCTAGAGAAGGGTTGTAGGTGATACCTCCCCTTATGCCAAGGAGTGGTACATTAGGGAATTCTCCACAACGTTCAATGAATGTGAAGTCTTTTTGAGAAAAGAGACACCAACGGATATCTGAATGAGAGAGTGACATTAGTCTCTGAGACCACTTCAATCTTTGTTCGTTCTTGATCACTGATTGAGGAAGGTGCGAAATAAACCACCTGGAAAGTAACGGTATACAACACATGAGAGTTCCTTGTCTTTTGATAGTACGAGTGTGGAGAGAATGTAGAATGTCTCCAAGTAAAGTAGGCACAGGATTGCGAGTGAGGAATATCTTGATGGCGTTCCCATCTATGAACTGATCTGGATTAGGAAATAGCACCAAACCATAGATTAGCAAGGCCAATATGTCTTCGAATGCATGGAAACTCATAGCTTTGAGGAACTCTCAGGCTTTCTTTATCAGAAACTTAACAAGTAAACCCTTAACTCCACTTCTGGTTTCCCAATTGGCTTCAATGTCTGAGCGCTTTAGGTGTAATGCAGATGCGATGTCTTCGTACCTAGGGACCTTTTCTAAACCGGTGAAGGGAATTTGATCAAGAATAGGTATCCCAAGTAACTTAGAGAACTCTTCCAAGGTAGGAACTAACTGATAATCTGGGAATGTAAAGCAATGGTGTTTCGGATCGAAGAACTGGAATAAGACGTGCATCATATCTTCTTCAAAACCGGAGATAACCAAATCAGGTAGATAACCATGTCTTTTGATGAACTGAGCATGATCGGGAATTTCTGAAACCAATTCTTTGAGCTGAGAAGGTACACCCATGAAGTTGATTCAGATAGTCTTTCTAGAAGCCATAATCCCTACAAAACAGAGCAAAGATAAATCCCTAGGTCCTTGAAATAGTTAGAAATGATATGCAATGCGAATGATGTCATGATGTCATGTTTAGCAATCACAAACAAATCACACAGTGAGCCTAGGTTTAAGGCTTGCATGAGGTATAGGTGAATACCCCACCAAAAGTTTGAGTTGGTTCATCCTGTCCTATAATAGTAACCGGGTTCTAGGAATCTCATATCATTGATCTTTCTCGTAGGCATTTATTTCAATACAACTACCAAGTGGTCGACCGAAAATATCCCAAAAGTCTGATCTTAATGAGCGTAGCATCGAGTATCAGCCAACCTCGGTCTACACCAAAGCCGACCATCTCACTACCTTCTAATGGCCAAAATGGGTCAATTAAGGTTCTAAAAGTTTAGTTAGTGCTTGATGACACCACGCAGAAGCCAAATACTATCCTCAACTTGGGAATGAAGAGTATCAGGACATCCAAAGTGTCACCCTAACATAGCAATCATGTTGACCGTTTCGGTATACGCCTAACGGTCGCGACGATCTATTGCTACTTACCTAAAGGAAACCTGGATCCGGGTGTAGGATCCCCCACAAATATAATACCCAAGCAACCCTTAAAGTAAAGCATACAAGTCAAACAAAAAACAGTAAAAATGATCTAAAAATCCCTAAGGTATTCTCTCTTTAGGGTGTCTCCCCGGCATAGTCGCCAGTTCTGTAATACGGTGAATTGACTTTGAGGTTTTTGTATCGCAAATGTTGCGGATAGCAAGAGTCGCCACCGACTTTTCTTTTATCCAATTAAGGGAAGGTGAAAAGAACAGGAAAAGACCTTCGTTAGATTCTGAGTAAGGGAGAAGGTTAAGAAAAGGGAAGGTATTAGCACCCCTTTTCATCCATAGTTATCTACGGGCTCTTAGTTGCTCTTAGATCATCTTTTTAAAATTTGCTTTCTGTGTGTTTGACAAAAATGTTTTGAACAGGAATTTCGCTTTGACTTTGTAATGATTCATGTAGGAATGTATACAAAGTGTTCGGAAATGTTTTGTTTTGAAAAGTGTTTGAACTTTGACAAAAGTGTGAGGTGTGAAAAAGTATTTTGATTGAGCAAGCAACTAGAAGTCTTATTACCTACTCAGAATGGTCGTTTTCGTGTTATTTTACTTTCCTTTAGAATAGTGCTATTCATACCATTAGATGGTAGGTAACCCTATTCGTTGGATGTAGAAGGGACATTCGAAGGGACATCAGATGGTCATAGAAGGCAACTTGTAGGAAGTATCATAGCACATTCGAAGGGACGATCATCACTTTTCATAGGCAACAATCGAGGGACGAGATCATGTATTCGTAGGCGACATCGTGGGTCTATGAGCTTTGTATCGAAGGGACTATGATGATTTTTTTTGAAGGCAACGGTGCTAGGATACCTCTACGTTCGAGGGACTTGACCATTTGTATTCGTAAGGCAACGAGAGAGAATTACCCTAAGGGGTGCATGTGTGAAAAGAGTGTATTAAATTCAGATATATTATCTTGAAATTATGAGTGATCTATGTTCAATTTTATCTTGCCATACACGCCTAATTACTAGCAATTTATAGGGTGCGGAAAATAAATTGCGGAAAAGTAAAGTCCTACGCTATTACATGGCTTTGGGGCAGTTACATAATAGGAGTGTGGAAAGTAAAAGTCCTAGTTAAACTATTACATCCCATAGGCAGTTACATAATATTGAAAAGAAAAGCGAGAAAAATGGTCTGAAACGTTACAACCTGTTAACAGATACATAATCGAAAAATACGAGAAAATTGCATAAGAGAAAAATGTTAGTAAAAATAAAATTTTTGAATGGAGAAAAAGGTTTTAGGTTAGTAATGACAATTAGATGATAGAGTAATTTTTTGGTAATTTTCTGAATCTTTTTTGATAATTAAAAGCAATTAAAAGTCAATTTAATGGTTAATTAACAATTAATTAAAAGATACATGCAAAAATATTAATTTTAATGTTAAAAATTAAATAAACATTTTTCTGATTAAAATGCAAAAGGAAAATATTTTTGGTGATTTTTAAATGCATGAGAAAATTATTTGAAGATAAAATAAATAAAATAGAAAAAATATGAAAAGAAAATAGGAAAAGAGTTAGTTTTACAAGTGGTAAAAAAGATTTGTCATGGCCAGGGCTCGAACTCAAGACATCCAAGGAAAACACGCGCTACCTTCACCACTGAGCCAAACTGCATTTGGTGTTAGTTAAATGAAACAAAAGAAACAAAAATGAAAGAATTTCCTGATGCCCAGATCACGCGCGAAGATCTTCATCTTCTTCGTTTGAATTTTCAAACAGTTAGCGTCGTCTTGGTTCGACGCTATAACCCCTGCAAAATTCAAAAATCCAGCACACGCAATATAAATGCAATATGAAGCCATGGTTCGATTGGAAACATCGTTCTAAACACGATGGTGGTCTTAGTTTTGTCCAATTTTACGTATTCCAAAAGATCCCAATTCGAACAGAGGAACCCTAGCCATGGTGGATTTCGATTCAGGTACCTAAAATGCAATCAAACTATGCAGAAAGCTTCGAAACTCCATTCTAAACACAAAACAAACATCAAAACACGTTAAATATGCATGGAAATCATAAATCGATTTTGAGTTATATTGAACAAACCGAAAACTGGATTTCACGATTCTGGATGTTTGGGAGGCTTGTGAGTATCTGGATCGATTCAGGAAGCCTCTAGGAATGCAATGGAATGCTTAGAATCGATTGAAACAAGCTAAAACTAGGGCTGCAAGTGTCTTGTAACCCACAGTTTTTTTGAGCTTTGTTAGGGTTCTTGAGACAATTTTTCTGTTCTTTTTTCATGTGTATGCATTGTGTATATATAATAGATGGATTTAGGTCAGAAATCAAGAGGAAATAATGAATCAATCAATGTAAAAAATATTTGATTTTGTATGAAACCAAATCTTTCCTTTTTGATCCAATTTTCATCAATTTCTTGCCAAATCAAAGTCAATTTCGAAATTGCCAGCTTTTATGGATTGCTTGGACCTCAAGAATGAGAGAAAAATCCAATTTGCATTTAATTTTGATTTTCTACCTTTTATTTTAATTTAATTGGCTTTTAAATGATTAAAATCCAAATTAAATAGAAAAATAAAGATAAAATTCGTGGCCTTGGGCTTGGAGGTTCCAAATAAGCTGAGGAACAAGTTTGAACCAAGAAAAGTTAGGCCCATTTGCAAAATTTTGGATTTTGACAAGTATTTCTCTTTGTGCACCTCTTCAAAAATGCCCAACTTGTGCAAGGTGTATCTTGCTCAATTTTTATCATTTTGAGTGTTCTTGGACTTTTTAGAAAGCTCTAGATGTCCTCTAAACAACCTCTTTGGTTTCATCTCAATTGGAGTTTCCATGCTCAATAACACTTCATTACAAAAAGTTGACTTTTTGTTGACTTTGAAAAGGACCTGTAATGTTTTGATCCATATCTTCCAAATGAAGCATTTTCTGACCATGCTTGTGAGACATGAAGTTGTAGAGAATTGCATTTCCTTCAAAATGAGAGGTGGTGGAAAAATTTCTGATAAAGTATGAGGAAGTTATGCTCAGTCAAAGTTCAGTTGACTTTTCCTCAAAAAACCCTAATTTGGAAAGTTTGACTTTTGATCAAATCTTGAGTTTTCTTTATGAATCATGATCAACCCTTGATCAAATGATGAATGTCACTTCAAAATATGGATGTTGACCAAAAATAATGAAGTTTGACTTTATGTTGACCACAGTTGACTTTTTGTCCAATACAACTGATTTTCAACCATTTGAGCAAATATATGAGGAAACTTGACTTGTAAGGCTTGAAACTTGACATGGAGATTCTTTGAAGCATATGAGGAGGTATGATGACCATTGGAGATGTTGGAAGTCCATCTTGATCTGAGGATAGCCAAACCCTAGTTTGGGTTGATTGTCTAGGAGAGGGTTTGTCTGATCAACCCTTGAGAAATCCTTGAGTATGGATGTATGGAATGTCTTAAAGAGTAGGAGGGAAAATTTTGGGGTATGACACTTCCGCCTGAGTATCCTAATCGAAGCTCATAGTGGCGTGCATAAAAATCAGATCACAACTCACAATTAATATTCTTCTTCCAGGATGGGACCTGATCTTTTGAGTGTTGTGACTTAGATATAATTGCATTCTCTCTTATTGTGCAATATTGACATTAATACGAATACATTTTATCTCCCTTTTTTAGGAAAAATTTGACAATGGGAGCCTTCACATTACCATATCCAGTTGCAAGCTATCCAAAATTGAATGAACTTCATTTGATGTGTTTTTCAATGTCTTTTTGAAGAGATATGGGTTAAGGGGTATTCTATAAATAGCATAGATGGAGCTTAGGGATTCGCAATTTTAGTCCTTGGTCAAGGTGACAATAATTTTGTTTTGAAGGACTGTATTAAAGACAAGGATGTACCGTCCAAACTAACTCTCACCACTTTTAATGAAGCTTGGTAGTTTCTGATGAGAGGATTTAATTTCAATAAAGGTTCAAGTTACTTCATGTAGTTACATGTGATTTCCACCTCTTCTTTCACCAATCAGGATAGTTTCTTTAAGAGATATCATACCATGTGACTTTGACCAGATTCTTTTGAATGACTTCTATGATACTCCTATGTGTCCATACATTCTCATGACTTTTGAATTGGGGGGCAAGTCATGCAGTTATATTCTGAATTTATTTACTCTAACTTCCCTTTATAGAGTAGTATTATTTTAATACTCAGACTTTCTTTAACATCTCAAGAAGTTTTATGTTCCAAAATCATTTGGGACATTCACACAGAGTCCATCTACCTTGGCTCTAAGATAATAAGATTTCTTCTTTAAGACTTTATAGTAGTATACACTCCCATTTACATCAGCTAATGAAAAATATCCTCCTTAATAGCATCTTGCCATCAGATAGGACAATCACATATGCACATACAATTTTACCATCTCCAATAGCTGTTTCCTTTCCATTCATAACCCCTACTAACACTAAACACATATAGTAGTTGCTCCTTCATATGGACAATTGCTCCTTAATAAGACGATTTCCCCTTATGTGAATTGTTTCTCCCCTTTGATATCAATACTTCTCCCTCTTAGCTTCCAGAATGAAGCTTATCATAAATTGTTACTCCCCCAGAGCTATATATAATAAGGACATCTTTGATGTCGGTCCTTATAATATTACAAGTCTTCTTTATTTGGAATTTCCAAATTTTCCAAATTTGGAATCCTTAGTTTACTTACTACACAAGATTCAGATTTCCACACTCTGTAAATTGTAATAGAAGAAACCATATAGTTAACAATGTGTATAACCAATTATATGTCTTCAAAAGATAAGTCTGAACCTTATCTGCCTTCTTTAATCTCTAGTGTCTTCAACAGTTGTGATGTTCCATCTTCATGTATCACATTTTATTCTATACATCACATACTTCATCTCTTCCACACACAAATATCCAGCTCTAATCGAGATATTTGACAGCATCTGTATGAATCTCCCAAATTGAATCAACTTTTCAGCTACTCACCAGATAATGTTGCCACACATCCTAAACTTGTGAAGATCACAATGAACTTTAATACTGATATCCAACTCACAATATACCATGAATTCATCAGAAAAATACTCAACTCCCGATAGAGTATAAGTGGTTTGGGATTCAGGCTACATACTAATAAATACTAAGTCTCCTGTCATAGTACCTATCAGTTAGTCTGTTAGAATTGTCTGCTTACACTAGATCATTCTGACTGATTACATCTTCACACTCACATACTTCTTGGAAACAATACATATATTTAAGACTTGAAGACATTAAAATGATGTTCTAACATCTGATATGACATCATCCATTACGGTTCTGGGGGTAACATCCATAATACTTGGGGGGGGGGACATATGAATCACAATAAACATCAGCTTTACATTCAAACCATTAACATGATCAAGGAATAATATGATCCACATCTCAATAAGCTTTTATTCAGACTTTCACTCTGACTTTCAGATGATGGATGTCATAGTCTGTACCTACAGAGGAGATTCCCTCAATTAGGTTTCTGGAAAAGACTTACTTATGGCATGACACTGAAGTATTTAGATTCTTCATAGCAATCTGACTTCCTTGATTCTTATTGACAATACCCTTCCAGGATAACATTTAGGGAAGTCAACATTTATGACCATGATTCACTGTGGTTGAGACACAATATTCAGCTCCAAACAAAATCTGTTCTATGGTCATTAACAAATCTCCACATATCTGGTTCACTTGATCAGAAGAATGTACCAGGTATAAGCTCATCTTTATTTCACATAAAGGGACTGAGGGGTATACCTTATGAGTCTCTTACTTGTACTGAGCTTAACTTCTCCTCTTTCAAAACCCTTGATGCTACGTTTTTCTCCCAAAAACCTAACCTAGTTTATACCTCTCACTTATATATACATGCAACTAAATAATTATTTTAAATCCAACTTAATAATAATAATAATAATATTCTACCAGGCCTATTATTCACACCTCCAACTTGCTATTTCTCACCTACGATTTAACCCAACCAAATTAATTAATATTCTACAAAAACTAATATTATTTCTAATATTAATTTCAACCGGTTAAATCGATTATTTTCCGATTATCAACTTACCCGTCCAACCAACATTTACTCCATTTTACGCCTCTTAGAATAATACCGATACATTCTCAACTTCGACAATTTCAATACTTAAATCTTTAACTGATTTAATTAAATAATTAATTAAATTCGGGGAGTTACACTTTTAATTTATTAATTCTATAGTGAAGTGATTTGTTCTCGGTGTATTTTTGTATTTTTGGCTTGAGGAGGCCATGACGATGCTTATATAAAGAAAGGAGTTTACACAAGAGAAAATGAAATAAGATATGAGATGCAAGAGATAATGAGGGGAACATACCTATTTATAGCGTGTCATCTGAGGATTTGACATTGTATTCCTTACAAGCATTCAATGCAGTTTGTGCTGATCAAAAATCAAATCAAAATATTTCCTATTTGAGTCTCCTAACCGACTAGCTAAGGGGTCTAATCGGTTATATTTTCAAATTTCTCAAGATTTTGTGAGATCTTCTTTAATGTTGGGATTTGATTTTGATGATGAACAAGTTAAGCTTGGGTTTAATATGAAAAAATCCTTATTTCAAGCTTTTCTAATCTGTTGTGATTATGTGCTAACCGCTTGGGATTACACATCCCAACCTCTTTGGTGCATGTTGGGCTTTATGATGTATTTTTGACATTTCCGCACCCCATTTCCCTCTTTACTTTTCATCAAGAAGTATTGATAAAAATTTCCCAAGAGAGAAAACACCAGATATGTTATGGTGTATCCTCATCTACATATCATTGGATTCAAAAGTTGGTAAAAGCCACAAAATGAATAAGTCCATTGCAAACATATACATTCAAGTACTCACTAGGGATCATAATGCTTTGAGATATTCTCAAATATTTTTCTTTGATCATAATTATTGACATTTTCCACCATCGTTCATGCTTAAATCAGAGACTTCATAAATGTTGTATACTTTAGAAGTATATTGTTGCTTTACACATCTTTACTGATATTTTTCAATAAAACTCCAAGATGCTAAGCATGACGAAAAAACACTAAGGTTTCACCTTTGGTGCCCATATTTTCCTGGGCCCAGGTGCATTAGATATAGAATATCTAAGGTTGTTATCTTTAGATCTTTTAAACTTATCAAAATAAAAAGGTTTTACGCGACCTATTATGTTGCAGTGTGTGCACTTATATACTAGACGCCTCTTTCCCTTATATTCTAAGCCTTTTCTAGACTTTCTTTCCTTTTTAAACCCTAGACCATTTTTTATGGATGATCTTTGTATTTATAAGATTAGGTTAAGTTTCTTTTTCCCTTGGGTAAACTTTCCTAGGGTTTCATGTAGATCAATTACTTATGTTATAAGAGAATCACACTGCCTACATTCTTATTTCGAATTTCTAAGCTTAGTTATCTCTATTTTGAATGGGTTATTTATTTATTTAAGACATCTGAAGGATTCCTTAAGACCTAGGATCGTCCAACTGTTGAGTATGTTCTTTTGAATGATCGCACATGAGATTTATGATAGAAGTATGATGAGGATGATGATTCTTCTGTTTGAATTCCTTCATATTTAAGTAATTGAACTAGTTCATTCAACTGGTTTACAATTTCTTTCTGTCTTGGTTTTTTTGAAAATTCATGAAGGCTCTTATATTTTGATTTAATAATTGGATTTAATTTTCAATTCTTAATTCTCAGATATTTGTAGTAATACAGTTTCCAACAAAAATTCCAATATTTCTAAATTTTGAAAAAGCATCCATGATTGGTCTCTCCTTCTTCATTGCCTCCTATGTTGATCTTCTCTTGTTAGATACTTGGAGAAACTCCATATACCTTTTCAAGATCATTCCACATTTCCTTGGCGGTCTTATAGTGAAGCACATTATAAAATTTACTATCATCTAGAGATATTATTATAAAGTTTATTGTTTTAAGATTTATCTCTATCTTTCTGTTTACTTCTCCGGTTTAAACGGAATATGGTTAATCCATTGATTCATCATTTACTTGATGAGTATGGTAAATTGGACTATTGACTATTGTTTTCCACAATTCACGATTTAAACTTTGAATAAAAATTCTAAACAAAACTTACCAAATTTTAATTTACTATCATTAAAAGGTGGTGGTGTATTTGGAAAAGATCTCTTGTCGGAAGTCATCTTCCTTATGAGACGATTAGTCCTTAAACAAAAGTTAGGCTCTAATGACACTTGTTAGACTTTAAACTTCACACACAAGAGACGGGGTGAATTGTGTGGTTCAGTAGAAAGTGATTTTGAAAAACTTTGTAGAGTAAAAACACAGTTTAAAATCATTTTGAATAATCTAATGACATCATTCATCCAATTAAAAAATTACGCAATTTTAATCATTCTATGGCAGGTTATTTTTTGAATGTTATTGATAAATGTAATTTAGTTGAAGTAGACATGACTGATGGGAAATTCACTTGGAATAGACCTTGTACTGGTAATCGAATGGTCTATCGCAAGCTAGATAGTGACCTGGTCGATATTGCTTGGTGCATGGTTTTCCCTTGTGCATATGTTGAGGTGTTGTGTAAATTTCATTCTAATCACAATCCAATTTTCCTTAGGTATGGCATTCCCTTCCAAGACCACATGCCACATCCTTTTAGGTGAAAGACATCTTGGATCACTCACCCGAAATACTCCAATATAGTTTAGACTGCTTAGGGGAAATCCCCATATGGCATTGTATCTTGTCTCTAAAATGTACAACATGATTCTATCCTTTTTTAATAAGGAAAATTATGATGAGATCCAACAAGAGTATGATGAGATCCTTGCGTAAGAAGAGATTCATTTATATCAAAAGGTTAGAGATGATTATATTAAATTGGGAGATCGAAACACCACATACTTTCATACCTAGACAATAATCAGGAGGAAGAGAAAACAATTCCATGACCTTCATCTTCCCAATGGTATTTTATGCAATGATAATACTATTCTGGGGAAGAAGCACTAAATTTTTTAGAGGTATTTTCTTCCATACATCTCCTATACTCCCCTCCTGTATGGGTGACTCAACTATGACTCTGAGCCTTATTGAAGAAGACCAACACTCTTTGAATCAACATGTAATGAGGGAATAAGTTATTTATGCGTTGAATTAAATGCACACTTTCTAGGCGCCTAGCCCTGGCGGATTCCATGATATTTTCTTTTAAAAAAATGGCATATAGTTGGAGATGACATTGTCCAACTTATATCAATTTCGTTTGTGACAGGTAGATTTCACTCTTCTCTTTATGAAACTCTTTCACATTAATTCCTAAGGTAGTATACCCCAACATTTTAAGAAATTCAGACCAATCAGCTTATGCAGCACAATTTAAAAGCTTAGTATGAAGATTATTATTAACATATTATGTCCTTTTCTAAATAAGATAGTTGGACCCTTCTAAAGTAGTTTTCTGCATGGTAAAGCGACAATTGATAATGGCATTATCCTCCAAGAAGCAATTTATTATATGCTTAAACATAAAAAGAAAAAAAAGCTGACATGGTAATCACAATAGATCTTGAGATAGACTATGATTATATTAATTGGGATTTCTTGGAATTTTGTTTGAAGAGAAACAAGTTTCCTCCCGTTACTCTAAATTTGATCATGCACTATGTAACTACCTCATTTATGTCTATTATTTGGAATGAGAGACGGCTACCAAATATTGTTCTGACTAGAGGATTACAACAAGGTGACCCCCTTTCACCTTATGTCTTGGTTATTTGCATGGAATTCTTGTCACAGTTAATCATCATGGCAGTAAATGAAGGCCATTAGAAATCTGTTAGGTTATCTTGTAATGAACCTTTTCTATCTCATTTATTTTTTGTTGGTGATGTTCTTCTTTTTGCAAAGGTTTATAACTCCCAGGAAGAGAT
The DNA here is from genome assembly GCA_021764765.1 of Vicia sativa. Classification (NCBI taxonomy): domain Eukaryota; kingdom Viridiplantae; phylum Streptophyta; class Magnoliopsida; order Fabales; family Fabaceae; genus Vicia; species Vicia sativa. The sequence goes on along the minus strand of CM038795.1, from coordinate 224,826,357 downwards.
TATTACTGATATCTTGAATCATTTTATCACATTTTATGGCCTTAACGTGAATTTTATAAATCAAAGATGTTCTTCCTCGCTACCACTAAAAGGAGTAAAATGGATTTAATTATCTATAACACATGTATCAAGTGAACTCTTACTCCAGAGAAGTACTTGGATTTTCCTATGTTGCATGGTCGTCTTCAAGACAAGGACTTTGAGTTCCTAAAGGAGAAAATATGTCAGAGGTTATCATCTTGATAACATGAATTGTTAAGGGTGGTCATTTTACTCTGGTTAGGTATGTCCTAAACCCCCACCCTAAATTATTATATGCAAGTGGCTTGGCTACCTCAACCAACTTATGGTTTTATTGATAGGATGGCTACGAAATTTATACGGAAAGGTAGTTCAAACTCTGATGTGTATTTCGTTGGTTGGAATAAAATTACTAAGCCCAAAACGTTGGGTGGTATTGGGATCCAAAAATCAAGAGATGCCAATACCGCTATGATGGGATAGTTTGGGATCTCTGCCAGGATTGTGATTCCTTATGGATCCAAGTTTTGAAGCATAAGTACATCAGTGAGGAAACATTCCTAATATGAAAAAGAAACTGGGGTGTGTTACTTTGGAATGCAATTATGAAAGCTCTCTTAGTTCTTAAAGCTGAATTTGAATTTAGATTGGGGGTGAGAACTCCCCTTTCTTGTTTTCCAGTTAGAATGGGGTAGGAAAATTAGCAAAGCAGATTCTCTATGCGGATATCCATGACCTATAAATACGAGTTAATGATTTTTACTTGGATGAAAATTGAAACTTCAATTTATTATATACAAATATTTCCCCCATAGTTTATGACCCCTGAAAACCCTTCCCATTTATTTGAATTCTCTAGTTCCTGATCGATTAACCTAAAAGAAAATTTAGACTGTATCTATATTGCTCAAGATGGTTATAGTTGGCTTAACAGACTTGAATTTGTTTTGAATACAACAGATAATAACTCTTGGAAGTGGGTGTGGCATATTCCTGTTCCTAAGAAGGTGAAATTCTTCCTTTGGACGACTTTACATAAGTCCATTTCTAGGAGATCAATATTGTGTCATCATGGTATGCTCCAAGAGAATATCTGTCTTAGATACAATCAGGATGCTGAGACGACTCTACACCTCTTGAGAGACTATGAATTTGATAATCACTTTTGGAAATCTATTTCCTTTTGGGACCCATTATTCTTCCAAGTGGATAGTTTATATGATTTGATAGACATGACATTAATGGTGACTCTATCTTTTTGGCTGTTTGTTGGTAGTTGTGGCGCGCTAGGAACAAACTGTATCTTGCCAATGAAGTGATATCTTTCTATACTTTGAAACTCATTAAAGTGAATTATGCTAATTTGTCAGCTAAATATTTTCTCAAATATAATATGTCTCATCAACGAGAACAATCACATGAAATACACACAAATGTAGTAATATGATTTTGAATGTTGATGGTAGTAGCCTCATTAATCTCGACATCTTGGATTTTGGTGGATTGATTCAAAATTCCAATGGTGTTTGGGTTCACTGTTTTGCGGGTTATATTGGTTATTTCAACATCCTTCATGCTAAGCTGATGATGCTATATTATAGTTTGCGTATGATCTAGAAACTTAGCATCAAAGACCTGTTATGTTATTCTGACTCCAACCTTGTCCCTTAGTATGTTAATACCGACATCACTATGTTGTGATTATTCACAAAATTAAAGAGTTTCTCTCTAAGAATGATGAGTTCAAATATTTCCTACTCTTCGGGAGGGAAATGTTTGTGCCGACTACCTAGTAAAACATAGAACTGGTAATAATGCGGCGTACCGGTCCTCTTGTTGGACTCATCACTCTCCTGTTAGTTGATCTAGTGAGAGTTTATTTTTTAGATAATTTCCTAGTTTTTTTATCCAAAAAAATATAAATAAAGGCCTGTCATAAAAGTAGAGGTGTGAAAAGACAAAAATAACGTATTGTCTAAATTTTATTATGTTTACTTTAACATTAGTTATTCATTTGGCTTGCAAAGCATGCAATTTTTTCAATATTAATTGTTTTTCTTTTATGTAACCATCACAGGAGTCCTACAAATATATGGGATAACAAAAAGCTCTCGATCAGATCCGGAAAACTTAGATTTTAAAATTTACATCGAGATAGGAAGAGTGACAGGAAGATATATTTTTCCATTTTTTGCTCTGAGATATGTATCGGGCCTTATAATTTTCTTTATGCTATTGATATATACATATCGGAGAAGGCATATATCAATGTATGCAAATATTGAAGTTTTTCTTCAAAGCAGTACGTTAATGCCAATTAGGTATTCACACAGAGAAATAAAAAACATGACAAGATGTTTCAAAGACAAGTTGGGTGAAGGAGGATTTGGTGCAGTATATAAAGGAAAGCTTCGTAGTGGGCCATTTGCAGCCATAAAGATGTTGGGAAAATCAAAGGGTAATGGACAAGACTTTATCAATGAAGTCGCAACTATAGGAAGAATACATCACACCAATGTGGTTCGACTTATTGGATTTTGTGTGGAAAGATCAAAACGAGCTCTTATTTATGAATTCATGCCCAATGGTTCTCTTGATAAATACATTTCTTCTAGAGAGAATGTCATCTCTCTAACTTATAAACAAATGTTCGAAATATCTCTTGGAGTGGCTCGTGGGATTTCTTATCTACATCAAGGATGTGACATGCAAATTTTGCATTTTGATATCAAGCCACATAACATACTTCTGGACGAGAACTTTATCCCCAAAGTTTCAGACTTTGGTCTTGCGAAGCTTTATCCTAATGACATTAGCATTGTCACTTTGACTGCAGCAAGAGGTACAATTGGTTATATGGCTCCTGAATTATTTTATCAAAATATTGGAGGAGTTTCCTACAAGGCTGATGTATATAGTTTTGGAATGCTTTTGATGGAAATGGCAAGTAAGAGAAGAAACTTAAATCCATATGCAGATCGCTCAAGCCAGCTTTTCTTTCCTTTTTGGATCTACAATCAATTGGTTGAAGAAAAGGACATAGAAATGGATGAAATTAGCAATGAAGAAATGATTAATGTGAAAAAGATGTTCATTACGTCATTATGGTGTATACAATTAAAACCAAGTGATCGGCCTCCAATGGACAAAGTAATAGAGATGCTTGAAGGAGATATTGAAAATATTGAAATGCCTCCAAAACCTTCTCTATATCCAAATGAAGTTATTCAGGGAGATCGCGAAGAAACCTCTGATGAAATTGAGTCAGATGCTGCTATTGATTGAGTCAGATGTTGTTCCTGACTTTGTTAGTTTCTATATGTAGGAAACTATCACATAGCCTTTTATATAATGTATTCTACTTGACAACTGTTAGAAGTTTGCTTTCAAAGTTATATTTATATTTACCTTCCTGGTTGCATGTAATATAGGTTGCATGTAATATAATAATATCTTCTAAAGTAAACTTACGTGGCTATCTGTACTATGGATAACAATTTTATTCATGTATGTATTGATCAACATAATTGTGTGCTTAACTAGCATATTAAATTTTTTAGCTATCATAGAATTGAAGTTCTAAAAGGGGTCAAGAGTATAAATGGTATGCTCAGGGCCGAGCTTGGCCCAGTAGCCCATGGTCCAGGGTTTTCAAAATATAGGGTCTCAAAATTATTTTTTTATAGATTATAAATTTAAAATAAATATATCAATATTTTTTTTTTCAATTTAATATTTAGTGTAAGATAGTTAGTATAGTGGTAAAAATCTTTTTATAAAATTAAATGTCAATGATTCAATTTTTGGTGCCTACACATTTATTATTTAAATGTATTATTTTTTTCAAAAATATTTAAAATATAATATTATTTATTTACTTTTTTTTATTGGAATCAACTTTAAAAATTGGCACAGAACCTCCAAATTGTCGGGAACAGTGAATATGCTAATTGCAACATCACAATTTATTGCAATTTCACCGCAAAATGTGTTGCTTTTTTTATCAGTTGTTGAGAAAAGGATTATAATTTTGAATGAGTCCACCTAATGTAATCTTATCTTATCTTCTTATATTTATTAAATCTAGTGCATCAAATTATATTGTGTCATTTCAACTCCTATTTTGCTTTACTTGAATTCTTTTTTGTGCCATATCATTTATTTTTCTACGAGGCATCTTTCAAAATTCATCTTCAATTTTCAAAGGTTAATTAAATCTCGACAAATCATTTTTCAACATACATTTAAGTCACACACACACACATATATATATATATATATATATATATATATATATATATATATATATATATATATATATATATATATATATATATATATATATATATATATATATATATATATATATATATATATATATATATATATATATATATATATATAATTTTCATAAACATTATAGAATACTATTCATATTTGTCATAAAATAATCACTTAGTTATAAAAATGAAAGAAAAGATATTTTGATAAATTTTTTACTTAGTATTTCTAATACAATTTCAAAATTATTTAATTTCTAAAAAAATAAATGAGATGATACTTAATCATCATATATTTTAAATACATATAACATTTAATTTTAAAACTATATCGCAAAAATCACATATATTCTTTGCTTACATATTGATAGATGGTTTGGGATTCAACCCAATACAATAAATCACTTTATTTTAAATAATATTTAAAAGAAAGAAATTATTGATAATTTTTAATTAAATATCGTAACAACACATTAATTATTCCTACAAAATAAATTTTTAAAATTTTCAAAAATAAAAGAGATCCTTGGATCCACATACTTTAAAATAATTTTTGTTTTCTTGAAATCATAGAAACAAAAGCTTTTAAAAATACTTTTAATGTTAAAGTATATATTCCATAATTTTTAAGAATTAAATTACTCTTAATTGATCTAGAATTATATTAGAGAATGTCACACTCCTATCGAATCTATATATTTTATCTCTACATTGTCATATAACAATAATATTTTTATTATAAAAAATAGAATAAAACATATTTTGATACATTTACTTACTTAGTTTCTCTAAAATAATTTTAGAATCTTTCAATTAAAAAAATGAGATAGTACTTCTTCATCATATATTTTATCATAAATAGTACTATCATTTAATGGCGGTATTGGATTTAATATCTAATTTTAGAATTGCATTGTAAAAATTCAAATATGATACAATGCATATATTATTTTCTTGCATAGTGATAAATAGCTTGAGGTTCAACCCTTCATTATTTTGTTCAATATTGATGTTATGCAAAATTCAATATTATAAAAAAAGATGTTTAAAGTATACAAATTTAATATGAATTAAAAAAATATGTAAAACGTATGAAGGCAAAGTATGGTACATAAAATTTAGTAAACATACAAAAATATATTTTAATAAAATATACAATATAATAAATATTTGATTTTAAAGGGAACATAAATATTTTTATTCAAATATACTGTTTTAGTGGAATGTTAAAATTGAATCCAAACTTAATTCATCATATGAATATTAAATTCTGCGAATTAAATTAAATAATAATATATTGGTTAGATTATGTGAATTAAATTAAGTAGCAATATATTGTTAATAGCAGTGTTTTAAAAATCGGACTGGACCGGTCGGTCGGACCGGTCGAACCGGGAACCGGCCTGGTTCAATAGTTGGATCGGGAATGTCGTTGAATCGGTAAGAACCGGCAAGAACCGGAAAAATCGGTGGTTCAACTGTATTTTTAAATTTTTTAAATTTTTTAAATTTTTTTATTCAAAATTTTTAAATTTTTTAAAAATATGCAATTTAAATTTTTTACTTATTTCGATTATTTTATTAAAATATTATATTTAAATAAAAAATAAAATTAATTAATTATATTATTGACAAAGAAAATGTTGTTGATGCGGTTGATTTTGTAGATAATTTTGATATTGAAGAAGGATATCTTAATATTAAAATAATCTTTACTCCTTGAAACTAAATAGTAGATAATAAAATTATTTTGTTATAAATTATTCAATTATACTATGTTGCAATTATACTTTGTAATTTTGTACTATTTTATTATATATGATACTTATATATCAAATTGTGAATTTATTTATGAAATGATATTTAAAAAAAAAATTAGTTCTAATTATATTTTGTAGAGATTGAGTCATTTGGTTCGACAAGTTTTATACCTATATCGTTTTGTTATAAAGGCCGGTTTAATCAACTGAGTTATCCGGTTTAATTCGGTTTAATCCGGTTTAGTCATGCGGTTCGACTAATGACCCAGTGGTTCAACCAATAAACCAGTGACCCAGTACCTTCACTGGTTTGATCTCCGGTCCAGTTTTTAAAACACTGGTTAATAGCAATAAGTTAAATAGCAAAACTTGTATGTGTGCATATATTTATTTAATTTGCAAGTGGGATTGTCGTTCTTAACACGGGTACCGATATGTTATGTGCATTTGTTTTTAAAATATAATAAAATTAAAATGAATTTAAAAAAAATTGGTGCCTATAATTCTTCATATTTTCGTCAATATTTAATATTTTGATCCCCAATTTCATATTTCTGTTAATATATTTTGAGCAATAATTTTTTATTTTCGTTAATATTTAATAATTTGTTCAGTAATTTCATGTACATATGAATCTAATTTTCACTTTAATATTTCAAATAATTTTGTAGTATTAGTAAGAAATCTTATTAAAGTCAAAATAAAAAATATTCATATTCATATTGTAAAACTATATGAGCTGCATTACTCATCATACTTGTCACTTTACTAATACTTTCACAAGATATTCTACAAACTAATAATACATAGTTGCAATGGATAGACAAAGCCTATAAAAAATATGCCAACAAAGTCTTAACATCCCATGGACATATATCAATGTAATATAATTTAATGGCTCTGAAATATGTTTATAATTCTTAAAATGTATAAATAATTTGAATGAATAATAAATTATTTTAATATAAATATTAAGTTTATTTTGGAATCGTAATAAAAATAATTTAAAATTAGAATAAAACTTAATAACAAAAAAAAACTATAACCAGGAATTAACAATAATAATAAAAGTATGAGATTATAAACTTTTTTATAAAAATTGGATACAAAAAGAAGTGTATTAAAATAAAAAGTTGTACCTCTAAACTGTTATATGTTGTAGTTAAATAATCATTCAAATATTTGAAAGAGAACATTATTATTTAACCAATACAAAAATACTAAAAATTAAGTTTTATTATTTATAATTTTACAACTCTTATGGTGAGATTCCAACTTAACACTACAAATTTATATTAAAATATAAAAAGATTTACAGTTACAACAAAATCAAAACTTTATATATATATATATATATATATATATATATATATATATATATATATATATATATATATATATATATATATATATATATATATATATATATATATATATATATATATATATATATATATATATTCCTATTTTTATTAGATATATTACTGTTTTCTTTTAATATATGTGACAAATCATTGAAATAGGATTTTTAAAAAGCCTTTCAACCCTTAATTTTCTAATCATTTAGGATAGTCATCAAGTTAGACGATTTGCAGATTAATAAAACGCAGGAAAACACAACTCATCACGCCCAGACATTTAAACTCTTGCTTCTGCTTATATATACTCATATCAATCCCTTTAAAATTATATATATTGCAATAGCTAGTCTCGTGTCCCTTAGTAACTATGAGATTATTCATATATTAATAAATCAATAACCAAAAAGTATATTAATACATGAACGGTTTTAAAAATGATTTAGTTAAAAAACACTCGAGTTCTCCTTGGATTTCTAAAACTATTATTAACATATGTACATGAAGAAAACATGTCATCAGACCTCAAGAATAAGTGAGAATTGAAGATGCAATGCTGCAGTCCATGTATAACTTATCAAATTGTTGTTATGCTATATAGCTGCTACTTGACAAACAACATCTCAACATGGGATATGATGAGTGAAAAGAGAGCAGAAATGTATATAGCATCTACTGAGATGGATGCATATATATTTTGGGCATTATATATTTCATGTACACTCACCTATAATTTATTGTAGCGTCTACAATAGAAATATAAATTATTTTTTCTCATTTCTAACCTATAATGTAACAATAAAGGAATCAACATCATAAAGATATGCATATATTATCTCCTCCCCTAAAAATTTGCTCATTATTCCAGCTCACTTAAAGTTTCAGTTCACGGGACCAGGAGATAATTTATTTCATTTCATATAAGGACAATCTCACATCAAATTCCATCGTTATCACACAAGGTTTCTCAAACACGTAGAATTCAAGTGTGTTTGCAACAACCAAAAATTGCAATTACAGACTCAATATATAAAAAAAGATTCTAGTTGCAATCAAGGGATACTGCCATTATATATGAATAATTAAAGCATCATTATATTACTCTCTTATTAATCACAGCCCCAGAAATATGTAAAACTACCAGTACCAATCACTATAATGTATTGGATAATGTGTATGCATTTGAGTATACTAATACTGATTACAATAACATCTAAACATAAAAAATTCTAAGACAAGAAAATGCTTACGGTTTCCTCCTCCAGGTGCTGAGCTTGCCATCAACATGAACACAGTAGATCCATTCATTACTCAGATCAGGTAACACATCTAGAAGCTTGTCACATCCACGAGGTAAAGTTGAACCAAAGATTACACACTCTTACTACAGATCAAACACAGTCAACTCCCTCGGAAACGTGATGTATAAAATATGCCGCCAATGCTGAGAGAATATGAATCTGGCAGCGTAAAGAGGAAAAGCCGCAGAAGCAGGTGGAGCAGAAGTAGAGGAAGAGCCACCAGCGGAATCTCTTGCAACGTATTTGATATTATTCAATGAAAATGTATAAACATAAAACGTTGCTACTGAGCAGTAATAGCAGCCCCGACTCCGGTCTAAATGGTCTCAAACAGATCAATTTTCTTCCTAATTGGAAGGTATTAACTCATGTATTCATACAGTATAATACACTTTTTGTTAGTTAGTGGTTAGTTAGTACACTAATTAGCTATATAAACAAAACTGATGTATTGTAAAATGCAATCAATAAAAAAGTGCTTTATCACTTTACTCTTTCTCCTCTCCTTCCTTTTATTCTTTCACTATTTCTTGATGCCATGGAACCTTGTGCTGCCATTGTTAACTTGGTATCATAGCTTCAAAAACTCCGGTACCCATTGTTTCTCTATCCTCTTCCTCATCGCTTCCTTTTTCACTCTGCGGTTTTCTTGTTTTCTCTGATTGAATCTTGAATCTTGCTTCAACAATAGCTACCATTAACTATGCAGATTTTTAACGTCCCGATTTAATTAAAATTTAATTTAATTAAAATAATTAGATGATGCGGTGTATTTTCATGAGTTGGTAGGTTTTATAAGGTAATATGACGTGATGTGTTGTTGATAATTGGATGCCTAAAAATTATGGAGAATGAAGTGTTAGGGATGTGTGACTAATAGTGTAGAAACATGGAGGGTGTGAAGAGATATATAGTTACTAGTATTATGATTATTATAATATTAGTATTATTATTTTATAATAATTAATTAATGGAATGGTGATATTATTATTATTATTATTATTAATTAAATAAAATAATTGGGTTAATAAAGCGCAAGGTTGGAATAAGAGAATTAGAGGAATAAAGTAGGATTAGAAAAGAAAAAGAGTCAGTACGTAGAAATTGAGAAGAACAAGGTAGAGAAGCATAGAAGTGAGAAGAGAGGAAGAGTAAGAGAAAGCTAGGGCAATGAATTTTCTGGTAGAAGGCTTAGAATCCCCAAATCTAAGGTAAGGGTGAGGTTCTAACTCTATAATAGGTGGTATAATTATGGGTAGATGATGATGTTCATGTTAGGGTTGGGAATAGATGAATTGTTGAAATTGGTTGTCGAAATTGATTGTTAAATTATGATGTTTGAATGAGAAAATTGATAGGTTGATTGTGTTTGCATTGATAGGTTTGGTATGAGTTGTTAATCACATAATTTAGCATGTTTTTGTATGTTTAGAAATCTGATTTTGTGTGAAAAAGTGTGAAAACTCGTAGCAAAAAAAATTCTGGTTTTTAGCTCTGGTTCAGTGAAGCAATCGGTTACCATTCTGAGGTAACCGGTTACCTCATCAAAGTTTTGAAAATATTGGTCTCTGGTTCAGTGAAGTAACCAGTTACCATCCTGAGGTAACCGGTTACCTCATTCAAATATTTGAAAATATTGGTCTCTGGTTCAGTGAATTAACTGGTTACCATCTTGAGGTTATCGGTTACCTCGTTCAAATTTTTGAAAAAATTGGTTATTGGTTCAGTGAAGTAACCGGTTACCATTCTGAGGTAACCGGTTACCTCAGCTAAAAATTGCCCATTAGTGGCATGTCAGGGGTGAAGTAACCGGTTACCTGGTTGAAGTAACCGATTACCTTACTGAAACTGACAGTTTTGCAAAACTTTAAAAATTCGTAACTTTCAAACCGTGAGTCCGTTTTTGATGCGGTTTATACCGTTGATAAGCTAAAAATATTTCCTATAACATGATATTAATTTTATGACAATAGATCAATATTTGAGCAAGAAGATTTATGATGTTCGTGTGTATGTTGTATGTGTAACACGAAAACTATCCAAATTTATTAAGATGATGATGTACGATGAATTTGTTAGTTGTGCATAAAGCATTATATGATGATGATGTTGATGATGACCTGTATTGGCGTTGAATTGATTTAATACAAGAAATCAATGTATAGATTATGGTGTTGCATGTATGCATTACGTGCATTCATGAAAGATGGTCTATATTAGCGAAAGATGGCCTGTATTGGCGAAAAATGGCTTGTATTGGCGCTGCCCACAGATGGCATTTATTAAGATGAGGGTTCTTCCATGATGGTACTACATGCACATTGCATCAGTGTCAGTTGCATTGCATAATGTCAGGTTATTTTTATGAAGATGATGTGATTGTATAACTATACATGTATATGCATTCTTGTTGATTATGATGAATCTTAGTTGATGATGTTAAGTACTAAAATTCTTGCATGATATATTTGTCGTATACCTGTAATTATATGATTTATTATATTATTATGATATCTCACCCCTTGTGTTGTTATGTTGCCTCTACGTGGGTAACGTGCAGATACTCAAGAGTAGTTCGAGTAGCAAGAGTCGAAGAGGTTACTCTTCTTATTTAGATTGGGTGTCAATGCTATGATATGTAACACCTGGGGGGTTGAACGCTCGTATTTATTTTTGTTGTTTTGTTTTGAGAATTTTGTTGGAGCAACTTGAACTCCTATTCCTTTGATTTCTCATTGTGTCCATGTTTTGAATTAAGATGTTGAAAGATGGTTATTAATTCTTTTTCCACCGTGATATTAACGTTGAAATTTGAGACCATTTTGAAGGTTGTTGTTGGTTCAACCAAAGTTGTTGTGTTATGTATCTGTTTATTATACTTGAGCAGGTTTATAAAGATGTCAAAAGATGTGACATCCTATTTCAAAAAATTTATTTCACTCTGATTTTTATAAATTTATTCGTTGGGGAAATAGGGTGTTACAATTGGTATCAGATCAGGTCGGTCCATCAGGCCAAGTTGTCTAATTTTGTTTGTTCCTGTGTATGTGACATGTGTGTGAAACACTGTCGGTACTTTCTTGTTTTTGTACTTGGTTGCAGGAGTGGATTTGAAGCTAGTGAGGGAGAAGCTTTACTTCCCCGAGATATTTATGGTGTGAAGAGTTGGACCAAGGTGTTATTGATTGCATGAGTGCAAATGTTAGTGAGACTGCGGGTTTTCTGGAACTCAGAGGAAGTACGAATTTAAGATTTATGCCTAACGGTCAGGTCGAAGTGTCCTTGAGAGGGAATTCTTAGGTACTTGTGTTGTTGGCATCTCTAGGAGTGGAGGGCGATGCTATGGATAATGATATGCCTATTGTGGGTGAGTCTTGATGTTATCCCGAGACTAATTGTGACTTGTCGTTAGAGCGAGATGTTGGATTAGCTTGAGGTTATCCTTGGGTTGAATATTTAAAGTTAAACCAAGTGATTACGAATGATTTTTAGGAGTCTATGAAGATTCTTATGCTAGAAGATATTTTTTAGGCGAGTAGGATAACTCTTAGAACATGAAGCTTAGATGGTTGCAATATTTTCAGTAGTGCACGTTGATCGTGAAATTGTTAGTGTTGAGTTACCATTGTGTGTGATGTCGATGTTTTGTGTGGTAAAAGAGTGGGGAGTTTTTGTAAATTTTGTTGTGGAATCATATAGGTGGTTTTTGGATGTTGTTGATGTTATTGGGTAATTATGAATCGCGAGTCAGAGATAGAACTCGAAGATATGGGTGGTATTGTGAAAAGAATTGGAGTTTTAAAAATTGGATTTTTGACAAATTAATATGTATTGGTAAATTGTGAAATTAAAGGACACAAATTTTGATGTTTTGGAATGATTGGGTGTCGGTGTTTGCAATAACGTGTAAAATTGTATTGCTTCATGCGTATAATTGTATGTTGGATGAGATAAAAAATGTTGTAATGTTGTATGTGAATGGATATCTTGATTGAGGACCTGAAGTAAGTTTTGTGGGATGTTTGGGGTTGTTTGGGCGGTCAAATAAGTGATTTTCGTATGAAAAAAGGGCAGAAAAGTGCTTCTGCTAGTGAAGTAACCGGTTACCTGGTTGAAGTAACCGGTTAGATCTTTGAAAATATATTTTTTGAAAATCTTCAGAAATTCATATCTTTTGAATCGTAACTCTGTTTGGGTCCCCCCGTTCGAAGCGTTAGAAAGCTAACACAATGAACTTTATTTTAAAAATGGTTCCAGCACCTAGAAGTAATTTATTTGTCACGTGATTATGTTGGATGAGAGGCGGAATTTGATCTTGATCTCGTGCTTGGTACTAGACTTGTTCTTGTGGCACCATGCAGGATGTTAGTTCAAAGTTGGGAGAATCGAAGGAGTTATTAGAAGATCTGTAGAGGAATAGATTTATAAACTCGAATGTATCATTTTTGGAGCTTTGATGTCATTAGTTAAGGAAAAAGAAAGTAGTATGGAATTGTATGTAGATTGCTGATAATTGGTTAAAGTAGTGGTTGAGGTTACATATCCACTTCAAATGGTTGACGACTGGATGGACCAACAGGTAGACGAGTATGTTCTCAATATAACTGAATTGGGGTCGGATTATCTTCAGATATGGATAAAGAGTGAGAATAGTTAGAGGATAACTTCTAGAAATCGGTGAAGCTATTTGAATAATTCGATCAGTTTGTTGCGGTATTTATTGAGGACAATTTTCTTGGTCTGAGTCAGAAAAAGGAAACGTTGAATGTCATGATTTGAATTCAGTGTAGAAAAAGAAGAAAATGTATGTTAGAATTTCAGGATATAGATCATGGTTTGAGACGTTGTGAAAGTATTAGAAAAGTAATTCTAGACGAAAGTAAATGCAAGAGGAATTGGAATCATGTTTATGATGTCAAAGTATCGACACATGTCAAGAAGAATTTTCAAGTTTCTATCACCAACTGGGAGGAAGGGATGGTTTTATTGAGATTGCGATTGGAATAAGATTTAGATGTGTAAATATATGGATCCTCGAGGTTGTGAGATTTTAAGGAGGACTTAGGATTTATTGATGTTGTTAATGCCTTTACTTGAATGGAGACTTCATTTGGAGCGAAATGATTTGGACCATTATTTGTGTAGTGGAAATTCCGATATTGATAGAATATTTAACAATTGTGTTGTACTACGGGTACGTATAAGAGAATATTTAATGGAATTTTGGGAGTTTATATATCGTTGACGAGGTTCAAAAGGGAGAAGTTAAGAAAATGTTGTAAGCCTTATGAAATCACCCGGCTGAACGTCGGCTGATAGGAATATACCAAAGGAGTCGCCATCAAACGTTTTTTATCTCCCAAAGGAGAAAGGAAAACATCGACTAAATTTGGGAGGGAAGAAACCACGATCTTACAATCGAGAGATCTAGGTAAGGGAGTCTATTACGCAAGGGGAAGGGATTAGTACCCCACACGCCCGTAGTACTCTACGGTATCCACTTCTATTTTCTAGCTAAGGGGTGTGTTATATCTACCTATCACTTAATTTCTATATTGCATGCAAAAGAATAGGAAAATAAAGAAACCACGGGGAAAAGAAGGAAGTTTTTACAAGTTTTGCTCGGTCGAGACCCATTACAAGATTCCTACGTATTCCCTCGTGCAATGGGAAAGTCAGAGCACCGTAGTTCAGCTCACTTATTTTGGTGGGTTTTGTGTTTATTACTTGCGAAAAAGGTTTTAAACACAAAATAAAATGCGCTCGTAGGCAAAAAAAGAGTTTGTCTTGGTTGGTTGTTTTTACCTTTAAGAAAGGAGTTTGAACCATTATTAAGTGTTTTAGTTTTCAAAAGAAAAAGAAAGCAAGTTTTAGTTTTATTACATGCAAGTATGCAAAAGGAACAAGCAAAACAAAAGGGAGACTAACTAGTACTAGCCCTAATGTTGTCATGCAAATATTGGACCTAAGATTGAGGATGTAAGGGAATCTCTACCTATGTTGACATGTCAAGGGTGTAAATCCTAATGTCTAGGTCCGAGAAACTACCATAACCGAGCGGTCCTAATGGAAGCTATCCCATATCCGTCATAGTTGTAAAACCAAGGGATGCAAAGGAGAGAAAAAAACAAGTGCTTTGGAAGAAACACACAAGCAACACACAAATCCTATGGGGAGCATGCAAAGGGCTAAATTCGTTTGCTCTCAGTTCTAAATTGAGTGACACATTAGCCATCAACATAAAGCAATAAACATCCTAAGGGGAACATGCAAAGGGATAAAGTCGTTTGCTCTCGGTTCTAAACTGAGTGACACATTAGCCATCAACATAAAGCAATAAACATCCTAAGGGGAACATGCAAAGGACTAAAGTCGTTTTCTCTCGGTTCTAAATCGAGTGACACATTAGCCATAAACATAAAGCAATAAACATCCTAAGGGGAACATGCAATGGGCTAAAGTCGATTGATCTCGGTTCTAAACGAGTGACACATTAGCCATCAACCAAAACAAGCAAACACAAACACAAATAGCAAGTAAATACGGAATGCCTACTACAGGTCTTTAAACAGCAACTTTGAGACCAACGCTCCTATCCTAAGCATGACAAGTAAAATCAATAGAAGAGATATGACTAGTACCACACAGATAAATATCCATAAGCTACTGCAAGCTAAAGAAATACTCCAGAAAACTTCAAGTATTGCCGCCACGCAATAAAGAAACCGTGAGTAATGCACTTAGGCATCAAAGCATATGCGAAATACGCGTTCGTATGCATCCGAAACAATAAACCTGCAAAAGATAATGATCCAGACAACGCAGACAAAGTATTGCGCGTTTGTACGTAAAACAAATATCAAATTGTGCGTTCGTACACAATTGATACACAAACACCTGCAAGAAAGGAATAAAACCAAACAAGCAGACGATATAATGTACACGCACGTGTACAAGTTGTAGAATGCACGTTCTTACGCACTCAAGGATTAGAATGTGCATTCTTACACATTCCAATCGAAAGCACCTGCAAGAAAACCATAATAACCTGACAATAGAATATACACGCACGTGTTCAAGCAGTAGAATGCGCGTTCATACGCATTCAAACAAAGGTACCTGCAAGAATGGAGTAAAACCAAAAAAGCAGACAATAGAATGTACACGCACGTGTACAAGCGGTAGAATGCGCGTTCGTACGCATTCAAATAAGAACACCTGCAAGAATGGAGTAAAACCAAACAAGCAGACAATACAATGCGCATTTGTATGCAAGAAAACTTTAGAACGTATGTTCGTACACATTCCAAATCAATATACACTTGCAAAAGTGAAAACCCAAGCAAGCAGCCAATAGAATGTACACACACGTTTACAAGCAAAAGAATGTGCGTTCGTACGCATTCAGACAAGTAGATAACCTGCAAGAAGGTGTCAATCCAAATATCATACGAGCAATGCGTATTCGTACGCCTTCGAGTAAATCAGATAACCTGCAAGAAGGTGTCAATACACAACAAACAGACAACAGAGCATGCACGCACATGCACGAGTGAAAGAATGCCCGTTCGTACGCATTCAAGTAAGCGGATAACCTGCAAGAAAGGTGTTAATCTGAACAAATACAAATGGTATGGGCGTTCATACGCATACAAGAATTAGAATGCGCGTTCGTACGCATTCAAATATTGGATAACCTGCAAGAAAGGTGTAAATCTAGATATCCAGACAATAGAATGCATGTGTATACGTGCAAGCGTGATAACAGGACGTTACAAGTCCAAATATCAAGTATAAGGAGTCAAAGTACCTCACACATGAAATAAAGTGTCAAAATTAACAAAGCAAGTGCTATAAATAAAGCACTGAATACAAAACCAATTACAAATATGATTATAATCTAGTATAAGCATGCAAGAAGTGAAATAAAATCACAAAAATCGGTATGGGAAGGCGGTTTTCCGAAATTGGAGCGAAAAAGTCAACTTCTCGGAATTGATTAAGAATCGCATAGTTGCTTGCAAAATCATCAACAGATTCAAAAACGTGAGCGGTTTTAATTAATTCCATGAAGTCACTTTGTTTTGGATGTTTTGGCTTGAAATTTGGAAACCTCCAAAATGAACATGCCAAATGTAGGGTGTAGTTCACTTTGTAAAAAGCTTATGGAATTGTAAAATTCATGTTTTGAATTAAATTCTGATTCACTTTTGTTTTGATTTTGAAATGTGAAATGAATCGGTATTTAATTCACCTACATGTAATCAAAAAGACAAAACAAAATGAAACATAATTTATGTACAAGTTTAATTGAAATTTGAATTGAAAAGTGTGTAAAAGATGCATATTTATGCATATTCACTTTATGATGCATGAATGAATTAAATGCAAGCAAGTAAGATATCATATGCAAGTGATATGCATTCAATGTAAATCATACAAAAATGCAATGCATGTCATGAATTATGTCATATAAAATCAAATTTGTGATGTGTGTTGGTGTTGTGCAAGTATACATGTGAAAAAGTGAGTGAAAGTGAAGTTTCGACACACTTTAATGTCATGAAAATTGAACACCGACACATGAACTTGATCACATTATGCAATATGCATATATGTCAATGCATGAGGATATAAATTATGTCGTAGATGTAAGTCCTAAGCCATATGTTCAATCCAAATGAAACCTACACACAAAAATGCAAGTAGTGCTACATTTCGACACAACTTTATTCACTAATCAAGCCTTAATTCTCATGAATTCAATACAAGTCAATCAACCTATATGCTATCTAATGCATGAGCATGTGATAGGTGATGCAAATGTTCAATTAAAGTGACTAAAATGCAAAGAAAATGAACTACACAAGTGTATGTGTGTGTTATATACAATTTTCCTTCACACCGACACACTTTAACGTCACAAAATCGGAATCAAATTAAAGAATTCAACAAAACAAATTCAAGAAAAGCTAAAATTCAAAAATCACTTACTTGAACTTGACGTTTGAGTTGAATTGTTGAAGAAAATACCAAATCCTAGCTCCAATTGATGATAACAATCGAAATCGAAATCAGAGAGGAAAACTTAAAATTCTTGAAAATTGAAGAAAATGTGAGAGGAAGAGCTCCCGCTAGTCTTGACCGAGCAATAGGAGGAGAAATAGGGAGGAGGTCGGCCGGAATTGTGGCCGGACCGGGCAAGGCAATGAAAGGCAGAGAAAGGTGTTCTGAGTGAGAGGGTAAGAGGTTCGGCCACTAGGAGCTTGGCCGGAGAAGGAAAGGTGTGATCGAAAGAGGATCCGGCGCGACGAGGCCGAAGAATAAAGGAGGCCCATTGGTAAAGGTGACCGGTTGGTCTTGGCAGGGTGACTGGCAGTGGAAGGGGGACCGGTCCGGCAGTGGTCTAGCCGGTGGATGAAGGAGGCAGATCGGAGAGAGAGAGAGAGAGAAAGAGGAGCTAGGGAAGCGCGGATTTTGGAGGGAGAGGGAAGAATGAGTTTTTCTTTGAATTTTCCTCTTTCTTGTTCTTCAAGTTTGAGAGAGAATTAGAGAGAATTGAGAGTGATTTTTGGTGAAAATTAAGAGAATAATTGTGTGTCCTTGAACTGTGAAGGCAAAAATTTATTTATAGTGTGAAAATTTGGGCACTAGAGAGCCTTGAATCCACAATTAAGCCAAAATCGCGATTATCGGGATAATTTTCGTAATTAATTCAAAACAGCCCGATCCGTCGAGAATTTGAAGTCGGACTCTAAACGAAAAATGTCCAGAATGCAATTTTTCTTGGTTGAGTCAAAATTTTGAATCGATCGGGAAAATGGTCCAGGCGATACGAATTTTTGAAGTTTCAACACAGTTTTCAGGCGTCTGACACATGCAGAATTTTGTTTGCGCACTTCGGAGAAATTGCCTCGAACAAGGGTCTTCTGATCAAAATTTGAACTTGAGTATTTCAGAGACAAATGAATCCAACAAAATTTTTGAACTTTTGGCACTGGTCCCGCCTCGTTTCGATAAAAATCGAGCGACATATGATTTTTCGAAGTTCACGTATTAGATGAAAATTGCTCGGTTCAGCTCAAAATCAACTCCAAAGAATAAAATTATGGTATTTATTGGTGAGGAATTAGCTTTGGAGTTACAAATTAAAGTCAGAGAGGATTTTGATACGGAATTTTAGACACTAGCCTCGCTCAGTTTCGATTTTCCAGCTAGGAATTACGAAGGTTTTAGTGCACTGAGCGCACAGTTCAACACTAAAATTCAATTTAATTCACTTGAGAAATCAATTTCTTTGGGGACCTTCTTCACATAATTTTCTTTCGTCTTTCAAACGAAAGTTGTAGATAATAATGTGAGGGACTTTCCTGTCAAAAATCATCAGAAAATATGTGAAGAAGGTCCCTAAAGAAGAGGGTAAATATTGGGGTACAACACCTTAGAGATGATTGTTGAACATTATGCTTGAGTAACTTTCAGCATAAGATAAAGGAAATTACTGTAGTTGAGGTAACGATGAGTTATTCCACCATCATGGTTGTTGGCTACCTATTAACAAATTGAGGAACTGATCACCATTGATCTCTTGTTGATAGTAGACGGGATCATGTTGGATGGGATATACTTATCGTGCTATCTTTATGATGTGTAAAGTGAATTGTTGTTTTATCGAAAGGATAGTTGTTCACCATTTTGTGTGAACCTAATACAAAAAGTGTCTATGAAAGAGTTGAGACTTATTGAACAGTTCAGAGACTTGAGTTGGTATGCAAGCTAATGTTATAGAGTGAAAGGTTGATGATGTCAAAAAGCGAACGTTGATTTTATGATGGATACCTAAGAGAACCTGAAGATAGATGTGGAACTTGTAGATCTAATAGTTGATGGAAATCAAAATAAGGACAATGACTTTAAGGTAGATGATCAGAGTTACACGGCTGAAGAGTGATGTGGCGCAATTGCTTATGCGTGTGTGACTTGTTAAGAGTCGAGGGTTAAACGTTAGATGCCTAAAGGAATAATGCAAACCAGCGGATATTCCAGAATGGAAGTAATAGGTGGATAATTTGTATGTTTTGCGTGTTGCTAACATGTCAATAGAATGTATTGAATTGCATGTCCGATCGGCGAAATGTAGCATTGTAGTATTGGTCTGTGTATGTCACTGTTTTATAATTATGGTTATGTTTGTGTGCTTACGACGACGTTGTTGTGTAATGAAGTGATGGATTTTGCATTCTAGAGTAATGAGACAATGAGATAATTAGCATGTGCATTCATGACTCGGTAGTGATACATTTTATTATATTATTGTGGTTGACGATATGTAATGTTAGATAGTGGTATTCGAAGGGTTGCTAAGGATGATTTAATTAGAATTAAAATAATTAGATGATGCAGTGTATTTTCATGAGTTGGTAGATTTTATGAGGTAATTTGACCTGATATGTTGTTGATAATTGGATGCCTAGAAATTATGGAGAATGAAGTGTTAGGGGTGTGTGGCTAATGGTGTAGAAACATGGGGGATGTGAGGAGATATATAGTTAGTAGTATTATTGTTATTATAATATTAGTATTATTATTTTATAATAATTAATTAATGAAATGGTGATATTATTATTATTATTATTATTATTATTAATTAAATACAATAATTGGGTTAATGAAGGGAAATGTTGGAATAAGAGAATTAGAGGAATAAAATATGATTAAAAAAGAAAAAGAGTCAACAATCAAGAAGTAAATTGTATTCTTATTAGTTACAACCAAACACGAACATAATTTATGAATAGTTGATAAATTATTTAAATCTGCTGATAGATGGACATCAACAAGAAATTGTCGAAGCTGATATTGCAAAGTAATCTTCTCTTGCTCATTGAAATTCATATGATAATATTTTTCAACTAGAGTGCAATAGTATCAATGTCAAAAGCTTTATAACTACCCTTAGGATTCAAAGCACGACTTAGAGTTAACAAATCCATTACTTGCTCACTAAATCCACTATTCAACTATTGTAATTGTTGGTCAATAATAGAAAAAAATTCAACTTGAAAGTAATGTTCTAGTGATACTTGATTATTTTCAAGACAAAAGCGTCCATATCTTATTACTGAATGAGTATTGATCGTACCTGATCAGAAGGTGTCTTGGCCCAATCTGCAACGGTGGTCCAAAGTGAAATGGGGGTACCTGCAAGACACTCCGATGCCAAAGTAAGGATAGGCAGAGAGAAGCAAGCAAGTAGAGAGAATGAAAGAATGAGATACCTGACCCTCTCAAGTGAGAGGGTATTTATAGCCCCCAGCGCTGGGCCAAGATCCGATTAGTGGGCAGAAATCCAAGCCCACTAGCGAATTGCTAGGGCTTGCGTGTGCATGGAGGCCAGCACGTGGCCTCCTCCCTAGATTATCGCCCGAGAAATCCGGGTCCGTTTTGAGATCTCCGGTGGGCGTGTGACGGTTGAGACGATCCAGTCAAAGGGGTCCGATATTTCCGGGGGGCACGTGGCAGTCAGGGACCGTTGGCCACGTGGCCCCCGCGTGAGCATATCGGGCTATTTTCCAAAGGCAATTGGGCCTTTATCCTATTGGGCCTAGAATGTGGGCCAGCCCAGAACAGGAGCCCCCCAAGTCTTTGCTCTAGTAGAGTAAATGATTTTGATTCGGGCAGGTCCCCGAAAACATCCAGTGATGACATTTTGCTCGGATATGCCATGGGCTAATGCCCGCGGCTACAGTGGTTACACTGCAGGCATGTTTGGGTCATTAGAATCGGGTATTTGCCGGGTGGAAATGAAAAGTCGTGATACGGGCAAGTCCTCGTCGTCTTGTCTCCGGGGAACAGTTCTTGGCTCAAGCGTCGCGCCAATTGTATGCCACTTGTCGCTTTGAGAGGGTGTGGTGTTCAAAAGGCGTGACCTTTCGTATGCCCAAGGAATTTGGTTATAAAAGAACTTTAGGGTTTCATTTGTTTTATTCCTCTCCAGCTTTCTAATTTCTGCAATCAAAATTCTTTGGACGTGAAACACCAATTCTTCAATCTTCACCATGTCTTCAACGTCAAATCCAGGTAAAATCTGCTAATCCTTTGGTAATTTTCTTCTTAAGTTGCATTTAGGACGATTTCAGACCTAGAATTTTATGAATATCGCGGGGATTAGGTTGAATAGTACGGGGAGTTGTTTGTATCCCTCGGGGAGAGATTTGAATATTGCGGGGAGAAACTTGAGTATCACGTGTAGTACTTTGAATACCACGGGGAGATCGATGAGTGCCGCGGGGATACCATGGTAGTTTAGTTCGCCAATGTTTGCGTCCGTCGGGGAACGCATGAACTACACGGGGAGGGACACGAGTGTCGCGGGCAAGTCGGGAGATTTTGAACCCATCGTGGCTGGCCTCCAAGGTGCGGTCCTTGCCTGAGCAGTTGGGCCCCTCGCCCTTTCACTTGATTCGTGGTGGAGGGGTGGATTTGATGTCCTCGAATTCACTTTTCTTTCGCTGCTTTTCAGGTGCTGGGGACCGTGCTCGCGACGAGGGCGCAGGCGTTGCTCGACGGATAAGGTTGGCCGCGGACCTGTCGTGGGTCGCGCCCGAGCCGAGGAACTTCGCCTCGGATTTTTCTGGACGAGGGTTTCGAACCTTCTTGGACCGTCCAAATCCTGGGTCCTGGTAGGAGGATCTGCTCATCATACACCTCCACCAGGTTCCCCATGTATGAGTTTGCATTCCGGGAAGCGGGCTTTCGCATGCCCTTCACCGGTATCCAAACGGGGGTCTTCATGTACCTAGATCTTGCCTCATCCTAACTTCATCCGAATGCCCTGGCTTTCATGCGGGCATTCGAGATCGTGTTCCGTTACCTGGATATAGGGGCTACTCTTCCCCTCTTCTTCTGCATCTTCCATCTACAACGGCAGATGGTCGGGGACAAGTGAGCCTGGGTGTCTTTCAAACAATCGGGGAAGCTGTTCAGGCCGTATTTGGAGTCTGTCCGAGATTTCAAGAAGCGGTTTTACGTGGTGAAGCCCCTTAGTCGACAGGCTGAAGATACTCTCTTCGTGCGCACCGTGGAGGTCGGCGAAGATGGCCAGGAGTCAGAGAAGATGAGGGCAAAGTTATCTCTTGAATGGGACCAGAAGCATTATAACCGGGGGCCAGACTTTTACTCCGTAAGGCCCGACCAACTGGACAGAGACGACCAGCTCTCCTACGAGAGGCTGGAAAACTTCGTGAAAAGCTTCAGGCCGGCCGTCTATGTTGACCGGGAAGGGAATGTGCTCCTCGATTCCCACGGGGAGATTGAGATTGCCTGGCGGTATATCAATAAGGCTCTGCTCGACTGCGAGTCTGACGAGGACGCGCTGATGCTCTTAGGTACTTGGTTTTGGGGACGTACGAGGGAGATGTTGCCCGTTTAGATTAACTTGTGCTAATATGCTCTTTTCGTTTTGCAGATCGAATGACAGCCATGGAGGAGCGTATGCTCAAGCTGAGGCACAAAGGTGCCCGGGCTACTGCTAAAGATCGAGTTGTCGAGCTTCAGCGACAAGCTCGGGAGGATACTCCAACTGCGGTGAATACTCCTTCCCCTGCATCTTCCCCTGATCAACCGCTCAAGAGGCGAAGAAGTGAGCGAGGAGAGGTGCCCGGACTTCGATTGAAATGCCTTCGCTACCCTGCTGAGGCGCTTGAGGGAAACCGGTGGTGCAGGAGACGGAGAGGGAGCTGATCCTGGGGCTCGATGAGAAAGCTCGAGCGGCAAGTCTGAATGCCGACGTGTCCGCGGTTATTCGGATGCTCGAGACCTCGTTGACTCTCAACGATGAGGTGGCCAGCTACCAAGCCAGGGTCAAAAAAGCCAATGATCGCGCCGCGGCACTGGAGCTCGAGAGCATGGAGTACCATGCCGAACTGATGAAGCTCTGTGGTTTGGACGAAAGGTACAATACAATGGCCACGGAGCTGAGGGAGATGAAGGACAAGTATGAGCCGCTGGCCGCGGAGAAGAATAAGTTGGAGGCCGAGGTCAAATTGCTGAGGGAGCGAACGGCTCCTGCTGAGGACGAATCTGCTGAGGAGCAGGCGCTTCTCTCCCGAGTAGATTTGATTGGCCGGGTGAGGATCCTCGAGGAAGACACCGTGGAGGCACTGTCGTTTGGGTTCGATCGGGCCCTTCAGCAGGTGCAGATAGTGAACCCCGGGGTGGAGCTGGTGACTTTGGGAATCGGCCCCTTCCACCGCGTGGTCGACGGGGAGATCGTGGCTCTTGATGCTTAATTTAGTTTGGGCCTGCGAGCCTGTTGCTTTTGGCCTGCGTGCCCCTTTTCATGAATTTTTGTAAGTTTTGTACACTGGGTCAGATGCCCGCACCTATTTTGCTGACCATAGTCGGTCATTTATTTACGAATTGCTTTTACTGCTATTTTGCTATTTTACTGTTAAATATGCTCGTTTGTAGAGAGATTCTCGACCTTGTTGTTCCTAGCTCACATGCTAGGTTGAGGCTAGAAGCCTCCTGGCGAGGACATGATCGCGTTTAAGTGACCACATACTCGAGGCGTGGATAGTCCGTCGCGAGCCGGACACCCTGCCCGAGGTGCATGGAAAACCCGCGGATCTCGATCGAGGACTCCGCATCGAACGGGGGTCCCTACTCGTTATGGTCGAGGAGGTCCTCCCGTTTGGAAGCAGCTTAGGACGCGTGCGAGCACCATTCGGCGACCCAAGGCTGAGCCGAATCTCCGAGAGGGGGATCGATGGCCGCAGTGTCGGGTCATCCGCCGCTTCACCGTAATATTGTTTGAGCTTTGTAGCATTCCAAGGTCGAGGGAGTTGTGCTCCGTTTAGATTCTCTAAGTAATAGGCTCCCGTGCCCGTTTTGGCGCGGACGCGATATGGCCCTTCCCAGTTGTCATACCCCAAATTTTGACCTAATATACCACCTCACATTTGCATCATTGCATAACTAACAGCTCAGAACAGCATTAATCGGGTGTGGGTTTTCACAGATCAAAATTAGGGTTACATCAGATTTTCATCTGATTCAACACTAACCAATTAGGGTTTGAGATTTTTCCATCTCATTTGATCTATCTTGATCAAAACATCAACCTCTGATTATCAGACAGTCAATTTTCTCACAGATCAATCAAGGATCGACCAATTAGGGTTTTGATCGAGCATGAGAATTCTCTGACTTTTTGAACAGTGGATGACTTTTTTGGATAGAGATTGGTCATCATATCTTAGATACAACATCTTGACCTAATTTCTGGATTCAAATCATCACAACAGTTCACAGATTTCATCAGTCAATTTCTGAAATGTCTGATGAAATTTCATCTGCACAGAAAAGTCAAACTTTGACTTTTGGTCAAATTTTTCAAAACAAAACTTTTTCAATCATCAAAATACTTCAAATGATCCATCATGATCATAAAAAATCAAAGAATTTGGAAAAGTCAACAAAAAGTCAAAATTTCTATAACTTAGAAAAATTTCTAAGTGTTGAAATTTCACATTTTTTCCAAACTTCAAGCCACTTTTTCACCTAGTTCCAATTGGAATTTGGAAAAACTCAAAACATGAAAGTTGTATATCATGGAAAAATCTTTCCAAAATGTCCAAGAACTTCAAAATCCATGAAGGCTAGCTATGTCTTTGAAGTTGAAACAAAAGAGTCCATGAAACTTGATTTTCAAAATCCAACACTTCAATTATAGGTCATTTCTTGATTTTTTCATCTAGAAGCTTTCTAACCTTGCCAAGATAAGTTAGAACTGATAAAAATCAGTTGGATATAATTATTACAAGATAGGATCAAGTTGAGATTAACCATGGTTAAAGAAGGAAGCTTCCTTTGCATTTAATGCACAAAAGACTTCCTTGCCTCTAAGGCAAGTTTGAATTACCAATGCCAAATTGCTTGCCTAACATTTCAGAGCTCATGGCCTATAAATAGAGGTACCATTTTCAAATCAAAACACACCAAAACAATGCAAAATCCATGCTTCCTTTCTTTTACTTGAAAATTAAGTAACATAGTGTAAAATTGCCAAACTTGCATTTTTTGAAAATCAGTTAAAAACATGGTAAATTTTGGTGTCAAACATGTTTCAATATCAACATAAAACTTGATTAGAACTTAAGATCATAAGGATAGCAAGCAAAAATCAGAAATCACATGCCATGGCTTCAAGTTTCCAAAACTGCCTTATGATTCGAATTTGAGGATTGGCTGGATTAAATTGTGTTGTGATCACTCTAACACCTTCCATATACCTCATGTATATGATCCAGATCAATAACCATCATCTGTAACAACTCTAATCCATAAATCGAAGTGTCATTTTCAGTCTGTGCAGGTTGAGTTGGGTGGAAGGATTGAAGCAAGTTCATAACCAGCATACCATCCACAAAGCTTCCATACATGCCGCTGGTGCTGTAGCAATCAAGAAAACTCAACTGGAAACGCGTTTGCCCAGGATTCGATTCTCACTTTCACAGGTATGAACATGAACTGTGATATCCATTTTCTTTGAATCTTTTGATAAAAGCTCTTGGCCATTCTCTTTCTGCACTCATGGCGATCCTTAACCCTCAATAAAATCAAACAATCATGAACCACGAATCATTTAATTTGAAAAATCAGTTTTAGGGTTCATACGTGTTCTTCGAATCAAAATCATTCTGGGTTTAAAATAAATGAAATTAACACATGCCATCATGTTCGTGAGGAAAAACCGAGCAAGATTGATCTTTACATCACTTAATTTCATCAAGAAACGAAGGAGATAGCTTAGATCAAAGTTTCTGAAAATCAAAAAAACACAAACCCAGGTTCGCGCGTGTTCTTGGTGTTCTTCAGTTTTCAAAAATTCAAATAATCCAATATAATATTAACGCGTGTTTTAATCCACTAACACATTCAAACGCGTTGGCTCAGTGGTTCCTGGCTTGGTCTTAAGTCTTCTTGCCACGCGTCCTACCTCATGGTCATGGGTTCAAAACCCAGCAAGACCATTCTTTTTTACAAAGCTTCCAATCTTTCATATTTTTTTCAAACCTTTCAATACCATATCAACGCGTGTCATTTTCCACTAATACACTCCAGCGCATTTGGCCCAGTGGTTGTCTGCTTGCCTTTAAGTCACTTTGCCACGTAGCCACCCATATGGTCATGGGTTCAATCCCTCTCAAGACCATTCTTTTTACAAACTTGTCATATTTTCATGTTTTTTTACAAAACTTCAACAATTTTTTTAACCAATCAAAACTTCTCATTTTGAGATGATTTTTTGCACACTTGTCATTTAATATATATATTTTATGATTATGTCAAAAAAATCCAAAAATAGTTTCATCTGATTAATTTTTTAATCGAGCCGAAAACGATGTTCTGAGCACTTTTTCAAACCTCCTTAAAAGGTGAATTTTTCGAGTTTTCAACTTCCGATTCTTTTCGAAACTTTTCATAAATCAACTTAACATTTCAAAAAACATTGTCAAATCATTTTTCAAAACATTTCATCAAACTTGCATCTTTTTACCATGATTGATCCGATTCAAACGATAAAATTGATTTCTTCTTCTCTCGAATTTCTCGATCGATCATGGGCCTCCCTTATGGTGTAAGTCCCAATCCTTTATGTACATATTTAGTTTCATTTGTACATACTCAAATTATCATTGTTAATATTCAAACGTAAACAAATTTCTTTCGTTTGTTTTTCATTCGTTTGTTTATACGCCGAATCCATTGGTTCTAAAGGAAGAATTCTTCTGAGCAAAATTTCTTTTTGACCAATGGGCCTCCATCAAGGTGTAAGTCCCATAACATTCTTTTATGTACATAATATTTCTTTGTACATATCAAAACTTTTGTCAAACACTTTTTACAAAGTTTCATCTGTACATAATACAGATACTTCTTTTATACTCAAGTACAGACAAACTTCGATCGTTTGTTTTCACTTCACTTGTGTATATTCAAACAAAACAGTCTTTTGTGTACATATTTTTTGTACATATCAAATACTTTTATACAAAACTTTTATCTGTACATAGCACAGATACCCTTTTTTAAATGTTCAAACAACAGATAAACATCGATCGTTCGTTTCCGTTTCATCTGTATATACGCTGAATACCATTGGTATTGAAAGGAGTATTATTCCCTGTGAAACTGTTTTCAAACCAATGGGCCTCTCTTACAGTGTAAGTCCCAACCCTCTTATGTACATCCGAACTTTTCTGTACATAAATACTCGTCCGTGTACATATTTTACTTCCTTGTACACAGTTCAAACTTGTAAATACACAAGTTACGCTCGTTTTCCAAAACGTTCGTTTCACAAACACTTGATTATATAATCTGCAAATACACATCATGCATTGTTTATATTTCCTTCATAAACTCCTGTGAATACATATCACACACACACTTGTTTATATAATTGTTCAGTTATTAACATAACAATTAGCCTAATCAATAGGCTCCCCCCACAGAGTTTAGCCTCCGCTTGGGCTTCATACAAGATAATTATCTCCAACAGAGTTTAGCCTCCGCTTGGGCTTTATACAAGACAATCCATCCCCAGCATGGGTCAGCCTTCGCTTGGGCTTCATACAAGATAACTCATCCCCATTTGAGTTTAGCCTTCTCTTGGGCTTTGTACAAAGAAACTCTCCCCGCAGAGTTAGCCTCCGCTTAGGCTTCATATAAGACAACACTCCCCTGTTGAGTGAGCCTCCCCTTGGGCTTCGTTCAAAAGAACTCCTCATTGAGTTTAGCCTTCTCTTGGGCATCATACAAGAAAGAGACTAAAAATCTCTTAACAGCCTCCTATTGGGCTTCCAATACAAAGAATCACCCACGCTAAGATAGAACCCTGAAAGGATGGTTTCTCGGTGAAATCACTTTCAAAAATCACCAGAGAGTAAAATTTCCCGGTGAAATTGTTCTTATTCAGCAAAGGATGATTTCTCGGTGAAATCCCTTTCAAACCAAAGCCAGCCATACCCTATAGCTTCCTCTTGAGCTTTATACAAGGACCCTCGATGACCCTCGGAATGCCTCCTCTTGGGCTAACAATACAAGGACCCACGGGCTTCTTAAAAGCATCCCTTTAATCCAATCAATTTCTCCTAGAGATTTAGACGTTTATCATCTCTATGGAAGAAGTATCTCATCTATTACATCACATACAGTAAAAAACTTTTCAAACTCTTTTCAAACTATCTTCAAACAAAAACATCTATTAATTGTAAGTGGTAACGCTTGTACACTCAAGCAAAACACCCAATGCTTACAGTTAAAAGATTCAATCATCTTTTTCAAAACATCTTTCTTAAACATGTAAGTGGTAACGCTTGTACACTCAAGCAAAACACCTAATACTTACGACGAAAGATTTTCATCAATTAAACTTTTCAAAAATGTATGTGATGAAATAGATTAGATACATTTTTCGTTAGGATGACACTCGTCTGTCTCTTACTAACATCCCATTGCTTCCACTAGCATAAGTGGGAACTACGATTGCTCTGACTTTCTCAACATCCTTTTGAGAATACGTAGGCACAAGGTCTCATCCTTGGCGAGCAAATTTCTATATCTCTCTCAAACCAAACAAACCATAGATCCCTGTAGATCCGAGCTACAAATGCTCTGATTCCCACTAGGGGATATGTATGCAGAAGATCCAAAGATCTTTGCGAGCACAATAATAACAAAACCTAGGATCCCACATAATCTATGTTTTCTTAAAAAATCCAAAGGAGAAACTTTCCCATCATAGAAATAGCAAATTAAAAAACACACAAACATATCAAACATATTCATATATAAAGCTATGGATAACCATATATATTTAGGATGCTCCATCTGTTCCTTTATATAACAAACCCCCTTACTCAGAATCTCCCCAATGCGTTACATCTAGTTTGCGCTAGTCGTTACGCATATCAAAATCAATTGAGGGTATTAACAGCTTTCCCCTTTTTCATAATCATTAAATCATCTTTCTTGTGTTGAAAATAATAAAGCTTGATGCTCGCGGCATCTTTATAAACAAATCAAAAGAGTAAATCGTTTCGAGCCAGAGGATCCGAATTCACGTTCGACTCCTCTAGCGCGACACCTTTTACCGCGAACAGTAAAAATGGCGACTCTGCTGGGGAATACGCTGAAATTTTTGATTTTTCAAAAAAAAGAAAACGCGTTACTCTGCCCGAGAGCACCAAGCTTTTTTTTGTTTTCAAAAAGAAAAAAGGGGTTAAGCTTTCATTTTGTGCATATGTCTGTTTTTTTTTAATGTGTGTTTCGCGATTTCATCTGATGGAAAGAAATCCTAACCCGGATTTAAGAAACATTTCTAAGATCTAGGTGGAGGTATTAATACGTGAGCAGTTCAATGCTTTCGAAGTTAATATTTCCCGCGCAGTGGAGGTTGTCTTGGGGGTATTGTGTTTAGCGAGTAATTGCGAAAACACTGTATTTTCAGGGGAACTTAAGAAGCTGAGTGGACTGTAGAACACATAAACCATCCTGGCCATTAGGATGTAGTGCGGAGATTATTCGGGTGTAAACCTAGAGTAATTGTCATGCGAGACTACGATCAGGCGAGTTTCTCTTGAAAATATTATTGGACCATCGAGTATTCAACAAATCCAATAATGTTTTGAAGAGGAGTGTTGAGCCTGTATTATCAGTAGAACCCGATTCACAGATGAATAAGCCCATAGAACTTAACCACGTTGATTCTTATCGATGGCTTCATGCTCGTGACTTCGAACGCTTGACCGTGTGAATAACTACTAACCATGTTTTCCGCATTCATGCATTCATTCAAAAAGTTCATTTCTCTCTCCATTTCCAAAGAATTTAGAGATTTTTCTCTGTAAATATTTTAGGTTAGAGTGATGGACGTCAGAGGAAGATTCACCAAAAGATACAGTTTTAGAATTCCTGACGTAGGAAAGTTGAAAGAGTTAGCATCCTTGGTAGAAGATCCCTCGGATTTCAGAAAACGCTATGGAACTCTTTTAACTATTCTGAACGCTAACGTCGATGAAGGACTTCTCAAAACTTTCGTTCAGTTCTACGATCCAGTCTATCGCTGTTTCACCTTCCCCGATTATCAGTTGATGCCTACTTTGGAGGAATATGCACACATCTTAGGTATCTCAGTATCAGACAAAGTGCCTTTCAATGGTTTGGAAGCCATTCCAAAGTCACCAGTCATTGCGACGATGACTCACTTAAAGAAATCTGAGATAGACAAAAACCTAACTACCAGAGGAAAACTCTTAGGACTAACTTCAAAGTTCTTAATGGAGAAGGCTCTTAAATTCTCTGAAGCTGGTAATATGGTAGCCTTTGAAGCTATTCTAGCTTTACTCCTCTACGGATTGGTGTTGTTTCCCAATATCCCGAATTTCGTTGACATTAACGCCATAAGGATCTTTCTGATTGGAAATCCCGTTCCCACTCTACTTGGTGACACGTACGTTTCCATTCATCATAGGAATCGTCAAGGAGACGGAATTATCGTGTGTTGTGTACCTCTGTTTTTCAAATGGATTGTCTCACACTTGCCTAAATCTCCTATCTTCCGTGAAAACAAAGATGAGTGGCATTGGTCAAAAAGACTCATGTCTCTTACAAATGACGATATCCATTGGTATACCTTGGCAGATCATGAGATGGAAATCATTGAGAGCTGTGGAGAATTTGCCAACGTACCCCTCATTGGTACGAAAGGGGGAATCAACTACAACCCACTCCTGGAAAGACGTCAACTTGGATACGCAAACTCTGGTAAACCTCCTGGATTTACAGTAGAAAGCTACTTCTATCATGAAGAAGAAGATTCCCAGGGATTGAAGGCTAGGATGATCAAAGCTTGGCATCGCATCCGAAGGAAAGAAAAAGGGAAGGCAAAGAATTGTGTAGCCATGGAAACCTACACTTCTTGGGTAAAGAAAAGAGCGAAGGAATTCCGAATGCCCTACGCTTATGAAGATCCCATGTTCTCAATCGCTTCAAAATCAACGAATTTTCCCGTCGAAACTGTGGGAGGATACCAAGAAACCTTGACCAAGGTAAGGCTTGAGAAGGAGGCTTTGGAAAACAAATTCCTTGAGGCTAATCTTGAGAATGAAAAGCTCAAGAAGCAAGTCAAAGACCATGAAAAGACGCTTTACTTCCAGGATGAATGGCTCATGGAGAAAGATGAGAAGATTCGTCAGAAAGACAATGCAATCAAAAGATACGTCAAAGAAAGGAAGAGGAAGCTTGAAGAAATGACAACCAGCGATCTCGCTCCCGACAAGTGGAAGAAAGTCATTAGCAAGCTAAAAGCCGAGAAAGCTGAACTAAAAGCTCGCTATGGAAAGGAAATCCTGAAGATGAAGCTGCATCAAGCCTTCGGATCTTCATCCGATGAAGACATTAATTAGTTTAATTTGTAATTTTATCATTTATTTTATCATTTGTGTGAGCAATGCTCCAAAAAAAAAAAAACAATTGTTGTAATTTTCTTTCAATAATTAATAAAATAAGTGTGTTTTCCATCCAAATATTTGCCAGAAATTTCTCTTTTAGTGTAAATTCTTTGGAAATTCTTCTTTACGATCATAATCATGCATCATACTTTGCATTTAAGTCTATTGTCTAGAGTTTGATCTCTTTTCACTTTCACAGACAAAAGTATAAAAAAAAAAATCGCCAAGCTGCCGCGTCTTAGAGTTTCTCGACTGCGTCCGCAGCCAACTCGAACATACGACACACGTTCAAAAAGAAGGAAAGTGATGGAAGGATTTGAACAAGAGAATGTTGAACTTCGAGGCACAGTAACAACACTACAAGAAGAAGTGGAGAGACTCACGTCTTTAGTCAACTCACTTGCCGCAGCGCAAAGTCAGCCAGCAACTTTGAGCAGTCAAAATCGACCAACAATTCCAGAAGTTTCTACTACTCCAGTTTCAACTGTCGCAGCTAGTAGCTCTCTTTTCAATATGCCAGAAGGCTATCCATGGGGCATGCCTTTCAACTTTGGCATCGGAATTCGTCAACCGACTTCCCAAGTGCAGACAACTACGCTTGAAGTACCTACTTCACAGCAAAACTCTACATTTACTCCGCAACGTGAAGTAACTCTCTCACAAGTAACAATGCCGGTTTCTCAACCAATTATGACGAATTCAGCTTCTGTAGTGCATGCTACCGTAGACGAAGAAATTCACCATACTTCGGGTAATAACATGAATTCCCAGGGTTTAATGGAGAATCTCCAGGAACAACTCCTCAAAATGCAGCTTGAGATAAAGACGATTCGTGGAAAAGAATTATTTGGGAAAAACGCCCAGGATCTTTGCTTAGTTCCTCGTGTAAAGATACCCGCAAAATTCAAAGTCCCTGATTTTGAAAAGTACAAGGGAAACTCCACGTCATAAAGTCATCTCACAATGTATGCCAGAAAAATGTCCACATACAATGAGGATCATCAGCTTTTGATTCACTACTTCCAAGACAATCTTACCGGTGCCGCACTGAAGTGGTATATGGGATTAGACAGTACAAATGTCCAAACGTTCAACGACCTAGGCAAAGCCTTTATCCAGCAATACAAATTCAACCTGGATATGGCTCCTGATCGAGACCAACTCCGCTCTATGTCTCAAAAGGAAAGAGAGACATTCATGGAATATGCCCAACGATGGAGGGAAATTGCTGCCCAAATCAACCCGCCCTTGGAAGAAAAAGAAATGACTAAGGTATTCCTCAACACTCTTGGACCATTCTACTATGAGCGAATGATCGCTAGCGCTCCCGGAGATTTTAATGAGATGGTGAGCATGGGAATGCGATTAGAAGAGGGGGTTCGAACCGGACGCTTAACCAAGGCGGGATCTTCCGTGGAACAAAGAAGGTTGGAACAAGTTTCCCAAGGAAAAAAGAACACGACATAGGAATGGTATCCCGAGGGAAACCACGTAAGAATGTCATTCAACAACGACAGGTAGCTGCCATAACACCAGCCGTTAACACAACTCCAAACACAGGAATTGCTCCGCATTTCAGAAAATCAACAAACTCAGGCCTCGTCAGCGGGCTCAGTTTAACAACCAAAATCGTGCGCCTCGGGTCACTCAATTCGACCCAATTCCCATGACGCGTACTTTACCCCGCTCGATAGAAAGGAATCTATCAGACAAGGTTACCACCTCGGTCCTGAAAAACTACCATGGTGGTACAAGGTCGGCGTTTCTTGCCCTTTTCACCAAGGGCACCGGGCCATGACCTTGAGCACGATAGCATTGAAGGCGGTGCGAGATTGGTTAAGACTAATCTTCTTTCCTTCAGAAACACAGGTCCGAATGTACAAGCCAATCCACTTCCCAGTCATAGTGGACACTCAGTGAATCTAATGCTAAGAAATACGGATCGATATCTCGTCACAAACGTGAATCTGATCAAAGGAAACTTAGTACATCTCCATGAATCATACAGTGCAATGAGCGCTTTCGCTAAGCACGATTATGCAGCTTGCAACATCTGCCACAAAAACATTCATGGATGTCCCACCATAAGAACAGACATTCAGCATTTGCTAGACATTGGTGACCTACAGATCTACCGAAACAGAGATGATCATGACGTAAATACATTAGGGCATTTTCCGCATGAGCTTTTAGTCTCAGATATCAACTCGGAAAATCCCGAAGTAAACGTTGTGATCCCTTGTTTCAACGTACCCGAGCATGTGGAGATCACGTACAATGGTACCAACATTCCAACATCTCCTTTGGTAATTTGCCCACCCGGTCCTGTTCCGTACAGTTCTACCAGAGCAATTCCTTACCAGTACAATGCAACCCTGATAGAGGATGGGAAGGAGAAACCCATACCTACACTTCCAGCTAATGTCAATATAACGGAAATTGGACGAGTAACACGAAGCGGACGAGTGCACGCTCCGTTACCACCAAGACCAGCTGTCATTCCTGTTGTTAGACAAAATCCAGTTAACATATCCTCTGAGAATCCTGCAACGATTCCCATTGTTAACCCAAGTACAAACATTGGTCCTACTGATGGAACCAACATCAACTCAGACTTTGAAGAGATAATAAAACTGATCAAGAAGAGCGAATATCGAGTCGTAGATCAATTGATGCAGACTCCTTCCAAAATTTCAATATTGTCTTTACTCCTCAATTCCGAAGCTCACCGAGAAGCTTTGATGAGAGTACTAGACCAGGCTTATGTGGATCACGATGTGACTACAGACCAATTCGGAGGAATTGTCAACAACATAACAGCCTGTAATAATCTGAGCTTTAGTGATGAAGAACTTCCGGAAGAAGGGAAAGATCACAACTTGGCCTTACACATCTCGATGATTTGCCAGACAGATTCCCTATCCAATGTATTGGTGGATACTGGTTCATCTTTGAACGTAATGCCAAAAACGACACTCGCTCGTTTAGCTTACAAAGGAACGCCCATGAAATTCAATGACATAGTGGTAAGAGCTTTCGATGGATCACGGAAGTCAGTTATTGGAGAAGTTGATCTCCCGATGACGATTGGCCCGCACACTTTCCAAATTACCTTTCAAGTCATGGACGTACCAGCTGCATACAGTTGCTTACTAGGAAGACCTTGGATCCACGATGCAGGAGCAGTAACTTCTACTCTCCATCAGAAATTAAAATTCACAGTAAATGGAAAGTAAGTGACCATCAGTGGTGAACAAGCTTTGCTAATAAGTCATCTGTCCAGTCATTCTTTCATCACAGCTAATGACATTGAAGGGACACATCTCCCAGGACATCCATTAGAAGATGAATCTACCAGCAAAAACAGATCATCTATCTCTTCTTATAAGGAAGCAGCACAGATAGTAAGAGATGGTAATGCTGAAGGATGGGGTCAAGTCATCAAACCTGTCAAGAACGAGACTAAAGCCGGACTCGGATTTGCACCCGTATTTCCCAAAGACCAGCGAGAGAATGAAGTACTTCTCCCGATCAAGGAAGTATTTCATAGTGGAGGTTTCTTAAACCCTGTTCCACAAGAAGTAAACGTCGTTACCATTGAAGAGGATGAAGATGATCCCTCTGGATCTGAAGAATGGAGCACTTATTTAAACAGCCCTGAATATGTGTCTCAAGAAGAGTTGCACGCACCGACCGAACAATTCAAAGACATGTCCCGGCAGCAACATGAAAATCCGCCTGTCCCTGCTGAAGTTTGGGACACCTTGGGGGAACCCAGTGGCAAATTTGACTACATGGTGAGATACACTGCGCCAGAAAGCTCCAAAATCCGGATCGAAGATATCCAACCCACAGGATGGGGTGATGACTTTGAATATCCTAGTCAATCAGAAGAGGAGTATACATCTTCCCAATCTCATCAGCCGATTGAGGTTCCAAACGAAGATCGCTGCTTTAATGCACCTGTGGAATATGTTAAAAGGGATCATAATTACCACTACATCAACGTGATCAATGAAGATCAGGAATACGATTCGGGTTACGATGTAGAAAGTATTGCCGACAATGAGTCTCTTCACTCAGAAGATTGGAAGACACATCCTCAAAATTCAACACAGAAGTCAAAAGGAAGTACACATGTTGTATACTCTACTTCACGATCTGTTTATCAAGCTGAAGAAGATCGCTTTAGCAGCACCAAAGGCAAAGGCCATCGCCCAAAGTCTTCAAAGCCTGCTCGGCCAGCAACCAAAGTTTACTCGAGGGTTAAACCAAGTGGAAAATTGCCCGAGTACATCGAATTCCAAGGAGTTCGCCACTACTGGAAACCTGTTGAAGTTCGGAATAACGTTCCTGGTTCAAAGTAGTTTATCTTTGCTTTTGTTTTGAACTCTCACTTCGCCCAAAGTGAAGAGATGTTTTATAGGGCTTAGCTTTTAAATAATTTCTCTTTGTCTCGCCCAAGACAAATGAGTTTGTATTTTAGGGCCCTGTATCATATTGTGAATCATAAATAAAATGCGTTGTTTTGATTCCACACTCTGTGTTTTTTATTTTCATTTTACCCTTTCTTGGAAATGATAATCCTAAAAAACACAATCACAAAAAATCTTCAAAAAAAAAAAAAAAATCAATCATAATGAAAAAATTAATCTGCATACACTTTCACATTAACTTTTTCTCAAAAAAAAAAAAATGATAAGGAGTTAATTAATCAAACATAAATCAAAATATGCAGATTAACGGATGGACAAATCCATTGAAAGCAATGACTCTATGCTCTCTCCCAACTTTGAGTTCCCCAGTGAAGTCACCGAGGAAGAATTTGAAGAAGAGATCCCAGATGAGATTTCTCGACTACTTAAGCACGAGGAAAGAATCATTCAACCTCACAAAGAGCCGTTGGAAGCAATCAACTTGGGTTCTGAGGAAGACAAAAAAGAAGTAAATATCGGAGCTTCACTTGACAACAACGTCAAAAGCAAGTTGATAGATCTTCTCAGAGAATATGTTGATGTGTTCGCTTGGTCTTACCAAGATATGCCGGGTTTAGATACCAGCATTGTGGAGCATCACCTGCCATTAAAGCCGGAGTGTCCGCCAGTTAAGCAAAGACTGACTGAGAAGAATTCACCCTGAGATGGCCGACAAAATCAAAAAGGAAGTTCAAAAGCAGCTTGACGCAGGTTTTCTCGTCACCTCTGAATATCCTCAATGGCTAGCCAACATAGTACCTGTCTCCAAGAAAGATGGTAAGGTCAGAATGTGTGTTGACTACCGGGATTTAAACAAAGCAAGTCCAAAAGATGATTTCCCACTACCGCATATTGACATGCTAGTAGACAGC
Organism: Vicia sativa; assembly: GCA_021764765.1. Classification (NCBI taxonomy): domain Eukaryota; kingdom Viridiplantae; phylum Streptophyta; class Magnoliopsida; order Fabales; family Fabaceae; genus Vicia; species Vicia sativa. The sequence goes on along the minus strand of CM038795.1, from coordinate 224,788,771 downwards.
ACTGCAAAGTTCAACGTCTTTTCCTTCATGGACGGTTTCTCTGGTTACAATCAGATCAGAATGGCTTCCGAAGACATGGAGAAGACATCCTTCATCACGCCATGGGGCACTTTCTGCTACAAAGTAATGCCGTTTGGATTAAAGAATGCAGGCGCAACTTACCAAAGGGCAATGACTACTCTCTTTCATGACATGATGCACAAAGAAATCGAGGTCTACGTAGACGACATGATAGCAAAATCTGACACTGAAGAAGAGCATATAGACTATCTCTTAAAGTTGTTTCAACGGCTAAGGAAGTTTCAGCTCCGCCTGAATCCTAACAAATGCACCTTTGGAGTAAGATCCGGAAAACTCCTGGGTTTCATCGTCAGTCAAAGAGGTATTGAGGTTGACCCTGACAAAGTCAAGGCTATTCAAGAAATGCCTGCGCCACATACGGAAAAGCAAGTAAGAGGATTTCTTGGACGGTTGAATTACATCTCCAGATTTATCTCCCAAATGACTGCTACCTGTGGGCCGATATTCAAACTTCTCCGCAAAAACCAAGAAGTTGTGTGGACAGACGATTGCCAAAAGGCATTCGACAGTATCAAGGAATACCTGTCAGAACCACCAATACTGATCCCTCCAGTGGAAGGAAGACCATTAATCATGTACCTTACCGTGCTAGAAGAATCCATGGGCTGCGTACTTGGACAGCAAGATGAAACCGGTAAGAAGGAGCATGCCATCTACTATTTGAGTAAAAAGTTCACAGACTGTGAAACTCGTTACTCCATGCTCGAGAAAACATGTTGCGCTTTGGTATGGACTTCAAAACGTCTCCGCCAGTACATGATCAATCACACGACTTGGTTAATCTCCAAAATAGATCCAATCAAGTACGTCTTTGAAAAGCCTGCATTATCAGGAAGGATTGCTCGATGGCAAATGCTGTTATCTGAATATGACATCCAGTACCGTTCCCAAAAAGCGGTCAAAGGAAGCATTCTTGCCGATCACTTGGCTTATCAGCCGCTCAACGAATACCAATCTCTCAAATTTGACTTCCCCGACGAGGATGTTATGTACTTGAAAATGAAAGATTGTGACGAACCGCTGCCCAGTGAGGAACCAGATCCAGAATCCAGATGGGGCCTAATTTTTGATGGAGCAGTTAACGTTTTTGGCAATGGAATTGGGGCAGTTATCATCACTCCCGAGGGTTCTCATATTCCGTTTTCCGCCAGATTGCTATTTGATTGCACCAACAACATTGCAGAATATGAAGCTTGTATCATGGGTATCGAAGAGGCCATCGACTTGAGGATAAAGATCCTTGACATATATGGAGACTCAGCCCTTGTGATCAACCAAATCAAAGACAAGTATGAAACTCATCATCTTGGTTTGATTCCATACAGAGATTATGCAAGACGGTTGTTGACTTTTTTCAACAAAGTTGAACTGCATCATATCCCTCGAGATCAGAACCGAATGGCAGACGCCTTGGCTACTCTATCTTCCATGTTCAAAGTCAACCATCGGAATGATATGCCTAGAATCCGTATCAGATGCCTTGAAAGACCTGCGTATGTGTTCGCCACTGAAGCAGTTTTTGACGATAAACCATGGTTCCACGACATCAAGCATTTCCTTCAAACACGAGAGTACCCACTCGGGGCATCGTACAAGGATAAGAAAACTCTAAGGAGGATTTCTAGAAACTTCTTCCTGAACAAAGATGTGCTATACAAAAGAAACTTCGACATGGTTCTGCTCAGATGCGTCGACCGACAAGAAGCAGACACGATCATCCATGAAGTTCACGAAGGGTCCTTTGGAACTCATTCAAACGGGCATGCAATGTCCAGAAAAATTTTGAGAGCAGGATACTATTGGATAACGATGGAATCTGATTGCTGTAAACACGTCAAAAGATGTCACAAGTGCCAGATCTACGCAGGTAAGATCCATGTGCCTCCGACTCTACTCAACGTTCTTTCCTCTCCGTGGCCTTTCTCCATGTGGGGCATCGACATGATTGGAATGATTGAACCAAAAGCGTCCAACGGACATCGCTTCATTCTAGTGGCTATTGATTACTTCACCAAATGGGTCGAAGCAGCATCTTATGCCAACGTTACAAGACAAGTGGTTGTGAGATTCATCAAGAACAACCTCATTTGCCGATATGGAGTTCAAGTAAGATCATTCACGACAATGGATCGAACTTGAACAACAAAATGATGAAAGAAGCGTGTGAGGAATTCAAGATCGAGCATCATAACTCGTCTCCTTACGGCCAAAGATGAGCGGCGCCGTTGAAGCGCCAACAAGAACATCAAGAAGATCGTCCGAAAATGGTCATCACCTACAAAGGCGGCGCGAAATCGCCATTTGCTCGCATGGGTACCGTACTTGACGCACATCAATAGGGGCAACTCCTTTTTCTTTAGTATACGGCATGGAAGCAGTGCTCCCCGTAGAAGTTGAGATTCCGTCAATGAGGGTTCTCATGGAAACTAAGCTATCGAGGCGAATGGTGTCAAAGCGATCGACCAGTGAATTTAATCGACCGCTCATGTCACGGACAACTTTATCAAAGAAGGATGAAGAAAGCTTTCGACAAAAAGGTCCGACCTCGTGAATTCCGAGAAGGCGACCTCGTGCTTAAAAAGATTCTGTCTTTTCAAACAGATTCTAGGGGCAAATGGACTCCAAACTATGAAGGCCCATACATCGTCAAAGAAGCTTTTACGGCGGTGCTATGACTCACAACCATGGACGGTGATGAACTCCCGCATCCTGTGAATCTTGATGCGTCAAGAAATACTTTGTCTAAAAAAAAAAAGAACAGCTCGGTAAGTCGAAAACCCGAAAAGGGCGGCTTAGGCAAAAATGAGCGTCTCGGTGGATTGAAAACCTGAAAAGGCAATCCAGGCAAAAATTAGAGACAATAAACAGAAAATATCCTGATAGATTGAAAACCTGAAAAGGCAATCTAGGCAAAAAAAATAAGGATACAAAAAAAAATGACAAAGTAACTGCGATCAGTCTGTACTTCGTCAATCTGAAGAATTCTCCATCAACGGATCTTCAATCAAATCTTCTGAAGCCATCAGTGCCGTGGAAATTCAAAGTTGATAGGGATAATAGCGGTTATTTGCTTTCAATGTAGCCTTTTCCCAATAAATTATCATTTCCAACTTTTGTAAATAGCTCATGGAATCACGCCTTTGGCTGATTACCATTCTATCAATAAATTTGAACCTTGTGCCCTTTGTTTGCAATTCTCGCTTTATTCAGTTTTGCAAAATAACGCTTTTTATTGTGAAAATCACTTTTTGAAACTAAAAATGTTTTAAATGAATTTTACTTCAAAATTTTGAAAATAAAAGCAAAAAAAATTCTCCTTTGAAACTATGAACACGGAAATAACTTCAACCGTTTCTCCAAGAGTGTTTCGATCCCCAGTGGAGTCGCCAACTGCTACAGCAGTTTTCTCCTCAACAGAAATCTTCAAAGGACGGTATTCTTATCCCAAAAGGAATCCCTAATCAAGTTGCCAATGGAATGCCTTTCTCTGAAAGTTTAAAGCATGCAACTCAAAATCTTCATCAGTGAACGTTTGCACCAGTGCTGTAATCTTCGCTAAGTATTTGTTCGAACTGCGACGTGGTCCTTTTCCCAAATATCTCTTTAGTGTCTTTGTCAAGTATTGTTAGCATACATACGACATTCATGACATTCATACATAATAGCATCATTCATTGCATTTTTGCATTCCTTGAAATGTTTGCTTCCATATCACTGGTGTAAATCATGCTTACTCATGTAAGTACAAGTCTATCCCCAGTAGAGTATCTCCAAAACGGAAAGGATACATTTTCCTTTTTCCCCAACGGAGTACCTCCCAAGCAGAGAAATACATTTTCTTCTCTCTACCACATTCCCCCAAGCTGAGATCATTCCTCATTGGGAATCATGTCTTGATTAGCTTTTTCTTTCCAGTTCTTTCCTGGATAGAACTTTGTCTATAATCAACAAAACGATAAGCAATAGCCTCATCATTTGAGCCGCTTATTTCCAAAATTTGTCATAAAAGTTTGTTCTTCTCAACAAGGTCAAATCACAACTATACGAGAAAAATTTCCCAGTGATTGTCTTTATGCGAAGAAAACTGTGTCTTCAATCAAAGCCCGCATCTTCTCAAAAGAGGATCCTTGGCAAGATTGTATCCAAGAAAATAGAAACTCATTTTGAGTTCTGTTTCTTTCATTGTCTGTTATTCACAAAGCTGAATACACAGCAAACTCTTTTCAAAAGATTTACCTTGTTATAGTTATCACTTTGCTGATAATTGGTAATATCTTCAAAACTCCTTTGGGATCTGTTTCCATATTTGTCTGATATTCACGAGGCTGAATACTTAGAAAACTTTTCAAAGATTTACCTTGTTATAGTTATCACTGTGCTGATAATTGGTAATATCTTCAAAGCTCATTCAAGTTCTGTTTCCATTAACTGTCTGTTATTCACAAAGCTGAATATTCAGTAAACTTCTCAAAAGAGTTACCTTGTTATAGTTATCACTTCGCTGATAATTGGTAACATCTTCAACATTCATTACCATAAATTATCACAAGGCTGATAATTGGTAATATCATCTTCATTTACCTTAAACATTGTCACGAGGCTGACGGAAGGTAATCTTTCTGTTTCCAAAGCGAAACAAACATTCACATGTTTGTGAATCATACTTTCTAACATGTCATTTTCTTTGATATTATCCGGGTGAAACTTTTTACAATCATATTGCATCACTCGCATCTTTTGGTATCTTAGGTCCAAATTTTGCGTATTCTGATATTTAAGTATCTTTACACCTATCAAAACGAAGATATTCATCTTCATCTCTCAGGTTAAAGAAACTTAAATAGGGGCATCTGTCATACCCCAAATTTTGACCTAATATACCACCTCACATTTGCATCATTGCATAACTAACAGCTCAGAACAGCATTAATCGGGTGTGGGTTTTCACAGATCAAAATTAGGGTTTCATCAGATTTTCATCTGATTCAACACTAACCAATTAGGGTTTGAGATTTTTCCATCTCATTTGATCTATCTTGATCAAAACATCAACCTCTGATTATCAGACAGTCAATTTTCTCACAGATCAATCAAGGATCGACCAATTAGGGTTTTGATCGAGCATGAGAATTCTCTGACTTTTTGAACAGTGGATGACTTTTTTGGATAGAGATTGGTCATCATATCTTAGATACAACATCTTGACCTAATTTCTGGATTCAAATCATCACAGCAGTTCCACGATTTCATTAGTCGATTTAAAGCGTCGATGAAATTTCATCGCCGAGAAAAGTCAAACTTTGACTTTTGGTCAAATTTTTCAAAACAAAACTTTTTCAATCATCAAAATACTTCAAATGATCCATCATGATCATAAAAAATCAAAGAATTTGGAAAAGTCAACAAAAAGTCAAAATTTCTATAACTTAGAAAAATTTCTAAGTGTTGAAATTTCACATTTTTTCCAAACTTCAAGCCACTTTTTCACCTAGTTCCAATTGGAATTTGGAAAAACTCAAAACATGAAAGTTGTAGATCATGGAAAAATCTTTCCAAAATGTCCAAGAACTTCAAAATCCATGAAGGCTAGCTATGTCTTTGAAGTTGAAACAAAAGAGTCCATGAAACTTGATTTTCAAAATCCAACACTTCAATTATAGGTCATTTCTTGATTTTTTCATCTAGAAGCTTTCTAACCTTGCCAAGATAAGTTAGAACTGATAAAAATCAGTTGGATATAATTATTACAAGATAGGATCAAGTTGAGATTAACCATGGTTAAAAGAAGGAAGCTTCCTTTTGCATTTAATGCACAAAAGACTTCCTTGCCCTCTAAGGCAAGTTTGAATTACCAATGCCAAATTGCTTGCCTAACATTTCAGAGCTCATGGCCTATAAATAGAGGTACCATTTTCAAATCAAAAACACACCAAAAACAATGCAAAATCCATGCTTCCTTTCTTTTACTTGAAAATTAAGTAACATAGTGTAAAATTGCCAAACTTGCATTTTTTGAAAATCAGTTAAAAACATGGTAAATTTTGGTGTCAAACATGTTTCAATATCAACATAAAACTTGATTAGAACTTAAGATCATAAGGATAGCAAGCAAAAATCAGAAATCACATGCCATGGCTTCAAGTTTCCAAAACTGCCTTATGATTCGAATTTGAGGATTGGCTGGATTAAATTGTGTTGTGATCACTCTAACACCTTCCATATACCTCATGTATATGATCCAGATCAATAACCATCATCTGTAACAACTCTAATCCATAAATCGAAGTGTCATTTTCAGTCTGTGCAGGTTGAGTTGGGTGGAAGGATTGAAGCAAGTTCATAACCAGCATACCATCCACAAAGCTTCCATACATGCCTCTGGTGCTGTAGCAATCAAGAAAACTCAACTGGAAACGCGTTTGCCCAGGATTCGATTCTCACTTTCACAGGTATGAACATGAACTGTGATATCCATTTTCTTTGAATCTTTTGATAAAAGCTCTTGGCCATTCTCTTTCTGCACTCATGGCGATCCTTAACCCTCAATAAAATCAAACAATCATGAACCACGAATCATTTAATTTGAAAAATCGGTTTTAGGGTTCATCGTGTTCTTCGAATCAAAATCATTCTGGGTTTAAAATAAATGAAATTAACACATGCCATCATGTTCGTGAGGAAAAACCGAGCAAGATTGATCTTTACATCACTTAATTTCATCAAGAAACGAAGGAGATAGCTTAGATCAAAGTTTCTGAAAATCAAAAAAACACAAACCCAGGTTCGCGCGTGTTCTTGGTGTTCTTCAGTTTTCAAAAATTCAAATAATCCAATATAATATTAACGCGTGTTTTAATCCACTAACACATTCAAACGCGTTGGCTCGATGGTTCTGGCTTGGTCTTAAGTCTTCTTGCCAGCGTCCTACCTCGTGGTCATGGGTTCAAAACCAGTAAGACCATTCTTTTTACAAAGCTTCAATCTTTCATATTTTTTCAAACCTTTCAATACCATATCACGCGTGTCATTTTCCACTAATACACTCCAGCGCATTTGGCCCATGGTTGTCGCTTGCCTTTAAGTCACTTTGCCACGTAGCCACCCATATGGTCATGGGTTCAATCCTCTCAAGACCATTCTTTTACAAACTTGTCATATTTTCATGTTTTTTTACAAAACTTCAACAATTTTTTTAACCAATCAAAACTTCTCATTTTGAGATGATTTTTTGCACACTTGTCATTTAATATATATATTTTATGATTATGTCAAAAAAATCCAAAAATAGTTTCATCGATTAATTTTTAATCGGGAAAGCGATGTTACGAGCACTTTTCAAACCTCCTTAAAAGGTGAATTTTCGAGTTTTCAACTTCCGATTCTTTTCGAAACTTTTCATAAATCAACTTAACATTTCAAAAAACATTGTCAAATCATTTTTCAAAACATTTCATCAAACTTGCATCTTTTTACCATGATTGATCCGATTCAAACGATAAAATTGATTTCTTCTTCTCTCGAATTTCTCGATCGATCATGGGCCTCCCTTATGGTGTAAGTCCCAATCCTTTATGTACATATTTAGTTTCATTTGTACATACTCAAATTATCATTGTTAATATTCAAACGTAAACAAATTTCTTTCGTTTGTTTTCATTCGTTTGTTTATCGCCGAATCCATTGGTTCTAAAGGAAGAATTCTTGAGCAAAATTTCTTTTTGACCAATGGGCCTCCATCAAGGTGTAAGTCCCATAACATTCTTTTATGTACATAATATTTCTTTGTACATATCAAAACTTTGTCAAACACTTTTACAAAGTTTCATCATACATATCTGAATACTTCTTTTATACTCAAGTCGAGACAAACTTGATCGTTTGTTTCACTTCACTTGTGTATATTCAAACAAAACGATCTTTTGTGTACATATTTTTGTACATATCAAATACTTTTATACAAAACTTTTACGTACATATGGATACCCTTTTTAAATGTTCAAACAACAGATAAACATCGATCGTTCGTTTCCGTTTCATCTGTATATTGTCATACCCCAAAATTTGCCCTCCATCTTCTTAAGACATCCCATACCACTATACTCAAGGATTCCTCAAGAGTTGATCAGACAAACTCTCTCCTAGGCAATCAACCCAAACTAGGGTTTGGTATTCCTCAGATCAAGATGGACTTCCAACATCTCCAATGGCCTTCATACCTCCTCATATGTTTCAAAGATTCTCCATGTCAAGTTTCAAGCCTCACAAGTCAAGATTGCTCAGACAATTGCTCAGATGGTTGAAAATCAGTTGTATTGGACAAAAGTCAGTATGGTCAACATACGAGTCAAAACTTGATTTTTGGTCAACATCCTCATTTGAAGTTACATTCATCATTTGATCAAGGGTTGATCATGATTCATCAAGAAAACTCAAGATTTGCTCAAAGTCAACTTTCAAATTAGGGTTTCTAGATGAAAAGTCAACCAAACTTTGGTGATCATAACTTCTTCATACTTTCTCGAAATTTTCCACCACCTCTTGTTTTGAAGGAAATTCAATTCCTACAACTTCATGTCTCACAAGAATGGTCAAAAATGCTTCATTTGAGAGGTATGGCTCAAAACATTACAGGTCATTTTCAAAGTCAACAAAAAGTCAACTTTTTGTTTTGAAGATATATTGAGCATGGTAACTCCAATTGAGATGAGACCAAAGACATTGGTTAGAGGACTCTTAGAGCTTTCCAAAAAGTCCAAGAACACTCAAAAATGTGGAAAATTGAGCAAGATACACTATTCGGAAGTTGGGCGATTTTGAACGATTGCACAAAAGGACATTTTGGTCAAATTGCAAAATTTTCCAAATGGGCCTATAATCTTTTGATCCAAACTTGTTCATGATGTTATTCTTGACCCATAAATGCTTGGCATTGGTAATTTTCTATTTTTATGATTTATATTTGAATTTTATGACATTTAATTCAAAAATAAATTGTATAAAATATGAAAATTAAGTTATTTTTCCAATTAAGTTGGATTTATATCTTTCTAAATGTCCAAGAAGGCCCATGACTCTTGCCAAATTCGTGATCCATGCATATGGAAAGAAGAAATCAAGATTTTAAAGAAAATTGATTTGATTTTATTGGAAAATATTTGCACATCAATGATCCAATCTTTTTCACTCTTTTGCCATCGAACCTCTTCTATAAATCATGACATTGTGAACAAACAAGAGGACGAATCCTAACCTAAAAAACCACCCAAAACTTTGGCAAAATTTTCAAGAATCCAAAAATTCGAATTTTTGTTTTCAGCAAGCTTCAGGCCAATTTAACCATTCAATCATCTTCCAGAGGTTCCCAGCAACTCAAACCACCTCTTGCACGAAGCCAGATCGTCCTGAATCGCGCCAGCAAGCTCTCACCGGTTTGGTAAATCCATAAATTCGAATTTCATTCATCATGTATTATTAACTATTTTCGTGTGTTTGTTTGTGATCAGGAGGTTCATTAGGTCACATTAGATGCATTACATGCGAGGTTGGACGTAAGAAATACAATATGCCATGGTTAGGGCTCGGGTGTTTGGTTGAACGATTAATCAAGCGTTTAACAAAGCAGACACCACCAATGGACTCAGGGGGGTCGATTTAGGGGGAATAGGGTTTTCTTTTGCATTGATCTCTCTTGTTTCGCAGGTTTGAAATTCGTCGTCACCGGAGAAGACGACCGGAGCTAGGGCTCCGGCGTCGGTGACTCGTGGACTCCGGCTTCAATCCGCGTGGCACAATGGCGCATCCTCATTCGTCCATCCATTTACTATCCGGGCCCACGCAGGTTGACTATGTTTTTTGCTTTATATCTATGACACGCGTACACTTAAAAGCAACCGTTTTCAAAATCCAAACACGAAGCGCACTGTGGTGTAGTGGTAAGGACGCTGCCTGTACAGGGATCCTCTCCAAGGTCTCCAGTTCGAACCTCCTTGAGACCGGTTTCATTTTTCTTTTACAAACTCAAACTATTTTCTATATTTTTTTCTATTTTCCAATTTATTTTAATATTTTCATTCATTTTAATTTCTTTTCAATATTTTATTCTGCATTAAAAAAATTACCAAAAAATATTTTCTTTTTGCATTTATATTCTAAAAATGTTTATTTAATTTAATAAATTAAAAAATATATTTTTGCATGCATATTTAATTTTATTTATAATTTTGCATTTAATTCACTTTTAATTGCATTTTAATTATCAAATTGCATCTAAAAAATCCCAAAAAATTATCTTAGCATATTTATCTTATTTCCAGCATGTACCAATTTTTCCATATTAAAATTTGCATTTTTACTAACATTTTCTCTTATTTCGATTTCATCATATTTTCCGATTTTTCTTATTCTTTCACGAGGTTGATCCGATTGAACGATTCTTCCGTTTTATTTTACTTTCCAATAATGTAATTGCTCATGGGATGTAATAGTTTAAATTAGGGTTTTACTTTCCGCACTCCTAATTATGTATCTGCCCCAAAGCCATGTAATAGCGTAGGACATTTATCTTTCCGCACTTTACATTCCGCATTTTAATTTCCGCACTCTATAAACTGCTAGTAATTAGGCGTGTATGGCAAGATAATAATTGGACATAGCTCACTCTAATTTCAAGATTAACATATCTGAATTTGACACACTCCTTTCACACACGCACCCCTTAGGGTATTTCTCTCTCGATGCCTTTCGATTCAAACAATGGTCATGTCCCTCGAACGTAGAGGTATTCTAGCACCGTTGCCTTTAAAACAAATCATCATAGTCCCTTCGATACAAAGATCATAAGACCCACGATGTCGCCTCCGAATACATGATCTTGACCCTCGATTGTTGCCTCTGAAAATGATGATAGTCCTTGAATGTGCTAGGATGCTTCCTAGTTGCTTTCTATGACCATCCGATGTCCCTTCGATTGTCCGCTTACATCCAGCGAATGGAGCTACCTATCAACTAATGGTATGGCTAGCGCTATTCTAAAGGAACATAAAATAACACGAAAACGACCAATTCTGAGTAGGTAAATTAAGACTTTTAGTTGCTTGCTCCATCAAAACATTTCTCACACTTCACGCTTTCAAAACTTTTCAAACGCTTTGTATACATTCCAACGTGAATCATTACAAAGTCTCCTTTCAAAAACAAAACATTTCCGAACACTTTGTATACATTCCTACATGAATCATTACAAAGTCAAAGTGAAATGCTTTTTTTTCAAACAAACTTTTCAAATACACAGAAAGCACAATTTTAAAGTGATCTAGAGAGCAACTAAGAGCCCCGTAGATAACTACGGATGGAAAGGGGTGCTAATACCTTCCCTTTTCATAACCTTCTCCCGTACTCAGAATCTAACGAAGGTCTTTTTCTGTTACTTTTACCTTCCCTTAATTGGATAAAAATAAAAGTCGGTGGCGACTCTTGCTATCCGCACATTTGGATACAAAAATCCTAAAACGTCAGTTCACCGTATTACATATATACGCTGAATACCATTGGTATTGAAAGGAGTATTATTCCCTGTGAAACTGTTTTCAAACCAATGGGCCTCTCTTACAGTGTAAGTCCCAACCCTCTTATGTACATCCGAACTTTTCTGTACATAAATACTCGTCCGTGTACATATTTTACTTCCTTGTACACAGTTCAAACTTGTAAATACACAAGTTACGCTCGTTTTCCAAAACGTTCGTTTCACAAACACTTGATTATATAATCTGCAAATACACATCATGCATTGTTTATATTTCCTTCATAAACTCCTGTGAATACATATCACACACACACTTGTTTATATAATTGTTCAGTTATTAACATAACAATTAGCCTAATCAATAGGCTCCCCCCACAGAGTTTAGCCTCCGCTTGGGCTTCATACAAGATAATTATCTCCAACAGAGTTTAGCCTCCGCTTGGGCTTTATACAAGACAATCCATCCCCAGCATGGGTCAGCCTTCGCTTGGGCTTCATACAAGATAACTCATCCCCATTTGAGTTTAGCCTTCTCTTGGGCTTTGTACAAAGAAACTCTCCCCGCAGAGTTAGCCTCCGCTTAGGCTTCATATAAGACAACACTCCCCTGTTGAGTGAGCCTCCCCTTGGGCTTCGTTCAAAAGAACTCCTCATTGAGTTTAGCCTTCTCTTGGGCATCATACAAGAAAGAGACTAAAAATCTCTTAACAGCCTCCTATTGGGCTTCCAATACAAAGAATCACCCACGCTAAGATAGAACCCTGAAAGGATGGTTTCTCGGTGAAATCACTTTCAAAAATCACCAGAGAGTAAAATTTCCCGGTGAAATTGTTCTTATTCAGCAAAGGATGATTTCTCGGTGAAATCCCTTTCAAACCAAAGCCAGCCATACCCTATAGCTTCCTCTTGAGCTTTATACAAGGACCCTCGATGACCCTCGGAATGCCTCCTCTTGGGCTAACAATACAAGGACCCACGGGCTTCTTAAAAGCATCCCTTTAATCCAATCAATTTCTCCTAGAGATTTAGACGTTTATCATCTCTATGGAAGAAGTATCTCATCTATTACATCACATACAGTAAAAAACTTTTCAAACTCTTTTCAAACTATCTTCAAACAAAAACATCTATTAATTGTAAGTGGTAACGCTTGTACACTCAAGCAAAACACCCAATGCTTACAGTTAAAAGATTCAATCATCTTTTTCAAAACATCTTTCTTAAACATGTAAGTGGTAACGCTTGTACACTCAAGCAAAACACCTAATACTTACGACGAAAGATTTTCATCAATTAAACTTTTCAAAAATGTATGTGATGAAATAGATTAGATACATTTTTCGTTAGGATGACACTCGTCTGTCTCTTACTAACATCCCATTGCTTCCACTAGCATAAGTGGGAACTACGATTGCTCTGACTTTCTCAACATCCTTTTGAGAATACGTAGGCACAAGGTCTCATCCTTGGCGAGCAAATTTCTATCTCTCTCAAACCAAACAAACCATAGATCCCTGTAGATCCGAGCTACAAATGCTCTGATTCCCACTAGGGGATATGTATGCAGAAGATCCAAAGATCTTTGCGAGCACAATAATAACAAAACCTAGGATCCCACATAATCTATGTTTTCTTAAAAAATCCAAAGGAGAAACTTTCCCATCATAGAAATAGCAAATTAAAAAACACACAAACATATCAAACATATTCATATATAAAGCTATGGATAACCATATATATTTAGGATGCTCCATCTGTTCCTTTATATAACAAACCCCCTTACTCAGAATCTCCCCAATGCGTTACATCTAGTTTGCGCTAGTCGTTACGCATATCAAAATCAATTGAGGGTATTAACAGCTTTCCCCTTTTTCATAATCATTAAATCATCTTTCTTGTGTTGAAAATAATAAAGCTTGATGCTCGCGGCATCTTTATAAACAAATCAAAAGAGTAAATCGTTTCGAGCCAGAGGATCCGAATTCACGTTCGACTCCTCTAGCGCGACACCTTTTACCGCGAACACCAGTTGGCGGCCAACTTTCCCTCGCGGGATTCCTTTTGGTTCCTGCGGAGGACTAAGCTGCCGACTTCGAACTCGCGCTTGATGACCATTTGGTCGTGGCGCAGCGTAATTTGTTATTTTAAACGGGCTTCTCGTAGTGCCGCGCCGTCGCGGATCTCGTCGACTAGATCCAGCTCCTCGCGCAGTGCCTCGTCGTTCATTTCCTCCTCGAGGGGAAACTCGGTACGTCTCGATGGTTCCCTTATTTCGACGGGTATGACCGCCTCTGTTCCATACGTTAACCGAAAAGGGGATTCACCCGTTGTGGAATGTGGAGTTGTTCGATAGGCCCACAGTACGCTGTGCAACTCTTCGACCCACCTGTTCTTGGCTTCCCCGAGTCGCCGCCTGAGTCCCCGTAATAGGACTCTGTTCGCAGCTTCTGCTTGGCCGTTGGTCTAGGGGTGTTCGACAGAGGTGAAGTGATGTTTGGTGCCCAACCGTGGCACAAAGTTGCGGAAGTTTTGGTCGGTGAATTGCGTCCCGTTGTCCGTGACGAGGGCTTGTGGAATGCTAAAGCGGGCGAGGACGTTTCGTTTATAAAAACGAAGGATGTTAAAGGAGGTGATTTTGGCAAGTGCCTCGGCCTCTATCCATTTTGTGAAGTAGTCTATAGCTACGATGAGGTACTTGTTTTGGTAAGAACCTTGTGTGAAAGGACCGAGTATATCCATCCCCCACCAACTGAAAGGCCACGGGGAGGTGAGCGTCGTGAGCTCGTGAGGTGGTGCGATGTGCATATCGGCGTGGCGTTGGCACTTATCGCATTTTTTGACGTGTTCTTTGGCGTCCCTTTGCATGGTAGGCCAATAATACCCGGCGCGCAATGCCTTCCGGGCGAGAGATCGTTCTCCCAGGTGTTGGGCGTTAATTCCCTCGTGGATCTCATGAAGGATGTCGGGCACCTTGGATTCCTCGACGCACTTGAGGAGGGGAATGGAGAAGCCTCGACGGTACAAACGTTGCTCGAGGACGACGTAAGAGCACGTGCGGCGCTTGGTGGCGGCGGCTTCCAATTTGTCGATGGGTAACTCCCCGCGGGTGAGGTAGTTGAACACGGGGGTCATCCAGCAGCCTGCGTCGCCGATCGCGTTTATGTCGAGTGTCGTCGTGGATTTCTCGATGCTCGGTTGAGCGAGCGTCTCCTGTATTACCGACCTGTTGCCTCCCTTTTTCTTCGTGCTCGCGAGCTTAGATAAGACGTGTGCCCGGGTGTTTCTCAATACCATGTATCACAATAAGACGCCACATTAGCATACAACTTATCCCAACCATTTTCTTTCAGTTCTTGAACAAGAGTTTTTATTGCACAAACTAAAATCATAACATTAACCAAATCTTGAGATTCTTGTTGTAAAGCTTAACAAAGCACATATGTTATCCTAATAATTTATTTCATCAAATGTAAGATCAATATAAAATCAAATTCCTTCAAGTAATTGTAACCAATATCACCATCCCCAAGTGTACTATAATTTTATCCTTCCTTTGATAATGTTTTTAAAACACGACAATTTGCTTCAAACATATACATCAAGCTACAAATAAAATTGAAATATGATCCCCAACAAGTAGTCCTAGCTCATTTCAAAGTAACTTGATTTTCACCTTTACGTAATAATCTCATCAATCTCCAACAAATTTTCAATTTCTTTTAATTGATATTCTTGTAACTCATCATGTCGGTGAAGAACAAACAACATTGACCATATAAGTTAGTTTTTCAAATAATTTATTTATTTGTTTGATTTCTCCTGAAGTAGTAAATCAAGCAAGTTGCATTCAATGATCAAAACAATGGACGTAGTATGCATGCATTCAATCCTTTATAAATAGTGCTTGTAATCCATTTCATACTCCTCTCATACTGCTTGCACCATCACACCCTTATCCATGAAGGTTAGAAACATCAAGGTTATGTCGAGAAAGTATATCACATATTTTTTTCTTACGAGTTAATGTTGTTGTGTCATTCACATGTACAACATCAAAAAAATGCTCTTGTATTAAACCAAATTTATCAACAAATATTAAAACAAGAGCCATTTCTTCCTTGTTTGACTAATTACGAGCTGCATCTATAAGGAAACAAAATTTAGAATAACCAATTTCTTCATGAATATACTGTCTAACCCTACTGGCAATAATTTCCAAGAGCTCCTTTTGAATTGTATGTGAAGTATATTTGTAACTTTGTGGAGCATTATCCAACTCAACGTTTGCTACTTCATCATTATAATATGCCAAGATTTTTACTAACTCAAGAAAATTACCTTGGTTTTATGACTCACTAGATTAACCATGGCCCTTAAAGAATAAGCTTGAAGTGTCAACCAATGAACAATGTCAATTAAAGCCTTGAGAAGTAGATTCTTCTTTCTTTAAATTGAGATTTATTTTTGGAAAACAATATCAATATGTGCCTCTTTATTTAAAAAGTCTTGATAAGATTCTGTGAAGACTGGTTTTTTCATCGGTTATTTTAAAAACAATGAAGTCGCTACCTAATTTTATTTGTTCTAAAAAGAATGGGAAAATATAGATAAAACCCACAAAGAACGGATAAGGCGGTCTACGAGATCAAAAACATGGATTCAGGAGTCGGTTATGCAAGGGGAAGGTATTAGCACCCCTTACATCCATCGTACTCGATGGGACCCGTTTAGTTCGTTCGCTTTTAAGTGCGCATTTAAGAAAAATCGTGCATTAGACATTTCAAATGCTTGAATTTGGACTTGTTTAGTTTGTTTGAAAATCTTAAGTCCTCGTTCGTGTTTGAAATGGCTATTGCATACTCTTTGTAAGAAAAGAGTTTGATGATCGCGTATGAGCGATAAAAGAGTTTGAGTGAGTTGAGTTGATTTTAAGTTGTGGATGACAAATACTGAAACGTTGGGCTATCTGTTGTAGGATTTTTCCGTAAACAAGTATTTTTAATTATCGATTCCACAGGGATTGGTGTATGTTATAGTCTTTCAATAGGAAAGTGTATTTTAAGATTATGTAACCAAAGGGGTTTGTTATCTAATCTACTAGTAACATGAGTTTCCAAATAAATAACTAAATCAATGCTTTCAAAGAGAGTTATGGTTTGGATTAAAGAGAGTTTGAGATTATTTTCAAATTAAGGAGGCATGTCAAGATTAGTTTCATTGATCTAGTTTCATACTGAAGCAACTCGATTTTCAAAAATCTTTTAAATTCTCGAAAACGGTGAAATCGCCACCTAATTTTATTCGTTCTAAAAGCGGGAAATATAGATAAAACCCAAACATGCGGATAAGGCGGTCTGCGACCAAAAAGTGGGATCGGGAGTCGGTTATGTAAGGGTAGGTATTACCCACATCCATCGTACTCGATGGGACCCATTTAATTCTGGCGTTTGTGTGTGTGTTTACTAAGTTATGGGCGAAAAGCAATTTGTTTCTTATTATTTTGAGTTTGTACGATTTGAACCGTGTGCCTACATATTCCCTCGTGCAATGGGAAAGTCAAAACTCGTAGTTCCTCTTAAAAGGCTTTAATTGGTTGTATTGATTTTATCTCGAAAAATCGATGCGTTTAGGCGTTTGAGATGCTTTGAGCTAAGACTTGTTTTGTTTGTTTGAAAAGCTTAAGTCCTCGCTCGCATTTGAAGCGACTATTGCACACTCTTTATCGAAAAGAGTTTGATGATCGCGTATGAGCGATAAAGAACTTTGAGTGAGTTGAGTTGATTTTAGGTGGATGAAAAAGTACCGGTTTCTTGAGGCTAGCGTCTCACGATTCAAATACTAGAAACTCGCGGAGCAGTTCGCTGAGTAAATCTATCATCCAAAAAGTTTTCTTTATGAAAGAGTGAGGTGAAATGAGTTTCACGTTGTTTAGAGGTCTTTAAGCAATCGACCTAGCGTCCGACGACTTAAAGACTTAAAGTTCAATTAGGACAAGTTTTTAAGCAACTGGTCTAACGTCCAATGACTTATAAACTTGTATTTTATTATGAAAACGGTTTTGAAAATGCACTAGACGTTGGATCGAGGTTTGAAATTTAATTGCGAAGGTATCTGATACGCGTGCTGAGATGAGATGGAAGCGGGTTATGGTTAATCAAGTATGTGGACTCAATTAACCTCGTGAGGATAGGTGCTCCTATCCCCAACCATGAGACCCTGGTGCATGGTGATTGGTATATAGACCAATGTTATTTTCGGGTTATGATCGGTTAAAGCAACAAGGGCTTTAACCAATCTCGTGAGGATGGCCATACCCATCCCCAACCATGAGACCCTTTAAGAAATCGGCGTATGAGCCAATCAGGATGGAATCGAATTGATTTTAATTTTAGTTGTGTGCACAGTGTACATTGGTGAATAATTGCTGAATGAGTAAATAAACAGACAAAATACCATACAATACAATCGGAAATTTAAATAATTATTGGAGATGATTTTTTCTGTTTGATGAAAAATCGGCTAATAGTTTAATCGATAAGATCATCAAACACAAACTATCCGATCCAATAATTATTTAATACATCGCAACAAAGTATTATTTACGATAAAAATAATTAATTGACAAGATAAAGTTCAGAAATAGCCTGGATTGTCGTGATTTTGGGCGATGCGAAGAGAAATCCATCCGAACTTTGATTGGTCCAAAATATTCCCGCGTGTCCGCGAACCGGGTGCAATGCTTCCACCTCAAGCCAAATCGATTGTTCCGAAATAATAGCAATTTCACACCATATATGTATATTATTTAATATCCATTTTACTAAAAAAAATTTGTTTAAGAGTAAAAAATAAAAAATAATAATAATAGATTTTTCTTGTAAAAATAAGGTGGTGACACTTGTCACCACCATATTTAATATAAAATTAAAAGGAAAAAGAAAATAAAAATTTGTTTTGCATGTTTTTTTTAATTAAGAAAAAGAAGGATTTAGAACAGAACATTCTTTCTCAAACAGGCAAACCATCGATCTCATTCATCTCCTTAGAAACCCTTGTTCTTGCCGAAACTCCCGTCCTTCATCGCGTTATGGGTTTGCGCGTCCTCACCGGTTTCTCTCGCGTTTCGATTATCCTTGTCACTCCGTCGCGGGGCGCGATTGCTCGCTCGCGCGATTATCACTCTCCTCCCGCCCGCGATTGCGTTCATCTCTCTTCTCTATCGCGATCTGTTTGCATGTTCAATTTGATTTAAACCGATGTTTGATTTTGATTATTCGGGATCTTGACGAAATCGAAAAGGGTTTTAGAAACCTACGTTTACGATTGCTACGACGGCGATGGTGGAGCGAAAGAGGAAGGCTACGATGGAAGGAGACTCACACGGCCGAGACTTCTCCGGTAACCTCCTTCCGATCGCTATTGTTGTTGTTTATACGTGATGTGGCTTGAACCACATCTCTATTCTTTCTCTCAATCGAACTTGCATTTTGTTTGTGATTATGTTGTTGTTCGGTTTGGCTTTTACGAATTGCGTTGCTTGGTGGTTTCTGGTTTCTTGTCTTCTTTCTCTCTGCTACCTATATCGGTTTTGTTGATAAGAAAATGGATACTACACCTTGGTCTTTGGTTTTGTCTTGTGTCGATTATATGATCGACCCTCTTTTCTTTGCTTTCTCTTTTTAAACGATACTCATGCTACGATTTTGGGAAAGGGTTGGTTTTGTATGACAAGAATGGATGCACACTTGGTATTGTTATGCTTTTCTGAACCGTGTTGGCTATGATTTTACATTACGGTATTTTGGTTTAACAACGGATCGCACTTGGTTTTCGTTTTGTTCAGTTCTTGATCTCCTCCACATCTCTTATCCCTCGAGGATATTTTCTTTATCTTAGCTTCCATGTTGCTTGTAATGTTGGTCTATCACCATGCTGTAAAATGATGATTTTTCTGAGTTTCTTGCATTACTTGCTACACCATGCTGTCTGGCTCTGCTCTTGACTTTGACTGGTTGCTTGTATCAATTGTTAATGGCCATCTTGTACATCCATACGAATTTTGCCATGCTTTTCCTCTGATTTCTCAGCTGCCCCTGTTTTTGATGATTATGTTAACACTGTGGGATTGGTATGGCTGATAACCTTGATACATGCTTGCTGTTGGGATTTATTTTACTTCTTTTTCTTCTTACTTTCTCAATGTCCTTGCTGCCTCTTCTTTTGACATGCTGGCCTTATATATGCTGCCTGAAGAATCATTGTCGCTTCGTATGCTTGCTGCCCGGATTTAAACTGCTGCGTTGTATGCTTTCGGAAAATGTCGCTTTTATATGCTTGCAGCCCGAAAAATGTCGCTTTATTTTGTTCGTTGTATGCTTTTCCGTATGCTTGTCGTATCTTTGTCGGGATTAACATTGTCGTATGCTGCCGAGTTCTATGCTATGATGAATCTTGGCGTTTTTGTTTGTGGCCAGAATCGAATCACGATTTGCAAACAAAATTAATTTCCATGATGATTAATCTTCAAGCGAGATTACGAGGCTTTAGCGATAAAACTGATTCCATACGCCTAATGATGAATTTAGACAAGCGATTCTTTGATAACCCGTGCATTTTGTTTTATGTTTATGTTTCGATCTTTTGTTCACTTGCTAACCATTTCTCTTGGTTGTTTTTTTTTATGTAACATGAGTGAGGATGCTTTAAAGAACACGGACCAGGCAGCAGCTTTAGCAAGGCTTGGGCGGACTCGGAGGATGGTAAATGATGAAGTCGAAGTGAAGAAAACAAGGCCCGGAGGAAACTTGAGGATTAGAATTGTAGGATTTAGCATTACTTTTCGTAATTTGAAAGCAAATTTGTATCGATCTTGTAACATTCATGACATAAATGAAATTTTACATTCAAATCCAATGTTGAAACTTTTCCTTCTTTCTCTTTTTGTGAAGAAGTGATAATTAGAATAGAAAGAAAAGCTTGGTTTGAACATTTTCCGATCTTTGGATAGCATGACACAATTGTTCCATCCTTATAGTAACCTTGAAATATTGATGAAATTGTCCTCGTATTGGACCTTGAATAAAACAAATCTTGGCAAAATTTTCCAAACCTTGTAAGCAAACTCTGAATGGACTTGTAACATATTTTAGAATACTCGAATAAAATCCGCATTTGAACGGTGTTCGAAATTCCACTTGCCCATGTTGGTACAAGTTTAGGACGTCCTTTTTTGGAATTGTAGGATTCAGAATTGCTCTTGAATTTGAATGAAATTTGATCATTGAATGGTAGTATTTCCTTGCACTTTAAATCTCTCGCCATGGTATTTGTAAGCACAAATTTCTTTTAAAATGAACTTCCATAGAACAAATGACATTATTCCATCCTCACTTTGAAATTCTAAGCGAAACGAATGAAGTTATTCGAAACTTGAGTTAAAAATAACCTTCGAATTTCTTTTTCGAATTTGAGTTAGATATGCCCACCATTCTAAACAAAGCGACAAAGCCAACGGTAGCCACTTTTAAAATCAAACCTTGCCAATGATGCCTTTGAGGAAGCGATATTTATCGATTCTCAATCAACCTCCCATTGGTAGATAAAACATCAACAAAATGCGCACATATGAGAAATTTTTAATTATAAACCAACGGATGATTTTGCTCAAACTTTTAATCGATGCAAGAACACGAGGGGCGTATCCGAAATTACCGGTCATTCCATCCACGAATCCGTACATATTTTCTTTCACGAAACCAGAACAGAGATGATGACAAGCACGGGACGAGCGTCTGAGTGTACAATCTGCGGCGAAGGAAATCACGGTGACCAAGAATCGACCTCGGTGAATCGAGATCCCCTATACCAATTGTCCATATTTTGAAAAGCGATAGCGAAAGAGCCACACAAATTATAAGCGGAGGGTAAATTTTGGGGTGCGACGATTCCTTATTCAATCATCTTAGACACGGTAAGTGAGAAAGATTGACAACTTCGAGCGTTCAAGGTGGAAGAGGATTGAATACTAGAACCAATTTGCAGAGCCAAAATGCCACAAAAGCCCAGATAACATATCTTGGTTCACGGAGCCAAGAAAAACATGAAGAGAACTTACTAAGCATTAGCGGAATGCTTTAACACAAAAGTACGGTGAAAATAACTGGGAGATTTCGACAACACAGAGATAACAGTGTAACGAAATGGGTTTGACAATACTTTTAGCGAAAATGCTAAGAGAAGAAAGCGAACTTCTCAAGCGAAAAGAAAAACAATATAAATTGAAAAATTGAGAGGACTGAGAACTTAACAAAGAGTTCTCTGAACTAAGGACTACACAGACCTTAAACAAAATTGAAATGACACGGTTGAGAACTTAACAAAGAGTTCTACGACTAAGGGAACTACACAGAGACCTTACAGGTGAAAAATGACATGATTGAGAACTTAACAAAGAGTTCTCTGAATGACATGATTGAGAACTTAACAAAGAGTTCCCTGATTTTAGGACTACCTGGAGACCTTAAACAGAATTGAAATGACATGATTGGGAACTTAACAAAGAGTTCCTGATTAATGAGTTGAGAACTTAACAAAGAGTTCTACGTTTAGGACTACACAGAGACCAAAGCGAGTGAAATGACATGATTAGAACTTAACAAAGAGTTCCACAGAACTAAGGACTACAGGAGACCTTACAGGTGAAAAATGACATGATTGAGAACTAACAAAATTCTCGATTGACATGATTGAGAACTTAACAAAGAGTTCTCGAATAGATGGCTTAGAACAACATCGGAATTGTTGGTGCGAAGGTGCGAGCCATGGCATCTTTGAATGTCTTTGCCGTGTAACCCAGAGTTACAAGCGGAGCGAATCGATGGCGCACCCAAGAATACAATTCTACGGGATAAACATAACAATATCCGGCACGGCGTGATATAGATGTTTATGAAGTCGGTAAATCTTGTTTCAGCGTTTACTGGCGATGAGAGATCTTCTTGAACATGTCTGGACATGTTGAACAACCCGATTTGACAAGATCTTCAATTTGTATGCGAGATAGATTTACCGTTGATAGAAGAATCGATTGACGCTGTGTTGAAAAGCTTCTAGGTGTGAGCTTGATTTCTTGACATTGTATGGACAATGCGTTGCGACAGAAGTGGATATGTCGGTGTGCTGAGTTGGAGAAATATCTTGAGATTTGAATAAACATCCGCCGGGTGGATATTTATTTGTTGAGTAGTTGATAACTTCTTTGGGGAAATAAGCGCACGGAAGTTTGATGTAATTTTCGAGACACTCGGAGGAGCATATTATGGAAGCCAATAGTATTTCTTTGAGAAGATTCTCGTCTGAAAAGTCTTTGAAAATACCAAGAATAGTGTTGTAGTAATCCTTTACGAAGGAGACTCACTTGAAGTGAATTAAGCTTATTTGAAACTTAAGTAAGAAAACCGTGTGGAAAATTCACTGGGGATTCCCGGTTGAATAATTTTGCTGACATTAGAGTCCTTTGAAAGAGACAACTGTTTCGCTGGGGAAGAAATCTCGATTGGAGACGACCTCAGTTGTTGAGATCCATACAAGTATATCACTTGTCTTTGGAGAGAAGAGATAATTTTGTAAATCGAAATTAATCCTTCAAATTTTGATCCTTACGAGGATACTTACAGTTTCGGTTGAAAAACACCATGAAACAAATAGCCGGAGCTAATGCATGAGTATGATATGCATGAGTATGATATGCATGATATGATTTTTTTTCTAATGCAAATGGTGCATGATTTCATTGCTTGGGAGAAGGAAGATATCAACAGAATCAATTGAGCGATCTTGTTGTCATAAGAGTTCAGGGATGGTCAACCACCTCTTTGGGAAGAGACTTCATTGGAGAGTTGACACTCATCGATTGACTTTCCACAAGCATTCTCTGGCTTGGGGAGAAAAAGCTAGATTGTCATATGAGAAAAGTCTTACGCTTTTAATAGGGGTACCTCAAAGAAACTCTATAAAGGGTCCATTGATACAAGGAGTTCGCTTGGAAACCCGATCATTCGGAATAGATTCAATTTGAGAATCGTCATCGTTGTAGACCAATCATGGTTGAGCCCTCAATTTTATGATCGGAAGAACTGAATTTGTCATTCAAAATAGTCTTCAAATTATGATTCTGCGAGAAGAATCAATATAGGTCTTGGAATATTACGAGTCTGGTGAGGTTTATGAATGAATGTGCTATGTAGTATATATGATATGAATGCATGAATAGAATGCATAGATATCTGGTCGATATTGGTTATCAAATGAATGCCTGGCGCTGAGGATCAATGGATAAAAGCACAACTTGATGATTGACCAAGCTCAAAGGTTGAATTGCAGTGGAAGAACTGCAATCTTGCGACTCTTGTAGAAACGAAGAATAGCAAACTTGAGAGTTGATTAGATGATGAGAGGCATGCTCCATGCGTGAGAATGCAAGCGCATTAGATTTTGCACTTCAAAATCTCAATATGCCCAGTTTGGTAGATCGTAGAAATCTTTCCCGAAAAGGAGTGCCCGGCATCACGTGTTACAGCCTTAACACTTTCTTGATCATCGGTATTTCAAAGGCGGATATTACGATATGGGAATATCATGCCTCGTGAGGGCTTTGGAGTATTTCCATCTCAAGATAGCCTCCTTAAATTTATCAAAATCTTAGAGTGGAGACTTTGCATAGAATGACCGACTTGCCCCGGGATGAACATTGGAGAGACTCAGCGTCTCGATGGTTGCCAGATGAATCTTTTTTGCAAGCTTGCTTTAGAATGAGTCTTGGAAAGACTTCTACATCTTGAATATTTTCCTCGGATCATTGCATCTGAATAAGGAGCTATCACGAGCATCGGAAGACTGCCCGGGGGCGAGCTTTAGAGAGACTCCCGTCTCGGAAGTAGTGCCAGTGATTGATTCTTGAGCAGACGCTTGCTCCAATTAGAAACTTCACCGTTGTAAAGTAAGCGCCCGAGATCAACAACAAGTGGCGACTAACTTGATGAAACAAGAGCTTTTGAAGGCTTCCGCAGCGTCGAGTAATTGTCTCGAGATTGATTGGAACTGATTGGTTCGAAAAAGATTGACGAAATGCTTTACCATAAGCAGCCTTAGAGACTCCATGTCTCGAAGTGATTACTTCAAGTTAGTAAAACATGGAATAGCAGATTGTCGAGCTACTGCTCTTTTGAGAAAGACCAAATCACTGTGATTGCTCTTTAAGACTGCCCCTAGATTGGCAGAAATCGACAGAGCTAAGGTGGACTGATTGCCCCAAGGATTCGCTAAGAATCTTGAGAA